>CM040182.1:48357605-48957605 GCA_022606455.1 Callitettix versicolor
GTATTTGATGATCGAACATAAAAATTATTTTAAATCATATTCTACTTAATTTTTTTCACACTACGAAATGTCGAAGGGCGTAAAGTGTTGATGAATTTCGTTTCAAAACACGCTTCTGTTGAGGTCCATAAATACAAAAATACCTAATAGCCTGTATTTAAAAATTCTGAAAAAAAAGTTTTTCGTATAGATCCAAAGTAGGTTTTTGTTGACGTAACATCTCGAAATTGGAGGGGGGCAAGAAAATTTGAACTTTTGAATAGTTCTGGAGGTCCAATATTCTTGCAAAACCCAGTACGGTGCAGGTTGCAAAACTCTTTATGTGAAAAAACTATATGTATTCTGAATTAGAGTCACTTATAATTTTAAATGATATACTACACTAAAGACATAAAAATATACAATATTTTTGCCCTTAAGATTTTACCCTACAATTGTAATAATGGCTTCTCTACAAAATTTTGGGACTCGTCGACCATGCTCGTTTCGCGCTAATTAAATAGTTTTTTCGAATTTAAATATTTTGAGACAACACAATTTTCTGTAGATAAAATTTTTAAACAATCCTTATTTTTGTATTTTTTAAATTCAGGTATAAAAACATTGAATTACTGTTTTATATAAAATACTTATCTGTGATTTATTTTAAAAAAACTTTGGCAGTGCAAAACTGTCTGACGGAAGTGACTACTTCTTTTGGCATGCTTGATGACTGTATACTTTTTCACTATTATGATTTAATTATTTTATAAAAATTTAGATGCATGCAGGAAAGGGCAACTCTTAGTAATTATTTTTGTATTAAATTTTGCGCGCGCGCGAGTGTGTGTAGGTGCACAACTTAAGTATTAACTGTAACGTTACAGACTATGCATTTTGAGTACCTTAGACCATACAAGAGACTTTAATAATTAATCAGTTAATAACCCCACTTTTTACAGTTATTCTGTCAAATAAATAATAAATATAATATTTGTGATTCTGGAATTCAGAAATTGGCACAGGTCATATACATTTAACACAAATTTAGAAAATACACATTTTAAAAATTAACAAGAACAATAAACATAACATCAATTGAAATGATATTGACGCTATTGTGTAAAAACCAGCTGTTTAGAAGTAGTCACTTCCAGTCTAGATATGTACAAGAACAATATATGCTGTGAGGTATGTTTTATGGATTCAAGCGTGACGCGAAAGCAAATGTTTGTAACCATGTTTTGTCAACGGCGATCATACTAGTTTTCACTTCAAAAATATATTTTATTAATCACTAAGCAAAATAATAATAATAATAATGTATTGTAATATTGTTTGTAATAATAATGTTGTAATAATGTTTGGAATAATAATGTTCACTAGAATGCGCGTATGGATGTGTAAGAGCGTTCCGTGACGGCGAACTGAATTTTTCCCCGTGCAAAACATACACCCATACCCCGCGATAAGAAGTAGTCACTTCACAAATGTGCAAATTGTCCACGACTCGGTTTACGTTCAACAAATGTTTTAATCACCAAACAAAGAATGAATTCATAATTAACAATCAATTATTACTATTTATTAATAGTACAAAGAACAGTAGACCTCACAGTATATTTTTTAATTCATTCCCTGTTCACCGCTCTACGACAGCGCTTTAACGCGCTAGTAATTTTTTTTTTCGCCAATTTAACCGGTAACCGTATTGATATTTAAGAAAAATGTTATATGGTTCAACTTTATTATAAATTTGTATGCTCTTTCTCTACGAAGCGGTCAAAATTATGATAGGTCTTGCCGATCAACCAGTATTACAGGAAATGACCAACTACACTCGTAGTTAAGTCAAAGGCCGCCATCTTGAAACGGAAGTGAATTAGGGGAAAGTTTTAAAAATACGTCGTTTCACCAAATTTTACAATAATCGGTCAATACGTTTGGCCAAAACTGCGTAACAAACAAACAGACGCACAAACCAAATTATGAACGGTCGAGTTGAAACAGAGTCTCTTCACTCGATCAACTACTTAAAGAAAGGTTTTAAAAAGTTGCAGGCTGTAAGTGCAATGTTTTTATTCAATAATTTATTGTATAAAAATATCATTTTCTTTCAATAATACTTGATGTTCTATTATCGGGAGGTCCTCAGCACGTGACTGCATTTGCCCGCCTCCTGTTGGTGCGCCCGCCCTGCGCGTCTCTATACACCTACACCTACTGACACTTAACGATTTTCCAGAATATTGTAGCAATTGAAGCATTAATACATTTTCTCGCCGCCATATTGACTTTCCAGAACCATGATATATTCCAAAACCAAAATATCGGCAAAGCAAATCCCTTCAACAGGACACCTAACATGAGATCATTTAAAACATTGTTCACCTCGAGTTTCACTCCCCCATTACATAAACGATACATTTTTCTAGTTTTTTTTTCATAACGTCCATACTTTATGCTAGCAGACAGACCGATGCCTTAACCCCATGATGTTTTATCTCATTTCCGACTTACAGTTTAAGCTGTTATGCACAGGCGTAAACAGTTTACGCAGTTTACAACTCTTCATCGATAATCTAAAGGCGGCCATCTTAAAACGGAAGTGGATGTGAAAAAATCTTACAGATACGTTGTTCGGGCTTTATACACGGTACTTTCGTAATAAATTTCAAAACAATCAGTCAATACGTTTGGACAAAACTGCGTACACTCCTCATCGTTAAAACAGAGGCGGCCATTTTTAAATGGAAATGGATATGAAAAAATCTTATAGGTACGTCGTTAGAATTTTATAAAAGGTAACCGCGCACTAAATTTCAAAACAATCTGTCAATACGTTTGGACAAAATTGCGTATATTCTTCATCGTTAAAATAGAGGCGGCCATCTTGAAAAGGAAGTAGATGTGAAAAATATATTATAGATATTTCGGCTTTATAAAAATTACCTCGCACTAAATTTCAACACAATCGGTCAATGCGTTTGGCAAAAACTGCGTAACAGACATACTAACCAAATGCCGAACGGTCGAGTTGTCACAGAGACCTCGCTTTAACTCGGTCAATGAAGACCTTACACACACTAATAAGAAGTGCGTAAAACGTGTTGACAAGTGCGTGCGCCAGAACATTAGTTTTGTATCTGCCTTTAACAAATACATAGTCGTTCCCTTTGTTATGATTTGACATGTAATAAAGACGCCAAGTTCTATACTTAGTGTTCTGCACTAGAAACTATGAAAGCTTTATCGACAGGTACGAGCTTGCAAGACCTCCTGGGAATCCAGGGTTCACCTGCAACCCTTAAATAAATCATTATATCAAAACAATACCACGATTTTTGCAGTACTCTAAATAGATGTGTTGCCTAGGCAACTCTCCGGGTCGGGTCGACTAGGCTATGTTCAACGCAGAGATGCAAAGAGCTGTTATTAAATAATAGCATCAACCGACCTACGTCAAAGCTTTGATCTCTCTCGTATGTCTCTCTCGCTCTCGACCTATATACACGAGCATCCTTGTGTTTCTGAAAATATCAGATTCTTACATGGCAATCTGTTAAAATATGTTTTTAAGAAACAAAAATCAAATTCGGATTAACGTTTTTCGTTTGCTCAAATATAGTCATATGTTTAACAAAATGTGGGTCACTGTCTTCCCCCTCGAAATGGTTGTGTAGCTAGCAGTAGATAGTTATGAGACAAAGAAAAATGACGTCAAGGGAAACAAAACAAAAAATTTTCAAAATCGGATAAAATTATGGTCATATTTTTACCAAAATTTGAACAAAAACCATAGAGCCGCATTAAAAAAATAGATATTTTATGTATAAAAGCGTTTAAACAGTTCAACAGACAGTAGAAATCGCAGTTTGTTTTTATTCATTTCCTACCATTAGTTAACACTCTCCCTACATATATATTGTTCAAATTTTCAATCGTTAATAAAATACTTTCTATTCATTCCCTTAACTTCAAATAATTTTTTTTTAACACGTAGTAGATGACACTTGATCTTAATACAGTTTTTTGTCAAATATTAATATCGCATATTTGTACAGACTACGATAGGATTTGATTTAAATAACTCTTACGTTCTGTCTAATATCGGTTTTAGGAATCGCAACACGCAGCTATCTTGCTGACGTGATGGAAGCGCATGCTCTAAGTAGGAATTTTTTTTATATATTGTATTTTTGTGTATTGTATATGTATTGCATTTTATATATTAAAAAATTTGTATATATTGCTTGTTTAATAATTGCCTGGCTAACGCTTCCCGACAGCGTTCTGACGCGCTGCGCTCGTAACCTTTTCCTCCAATTTAACCAATAATTGTGATATTTAGGGAAAATATTACTGGTCCACCTTTGTTGCAAATTGTATGCTCATGAAACGGTCATGCCGTTCAGCCAGTATTACAGGAAACAACCAGCAACTGCAATCGTAATCGTTAAATCAGAGGCCGCCATCTTCAAACGGAAGTGAATGGGAAAACATTTTACACATACGTCGTTCGGGCTTTACACAAGATAACTTCGTACCAAATTTTAAAACAACCAGGGAGCCCTTGCAAAATTTCGCACTATGAAAGTTTTAAGTAAACACAGCCTTTTAAATAAGAGTAGTCGTTGGGATGAGGGCGGTACTTGGAAGGAACGGAAAACGTGTATAAAAAAAAAATCGAAAAGCGATCGGTTTGAAATAATAATCACAAATTAATGACTGTCATCGACCGTAATATTTACATTAACCTGTTGTTAAAGAGAGATGTAATAAGAAACCGTAATATTCAAATACAAATAAGTAAATAAATGCGAAATGTTAGAATATTACGTTTGCTTCTTATCAATATCACAAGTCCATAATAATCTTAAACTGTAATTCACAAAGTCAACAATAACCTCAAACTGTATTTTGACATTTTAATTGTAGGGCTTACTTCATATTTTACGATGTTCATATTAACAATAGATAAATTCACGACGGAAGAAGAAATCACAAAAATATTTTTGTGTAAAAACAGTGTCCATCACATGTGTTTGATACTCGAAATGCTTGTCCCGACTTGTACGACGGGCAGGAATGTGGGACTGTCAGTAGGGCCACATAACCTATAAGTTTTATGACTCTTAAGTAAATATTGAAATTGTTCTAAGCACGTTATGCAAAACAAGTGGCATTTGTAATGGGATTGTCTATTCGTCATTAATAAGTTAGCTTCGTAAAATATATAAAACATTGTCTGATTTGTGATGCCGCGCATGCGCGTCATTTTGCCTATGACAGTTAAAAGTGTCATTTACGTTAAAATATTTCATAAACAGTAAATTTTAGTGCAAAATCGTTTTGCAATGTCAGAAACAGGTTAAAAAATCTTGCTAAAGATACCAAATCTATGCCTCTACGAACAGTATGTGCTGAGAAAAAGGGATGTTGACTCGAGAAATAATATATATGTCAATAAGTTCGGCAAAAACTGCGTACACTCGACATCGTTAAATAAGATGCCGCCATCTTGAAAAGAAAGTGAATGTGAAAAAAATCTTACATATAAGTCGTTAGTATTTTATATAAAGTACCTTCGAGGTAAAAAATTTTTAAACAATCGGTCAATACGTTTGGCGAAAACTGCGTACACTCGTCATCGATAAATCAGAGGCAGCCATCTTGAAACGAATGTGGATGTGAAAAAATCTTACAGATGTGCCGTTCGGGCTAAAGCCCGAATATTTATTGGGGTGTGTAAGGTTTTATTTGAAAGAGCTAAGCGAGGTCTTTGTGTTTACCCAACCGTTCGGCATTAGACTTGTGTGTTTGTTACGCAATTTTGGCAAACGCATCGACCGGTTGTATTGAAATTTAGTGCAAAAGTCTTGTACAAGACTTGTAAAATATAACAAGACTTTTCAATACAACCGGTCGATGCGTTTGCCAAAATTGCGTAACAAACACACAAGTCTAATGCCGAACGGTTGGGGTAAACACAAAGACCTCGCTTAGCTCTTTCAAATAAAACCTTACACACCCCAATAAATATTGCTGGTGTTACACACAATAAAAATTGCCTACACTCGTCATCGTTAAATCAGAAGCCGCCATATTGAAACAGAAGTAAATTGGAAAAGATGTTATATCTTCGTACCAAATTTGAAAACAATTCGTCAATGCATTTGGCAAAAACTGCGTACACTCGTCATCGTTAAATTAGAGGCCGCCATCTTGAAACAGAAGTAAATGGGGAAAATTTTACACGTCATTCGGGCTTTATACAAGGTACCTTCGTGCCAAATTTTAAAGCAGTCTTTAATTGCATTTAGCTAAACTGCTTACACTCGTTATTGTAAATCAAAGGCCGCCGCCATCTTGAAATGAAATTGAATAGGAAAACTTTTTACACACGTCTTTCGAGCTTTATACAAGATACTTTTGTACAAAATTTCAAAACAAGCGGTCAATGCCAGAAATGTGTAAAAAAAAATGCCGAACGTTCGAGTTGAAAGAGAGAACTCGCTTCGCTCGGTCAAATAGATTAACTTTTCGCTTTCTACCTGGTAGTGTAATTTGCTGGATTAAAACCCTACATGTACGAGGAAAAAGTTTTAAATTTCTTAATATCAACAAGTAGGTTAAAGACAATTGTAAGTCTGTAATAGGGAGATCAAGAGAATAGGCTTTTAAGCCGCCAAATTGTACTTAGTGAACTATTAAATATAACCATTTTTTTTAATAAAGTGATTTTATAAAATTCATAGGAATTTCTGTATATTTTCATAATTTGACAAAAACGAAAAACATTCTTTGACGGCAACACGTTTATTTTGATTATTATTGGTAAAAAACAAATTTTCTTTTATTTTGAATTTAACAAATATTTTATGATTATTTTTAGCAAATTATAATAATCATGAAATTATAATTAATATTGATTACAAAAATTATATAATTAAAAATATAAAACTATTATTATCAGTAGGCCTGATATGGTTTTAACATATTTTTTTATCGTTTTATTTGAAATCAATAGATAGAAAAATTGGAAGAGATCCAGGTAGGGTTGCGAAAATAATTTCACGTTTCCAGCAATACGCAAGCGCCAATAAGAGTATGTCTACCTACATGCATCATAGTTGTTTGCTCTACCTTTACCTAGACAGAACAGATTCAAATCAATAATGGTGATGACGCAGTTATTTACGTACCTAGCAACCAGTCGTACCCCCCCCCCCAAATCTCCTAGCTTCTCTTTTCCTCTTCGGTGCATACTGGCAACGGAATGGGGGGTTCCACTTTGCACCTAGTTACCTATGCACTGGACCGGAAAAATCGATACTGCATTCAGCTTTTAGCCCTACATTGTACATTTAAATATCTTCAATTAATCGGTTTGACCGATTTTTGTGTGATTCTTATGAAGGCTGTCATATTTGAAATTACTGATCGAGCGAAGCGAGGTCTCTCGTTTAAATTTGACTGTTCGGCATTTAGTTTGTATATTTGTTGGTTTCTTGTGTAGTTTTGGACAAACGCATCGACCGATTATTTTGAAATTTGGTAAGGTGGAACCTTGTATAAAGCCCGAACGACGTAGGCCTATATGTAAGATTTTTTTCTATTTACTTCTGTTTCAAAATAGCGGCTTCTGATTTACAATAACGAGTGTACGCAGTTTTAGCCTAAAGCATTGTCCGCTTTTTTTAGATTTGGTACGAAGGTATCTTGTACAAGGCCCAAAAGAAATATATGTACAATTCTTTTTCTATTTACTTCCGTTTCAAAATGGCGGCCTATGGGTTTCCCATTTACTTCCGTTTCAAGATGGAGGGATCTGATTCAACGTTGAGAGTGTAGTTGCTGGTTATTGCTGTAATATTGGCTGAACGGAAAAACCTATAATAATTTTGACTGCTTCATCGTGAAAGAGGATACAATTTCTAATAAAAACTGTTTTAATAAAATTTTTCGTAAATGTTACAGTTACCGGTTAAATTGGCGGAAAGTGTTACAAGCATTGTCGTGGAGCGCTCTGTATATTAATTAAAAATATCCTACGAGGTCTGATGTTCTTTGAACATTATTATTTCAATAACATATAAAATTCATGTGATGAGTTATTTATCACATGAGAAAATAAATGTGATGGTTATATATGTGGGCATTATCACATATATAAGGCTATAGCCGGCGGAGGCAGCTGACGTGAGCAGCTGATGGGCTTAGCGACCCCACCATACCTCTAGCTCATTCTACTCTCACTCATTTACTCAACATACACACAACACACAACATCTACAAACACACTCCCTCACACAAACACATACACACCCGCAGGGGGTGCAGACTAGCTGCACCTACTGAGAGGACCTAGACGAACCTCGCGGCACCCGAGTCTAGCAGACACTTACACTTACAGCACTACACTTACGATGTAAACACTTCACACTCACACGTACATTTAGGGATTTGCTGTGTTTGTTCCGTTACGTCTGGGAGTGGCGATTCTGCTTGGTTTCCTTTGGCGGGGCCAAGTATGTGGAACCTGATGTGTGCCTAGCACTGCCGAGGACCTCTGATGGGACAGGTTCTGGAACCGAGCAGCCTATAGGCGCTTGGCAAGCGCATGAATGTTGAGTTATGGGTGTCGGAGCCCATAGCTGGGTCTATCGAAACAAATGGTTGCATTCTGTGAGTACATAGAGAGCGGCTGCCAGTGGTACTTGGGTTTGGGGAACCGTAACGATGTACCGGAACCCATTCCTAAAATATTCTGGAGTGCTGACAGACCATGTATTTCGGCTCCAGGATATCTGGAGGTCCCCCCCCATTTTTTTTTTTTTTTTTTTTTTTTTTTTTTTTTTTTTTTGGGGGGGTGGTTCTCGCTTTAGTTCGAGTATCCTGGGCTGCTGGTGGTCGTTTGGGTGCACCCTGTGCCAGTTGTTCGAAAGTCTTCATTCATGAATCGCTCGGCAAAACAAAGCATGGAACAAAAAATACAAAACGCCAAAAATGTGTTAAAGAGGCCTCGATCGACTACGTCGGACAGGTCTGAGAGTAGCAGTGGGAGTATGGACATGGAAGAAAAGGAGATGGGTGCTGCAGTTGTTCAGCTCCCTTCTCCTAGATTTTTAGTTTTTAGAAATTCTGAGGAAGGGTCCGACCTATCGAAAGTGTCTCCTTTCCTCATAAACAAGGCTATCGTTGGAAGAGTAGGTCCTGTAGCGTCTATTAGGAAGCTACAAAATGGTACGCTGTTAGTTCAGACTAGTAGCGACAAGCAGAGCTTGTCGCTCCTAAAGATGTCTTCCTTTTTTGATCGGATCAAGGTTTCTGTGGAGCCCCACAGAACCTTGAATTTTGCTAAAGGAGTGGTAACGTGCAGAGATCTCCTCCACCTAGACCTTGAGGAGATAAAGTCTGAGTTGGCATCAGAGTCAGTTACGGATGTTTATCGCATTCTGCATAATGAAAATGGAAAAAGTACCAACTGCTTCCTCATTCTGACTTTTGGTAAACCCACAATCCCGGAATATATATTTGCCGGATATCAAAGGCTTTCTGTTCGAGCTTACGTTCCAAACCCAAGAAGATGCTTTAAGTGTCAGGGGTTTGGACACGTGAGTTCTACATGCAGAAAGCCCGAAATATGTGGTAATTGTGGTTCGAATGGCCATGGTGGTGACAATTGCACGGATGACCCAAAGTGTTCCAATTGTGGTGGCGATCATCCGGCTCGTTCCTTCAGCTGCCCCAAGTATAAGGACGAGAAAGCAGTTTTGACTATCATGGCAAGGGATAAAGTTTCATTTTCAGAAGCTAAAAAAATATTCAAAAGTTCCAGAATAATTGAGGGTAAGTCGTTTGCGTCGGTCGCGTATAGTAGCAAGACCTCATGTAGAAATTGCGATGAACTGACTAAAACTGTTAAAGCACTGACTGAGCAAGTAGCTCAGCTGTTATCCGTAATTTCAACTGTTACCACTCCTGCTTCCAGTACATCTGATCAATCTATGTCTATCTCTTCTAAAGAAAATCAGTCGAATATCTCTAAAAATCAAGCTCCAAAGTCACTTGTGACTAAATCTTCAAAACCTACTCTTCCTGAAGCAGTTCCATCTGCTTCAAAAATGATGGTCCGAACTAAGTCACAAGTGGTAAAACCGACAGTAAAGTCTGTTTCTCCTGGACTAGCTTACTTTTTTAAAAAAATCAAATACATACCCACTACTGTTGGGTCTAAGGATGCGGATAAAAAATTTGTTAAAAATACCTCTAAGCAAGTTAAAAAAACTAAAACTAAAACTGAAGCCGTATCAAAAGCGACTTCTGCCAAAACAAATGTATCTACAGAGTCCGACATGAATCACAGTAGTGATTCGATGTCGGTAGACTCTGATAAATCAAAAGTTGTACATGACAAAAACGAACAGAACCCGCTGCTATATTAATTGATTTTATTTCAATGTCTGCATTTCCAATTAATAACAATGTGGTACAGTGGAATATTAATGGGATAAGAAGCCATATGGAAGATCTCAAAGTTCTTGTGCGAGATTCATCGCTCTAATAATTTGTCTCCAAGAGACGCACTTGCATGAATCCCACACCTTCAATTTTAGGGGTTATTCTATTTTCAGAGCGGATTTCGTCACTGAGGAAAGAGCCAGAGGTGGCGTAGCCATATTGGTTCACAACTCTGTCCAGTCCATATCTGTCAATATAATAACTCCTTTACAAGCTGTTGCCGTTCAGATTACCGTTCCATTCAAAGTTACCGTCTGTTGCCTTTACTTGCCGCCTAGTTACAATTTCCAACATCATGAAGTATATGATTTAATATCTCAGTTGCCACAACCGATTTTATTGACAGGTGATTTTAACGCTCACCATACTTCATGGGGTTCCTTATCCTGTAACTCAAGGGGATTACGAATCGAAGGAATACGGTCAAACTTAGATTTGTGTCTTCTAAATGATGGTTCACCGACTCATTTATCAGCATCTACTGGCGGATGGACAGTTGTCGATTTGTCATTTTGTAGTCCAGTTTTGGCAACAAAGTTTGAATGGTCGGTGTTACCAGATCTGTATGGCAGTGACCATAATCCCATTAATATTTCATTTTGTACTTTACCTCATGTGCAACGACGCCTGCCGCGTTGGATCCTTAAAAGGCAAATTGGGAAGAATTTGCAAAAGATTTGTACCTCCAGACATTGAAGTGAACTGCATTAACACAGTGGTTAAGAAACTCACCAGTACGATTTTAAATGTAGCCGAGGATGTTATCCCTAAAACATCCGCAAACTCATCTCGTCCATCTGTTCCTTGGTGGAACGAGGACTGTAAGGAGGCTTTGCGTCTACGCCGAAAAGCACTACGGATATTCAACAAAAGCCCGACAGATGAAAATCTTGAGCGGTACAAAATTCTTAGAGCTAAAGCTCGAAGAATTTTTAGACAAAGTAGAAAGGAATATATCGCAATATATCGCAATAGTCGCAATATATCGGAACAATATGCAAAACAACGCCAACATCTGTCGTCTGGAAGAAACTGCACTCTATATCTGGCCGTGTTCCATCCACGGAGTTGATGGGTCTTAAACGGCCGAATGGAGAGTTAGTTTCTCAGTGTTCCGATATTGTAAATTTATTAGGATCATCTTTTGCTAGCTATTCCTGTTCTACGGCGTATAACGCTGCCTTTTGTAAATACAAAAGCGCAATGGAACCATTGCCGTTCACCATCGGTACTTGTGACGACTCTCCACTTAATAGTCTGTTTACTCTGCATGAGCTGGAATCTGCACTGTCTTCAACGAAGGACACAGCTCCCGGTCCTGACAACCTCGTATATTCCATGATCAAAAACCTTCCAACGTCAGGTAGGCTTGCCCTCCTCGAGATATACAATCGTATATTCGATGAACATACTTTCCCTGACGCTTGGTTGGAAGCAATAGTAATTCCTATTGTTAAGCCAGGTAAAGATAAAACTGATGCAGGTAGCTATCGTCCGATTTCTCTTACCAGCGTTCTTTGCAAGCTGGTAGAAAAATGGTAAATCGTCGCCTTGTATGGTATTTGAAACCAACAATTTACTTTGCAAAGACCAGTGCGGCTTTAGGCAAGGACGATGTTCTGTGGATCAATTAGTGTCTTTAGAAGCTGCAATACAAAATGCGTTTCTCTTGCGTCAAACACTAGTAGCTGTTTTTTTCGACCTAGAGAAGGCATACGACATGGCTTGGAGAAGGGGAATTTTGAACACTTTAAAATCATAGGGTATACAAGGCAGGATTCTGTATTTTATCCAAAACTTCCTTAGTAATAGGTATTTTAGGGTGCGTCTTGGTAATACGCTATCAGATCGCTTCTACTTAGAGAATGGTGTTCCACAGGGGAGTGTACTTAGTGTTACTCTGTTTGCTATTGCAATCAATAGCATAACGTCTAATGTACGGTCCCCTGTCAGATGTTCTCTCTTTGTAGACGATTTTGCTATTTACGTAAGCACCAGAAACATGGCAACAGCTGAAAGAACCCTTCAGCTGGTAATAAATAGGTTGCAGACCTGGACGAGAACTACTGGCTTTAAATTCTCTGCTGCTGAAACTCAGTGTATAGCTTTCAGTCGCCGCCGACAGATCCAGGCTCTGTCGTTATATCTTGATGGTATACAGCTTCGGACTTCTCCATCCGTTCGATTCTTGGGTCTAACACTCGACGAAAGGCTCTCGTGGAGCCCTCACGTGCGTGATTTAAAATTAAGATGTAATAAAATCCTCGATATGTTGAGGGTTCTTAGTGGATCTCGATGGGGCGCTGATAGGACTTGTATGCTCATGTTTTACCGTGCCGTAATTCGTTCACGAATTGATTATGGCAGCATTGTGTATTCATCTGCTAGACCATCGATTTTAAAGAAACTAGATCCCGTCCATAACTCAGCAATCCGCCTTGTTTCTGGTGCTTTCCGTTCAAGTCCCGTCGTGAGTATTCTCGCCGATGCTGGGGAACCTTCACTCTCTCGACGGAGACAGAAACTACAGTTAACTTATTTAAGCAATTTATCATCTAAACCATGGCACCCTGCTTTTAATACCGTTTTCAAAAATCAATTGGTGCGACAGTATGAAACTCGACCGAATGCTACTGCTCCTCTTGGTATTAGAACTTCCCGTATTTTTGATGACTTACGTATTGAACTACCCCCAATGTTTGAAAGGTCCTTTTGTCTTGTCCCTCCGTGGAAAATCAATATGCCGTCCTTTGATTTCTCCTTGTGTGCATATCAGAAAGACAACACTCCTAACATTGTGTATCAATGTGAGTTTTTTCGACTGACTAGTTCATATCCATCTGCTAAATTTATTTTCACAGATGGCTCTAAGATGAATAACAAAGTTGGGTGTGCATTTTACTCACTGGACGAAACGTATAAGTATGGATTACCCTCAACTTGTAGTGTTTTTACAGCCGAACTCTTTGCCATCTTAAAGGCTCTAAACACTATTGAATTCGATAGTTTGCATTACGTAGTTTGTTCTGATTCAAAAAGTGCCCTCCAGGCAATCCGGGATATGTATTCGGTAAACCCTCTGGTTCAAGATATTCTGTGCTCTGTCCATAGACTTGAACTACGAGGTGCAAGAGTATCATTTATCTGGATTCCTGGTCACTGTGGAATATTTGGAAACACTATAGCGGATAATGCTGCAAAGGAAGCAACTTTTCTGCCGCCATGCACTGCACGTGTAATAGTGTCTGACTTTCTTTGTCACGTAAAACATTTAATTCTTCTACAGTGGGAAAATGAATGGGCAGCTACAAGCAGTAACAAATTGAGGGTAATTAAAAATACTGTTCGTCCTTGGGGGTCGTCAATACGTGCAAGTCGTAGAGAAGAGGTGGTGATCACCCGCCTTCGCATCGGTCACTCCATGTTAACGCATGGATTTCTGATGGAACGCGGGGACCCACCTAAATGCGAGTTCGTAGGGAAACCATCACAATAAGACATATATTGCTCGATTGTGATGGTTTCGAAAAATGTGCGTTTTATGTGTGGTCTGAGCAACTGTTTGCAGACGATGTTGGGAGATAGTGCCTCGGCCGTTGACCGGGTTCTAGACTTCCTTCATCGTCTGAATGTTTTAAATAAAATTTAATTTATTGTATTTGTAATTTCTTGTGTTATTTTATTTATTTATTTTATTTAAAAACTTTATTTCTGTTATGTTTTGCATACTTTTACGAATTGTTATTAAATTTTATTCATTATTTATTGTTATTTAGTTCTTAAGTGTAATATATCTATAATTGTTATCTAAATTTTTAATTTATTTTTACTGTTATAGTTTGTTGTTGTTGTTTTTGTTGTTGTTTTTTTTTTCTTAAGTACAATTTCGTTTAATTTTCTTTGTATATACTTTCATTCTTCGTGACGGCGATGATAACCTGAACGGTTTTTCGCCGGGAAAAAAAAAAATATATAAGGCTATATATGTGATGAATAACTCATTCACTGTGGATATAAAGTTTTTCTTACTTCCAAACATTTAAAAATATTAAGAACTAAATACGCAGTAATTTTCAGATTGCTGAATTTTAAATTTCATGTAATATTTTATTTTCCAAAATGGCGTGTAAAATGATTAATTCCAGTTGGTATTATTAATGATTTGGATGAAATTCATATTATTCATATCTGTTTACACCCTAAACATGAATATGTCTTCAGAAATGAATTATATATTTTTCATGTTATAAGATAACGTTAATGTTTGCAGAATTTGACACGAAAAATATGTTTAGTTTCTACAGTATGCTACAGGTCTGATATTTATCACATTAAATGCCATAACTTTACTAATACAAAAAATGTGAAAACAAATAAAACTTCAAAATATTACTTTATTAAAATCAGAGCACAACCGGTTCACATCAATGTATCAGTTGGTTTTTTTTATTTATAAATCGATTTTTTAAAAAATATTAAAATAAATTTTGAAGTTATAAAAATTATTTCATTGTTTTTGCACAGCTCCGTTATGTCGGTCACAAGTCCAGGGTCTCGTCATTTACAAAGACGGAGTCTTCTCCTGTCAGTGAAGAAGACGGAGGTTTCTTTTAAAAACCTTAGTTCAGCTGGCGATTTCTCAAATGAGGTTTCGATGTAGAAGAGGAGCTTATTAAGATACGGTGAAGTCGGCGAAAAAGTGAACCCTTTCCTAGGGGCGAGAGTGAAACGCTTCTCTAAAAAACCTTGGTTCAGTTGGCGAAGTCTCAAATGTGCTTTCGGTGTAGAAGAGGACTTTATTAAGATACGGTGAAGTCGGCGAAAGAGTGAACCCTTTCCCAGGGTCGGCCCTAACGGCGAGAAGCCTGTGCCGCCGCACAGAGTGGCAATATTAAACGCAAAATTATTTCCATTCTAGTATCAGTAGTTAGTTTTACTTATGAGGGTAATACGAGGCAACGCGTAATTGTATTTTTGTTAAGTATTCTTTTGTTTCATTCATTTAATCTGTCCGTCACAGTAACCTGTCTATATACTGTGCCTATAAACGAAAGTCACTCATTCACTGACTAACAACTGATCACTGTATCTCAAAAAAGTCCACGAAGTTAAAATTTCTCAAGGTGGCTGTGTTGAGATTACAGAGAGGGCGTATCCACAAATACGCAACATCCACTTATGGCGTATTGCACTAAAATATTCACAATAAGTCGAAAATGTTAGATTTTTAATTTTTACGAGGTTAACACCTCCAGCCATCTGTATGGTATTACAATGGATGCTGCTTAATTGTAATCACGGATAATGTTATCAAAGGGTTAATGTCCCAGTGGCTGGATCATTTATAAAAATTCTCCTTATTGTTTATATTACAAAACAAAGAAAATAAGTATTATGAAATCTTCCGTTATTGTTATAATTTGAAGTCTATCATGGAGACTGAAATTACAGTTTATAAAATAAATTAGAAAAAAATATATAATAGCGTAACTGATAACAGTAGTGCAAGTTCTGTACAATCTTTTTTTCTGCAGCTGCGACACAAACGCGTAGTGTGGCACCAGCTTTTAATACGGCCGAAAGAAGTTTACTATCCAGACATGAGTGTTCCTTACTATTTCAGCTATAACTGTATAAAAAAAAGGTTTCTATTCGCAGCTCTATTGTATTGTACGAATGTTAACTATCAATATTCTCTGTCAGCAGTTTCGGTTCAGTTGCCTGCTAATTTCCTTTCCAACGTTTATAGCGTTCTTTGTTTTTACTGTTCTTAATTCTTTAAGAAATGAAGAAACCTTTAAAACATGTTTGATATTAAAAATAGACCTGAGAATAGTAAAATAAACGTACAATAAATTTTCAAATATCTGCGACTGATTTTGTTAGACTTAAAAATTACAAATCGTACCTACATATACGACATTGAGACAGAAGATTTTTTTAAAGTTGTTTAGAAATCGATCCTGAGGAATACGTATACAAAAAAAAATCATTTCGAGGCGTTTTTTACGATTTTAAAATGTTGGCTAGTAACAACAATACCGTCGCTCTTGACTAGCTAGAATATAATAACAATACTCTAGTGTACCAACATAATATGGACGCCACTTGACTGATCTAAGAATTGATACGAAATACATCAATCATGACAACGTTGCTCATAGCAAATCTGATCTAACTAGTCACAATAGGTCCTATATTTTAAATTATCAAGTGATTTATAGAATTAATTTTGTAGGTATATTACTGCATTTGTACAACCTCGTTCCCCAGTGTTTTCAATTGAAGGTTTCCCCTAGATTTAATATTTTATTCACTTTTTCATGGGTTGGTTGTTACTTTAATAACTCCCGGGGTACGATATTATATTATGTATTATATTAGGGCGTTTGATTTGAATGTTAGTTGATTATCATAAATGTTTACAAGTTTTCAAGATAATGGATAAATGCCGCAAGCAGGATTAGTGAGTATATTCGTCAAACTTGTATTCTGCAAATATTTTGATTACTGATTCGTTTTAAGTACCATAATATTCCAATGGCTCCAATTATAATTAACTATTAACAAAATTTACAAAGTTATAATAACATTGGCCAGTCCTATAGCTATATATTCTTTAATTCAGTTTAAATAATTACTTTAGAGCATTATGTGCAGGTTAGGTACTAAATACAAGTGGTGCAATCAGGATTTCACCCATGAGGGAAAGAGGATTTGAAATACCACTTAGCAATATATTGACAAGTTAGGCTACTTCCCCCTCCCATACAAAAATGTGTGTTTTAAACTGATAATCAGCTTACTTTCAAACTATCTTTTTTATTAATAAGGAAAATCAAACTGTAATTTGGTGTGTTTGATAAACACTTTTAGATTAATTTTTTCAGGAACTCTTATTTAATGTGAGCAATTATAATAAGTTTTGTAGACAGTAGAACAAAGAAAACAAACATATCGAGAGTAATTAACAGTATTACAAAGCACTCTAAAGACTCTATTACAAATCACAGACCAACAACAGGAACAAAAAGCGAAAAAGTGACCTGTTATTGTTTATTTTTTTTTACCAGAAATAGACGAAAGTGAAGCACTTACTGTCTTTTTTCCTGATTGAGGAAGACAGACTTCCTACTTTTCTAACACCTTAGTATCCGTAGTCACTTGGGCCCTGTCTTGTAGGAACCATGATCTATTTCTGTATTATTATGTTCGAACATACATATTTTATCAAAGTTATTTTTAATAAAAAAATAATCTGATTTAATTTTTATATACACATTTAATTTTTTTCTATAACAATTTTTCTCTTTGCAAAAGGAAAGACAATATTTTCTGTTTACAAACTTTTTAGTTTCTTCTAAACTATTAGCAAGGCTTAGCAATGTTTTTAATGATAAATTTGTCACTACTATCTATGGCATATGGTGTATACCATGTGAAAGTGGTATTATCTACAATTTACACTAATCTTTTTCTTTTTTTCAAACAGGTATGCATAAGTTATAGAAGAATTCTTCAATTTTTAGATTTTTGATTAATTTTCTATTACATATGTTAATATTTTGAAACATAGATTATGTTAAAAAAAACATATCACACAGAAATATATACTGTAAATAATATGGTAATATTTATTTGCATAACAAAGTAACATTCAAGCTAATATTTGTAAACCAAATGTTATTGTGTTTAGTCATTTCATTCCTTGATATGGAGTGTCATCAAGAACATTAAATTTAATTTACCTTGAGCTAATCTTCCAGTCTCATTTATGACAATACCTTTTTAAAACAATAACTCATTTAGTATACTAATAAATGTACAACTTGGAACTTTGAGTAAATAACATGAGTAGTTGATTTTTCAGTTAACACAAGTATAAACTTGCTGATAGATAATTTTGAAAGTTGTTCTAAAACGTTTTTAGTCTGACCCCTATTTACCTTAAAATTATCTGGGGTTTATTGTCCCCTAAGTATAATAATATTTAGCCAGCTTGCAAATTTTTCTGATTAGGTAATATGAGTAGCCTATTGTATTTTGTAAGATACAATATGTTGTACATAATATTGCTCTGAATGACATTTTTTAGAGGCTATTAATTGTATTTGCAAATTTCCTACATGATTAAGTCAATTTTATTTTGTATTTTAATGTATGTTTTAGAATAATTAATTGTGAATGGTGCAGGAAACTTTTAATCTACCAGGAAGTAAATGTGTAGTGCTAAATGATTAATTATATAGCAGTAACATACTTTAATTTCTGTGAATAAAGTAGTAATGAAGTTTTTGTTAAAAATATTTATTGTAGTTGTGTGTTTTGGGGGGAAGCTAATGGGAATTTAAGGAGTACTTACTTATATTTTTGTAGTATTATGATACTTGTACAAGTCCACCACCATCCTGTACAAGTTGTTGTCTGTCAGCTGCTTGAATACGCTTCAGTTGTCTGAACTCCATATCAACTTGGACTTACTGACCAACTACATTCCATACACAGACGATTTGTGACGTTCTTGGGATGTCAAGCTGAGTTCAACTACTGGGAAGTCCCCATTGGTTTCAGTGTCCTATGGGTTGCGCCATTTTAATGCAGGAGAGGTTTGGCTGATCTATGCTTCCTCTACAAGCTACTCAACAACCTAATAGTCTGCCCATATCTACTGGAGAGGGTTAAGTTTAGGGCTGCTGCTAGAACTAGGGTACAGTGTTTGTTTGAGCTGGAATACTGTAGAAACTACATCCATCACAACTCATTCCTAGGATCCTGTGATCTGGTAATAACATCTGTGCCTCTGTTGACCTTTTTTGTGATAACCTGGAGTACTCAGCATGCTGCTGCTGAGTCCTGGTCTCATGTGTTTGGGAATTAATTGTGTTATATTCCAATGGCATCTCCATTATTGTTCTGATAAGCTTTATTTTTTTCATATATGTATATGTTATATTTGTTAGTTTTGTTATTTGTTATCGTTATATTATATTTTATCAAAAACTGGATTTTTTTATGACAATGTGCTCAGTATTGTACTCAGTATGTAATATAGCTTTGTTCAACACATACTGCTTCTTTAAGTTTTGTTATTTGTTATGTTCCTTGTTATTTATTCATATTGTTATTACTGTATATTGATATATAAGTTACCTTAAGGTCATATTAACTTGCATGTAAAGTGGTGATTTTTCCGTTGGAATAAATTTAAAATAAAACATTATAAACTCTATATGCTCAATATTAGTAAATACTCATTATAACCACAATTTTTTCAAGAAAACATTATTATTATATATTTTAGAACACATTTCATTATTATTTAACCACAGTACAGCTCAGCTTGTAGCAGATACCTTATTTTTCTATTACAGCAAAAAAATATATTGTAAGTATTCCCATTATGTTGTTAGTGCTATTATTATCTTCCATTACAAGAGCAAAACTCTAATTGCAACCTAAAATATGTTTAGATCCCATTATTTTACACTCCAGCAATATTATAGACTGTTTTGTTTACAATGCAATTTTGTTGTTGGTATATAATTTGCACATTGTTCAATTAGTTAAATATAATTATCTGTACATGTTATTCTATTACAGTGGTATCCCTTGTGATACTGTCCCATAGAGGCAACAGAATAAGTTGTAGGAAATAAAATATTAGATTGTTGTCTCCACAAAACAGCACTGTTGATATTTTTAGTTTGACTGTTATATCAGTACATAACATTGTTAACAATTACTACTGATAGTTATAGCATTTACAATACTAGTGTGTAACAGCAACTTGTCAGTTCCATAGCCTTACTGTACAGATTACCGTCTGGGTTGTTGGGAGTACCTTCTACTTTTAATTTTATACTGAGTTGCTGCAATAATAGTTAAAAGTTTTAAAATTGTAATTATAACAGTCCAGAATGCTGTTCCTATGTTAACAGTCTGCCTGGGTTGTAGATAGTTTCTTGGAGTATTAGTTACAAATTTGTTTTTGAGTGTAGATGAGGATTAATGCTGGGATTAAAAAAAATTGTCTTTTATTAACGCGTTTAAAAATGCTTCTTTCTAAAACGCAAAAATCTCAGTTTTTACTTGAACAGTTTTCACCGGAAAACTTCTTCATGTATTTTGATAAAACTTTTTCTTTATTCAACCTGTCATATGTCTTTTCGAAACAAAATTACAGACACTCAAATATATCCAAAAAGTCTAATTAGACCGCTTTTCACTGGGATTTTATTTGAAAAATCTTAATAAAAACTTGTATGTATTTGTAAAATACAAATTTTTTTAGGGTTAGGCATTCTTAAATAATTGTACACTTATTTGAGACAAAATGGAAATCACTCTATAAATTTTACAGAGCTATTGGAGCTAAACAAATTATCTTTACAGTTCATAGCTTGCATACACCAGATGCATTGGAAAAACAAAAACTGATGTTAAAGAAATTTCTGTTTAGTTGGAAAATTATCATAGAGAAGCACAGGTACAGAGCCAGTACATTTTATATAAAAGCAAATGTCACTCTCTTATAACTGATTCTTAAGAACGACAAGGCCTATGCAGTTGAAATTTCTTGAGCAAGGGCTCCGTTATGGCATAGGTGTGCAAAAAGGTTAAGTTTAAACGATTATTATTACTGAATGATTCAAAAAACTTTTTTATAGAACAAAAAACTCAGTTTTGTTTGCCCTATCTGGTTTTCACACAAGAAACGTCGTTTTCATACATGATAAAACTTTTTTTTTTGTTATAAGGGGCTGTAAAAAGATTTTAGGTAATCTCAGACGGTCATACACCTATTTGAAACAAAATGGCTGGCACTCAAAATGCCTGATTTTTTATCTTTTACATTAAAAGATCTACCTTCGCTTTTCACCAGGAAACTGCATCACGTATTACTATGAAACAGTTTTGCATTGTTATAATAAACTCTGGCAAGTTTTTTGGCGGGTATCAAACACCTATTTGTAACAAAATGGCGGGCACTCAAAATGCCTGATTTATTTGTCTGTTACATTAAAAAGCCTAATTTGGCCGCTTTTCACTGGGAAATGGTTTCACGAATTTTAGTGAAACTTTTTTCTTTATGTTGTATGGAGCTTTTTTTATATAAGGTTATAGTCAATCTTCAATTGTCACACATATTTGAAACAAAATGGCAGGCCCTCAAAATGCTTGATTTATTTTAAAACTGGATATTTTCATGAGCTTAATAAGTAGGGTCTAATATAGTTTGTATTAAAACAAAATGTTTAAGTCAATTTTCAAATTAACCAACTGTAGTTTTTATTCTTGAAGAAATATTGTAGTGTAGCACGTGAACATAGCACATTATAGACCTAAAATGCATTTACACTTTTAAGCTAATTAAGTTTATTTCAAATAAACAACAACAAAAAAGATTTCCTAGTTGTTTGTTTTTGTTTGATTTTAATATCCTTCAGAATTCTACATAATATAAATGCATGTGATAAAGTTATTATTATTATTATTGTATACTTTTCATGTTATATATATATATATATATATATATATATATATATATATATATATATATATATGACAAATTCATTAATATACAGAATACAGTAAGTTATAAGACATTTTCGCGGCTTAATCGGAACAATTTCAATCGCAAGTTACACTCTTGCATTGAACAAATCATACCAAATATATTTTATTCAAGATTACAATGTTGCTTTACCTACGAGATTATTTCTTATAAAATTTATCAGTGATGTTTTTTAAACTTAAGATGATTTTTACTGAATGCGAAAAATAATGGCGTTGACGTTGCAATTTTGTAGTGGGGGGGGGTGAAGGGCGGCAATGAAAACGTCGCCCGGGATGGCATATTTCCTATGCCCGGGATGGCATATTTCCTATGCCCGGGCCTGCTTTTTCCAGCAAGGTGTTTAGCTTATATGATATAAATAACCTGATAACGATTAATGGGACATACATACAAACAATGGTATACAAATTGCAGGACAGGGTGACGGATGCCCAGAACATGCAAGATGCAGTGAGAATGTAGTTGCGCAGGCCAACGTGTTGTTAACACAACTGTTAAATGTAAGCAGATGACTACGTGTATGAATAGCGACTGCAAAACGTGTTAAACCAGTACCCAAACGAAATTAAAGGAAAAAGTTTAAGAAAAGTTCTTTGCTACAAAAATCCCCTCTAACTGAAAGTAGCCAAATAAAAAATTAAACACTGGAGGCTAACAAGATCTTGTTCGACTAACAAGAAGCATGTAAGTTTAGAGCTGGAAAGTCTTTGAGCTGAAAGTTTAGAAGAATAGCCAGTAAAATTTTCTAAGGTTAAAATTTTTGTTTCCTGGATCTCCGCTTCTCCCACGCCATTTACCCATCCTGGAGATACGCTTATGAAAATCTATATTTCTATAAACTGTAATATATTGGAGGGGAAAACCTCCTGGATTTACCACTATATTGATGGTGGTTGGTTGGCATGTTCCATTTGAAAATACTCAGTGTATAAATACGAATATACTGTTTCGAAATATGAACGTGGAAGATTCCATTATTATTTTTTATTGATTATGCGTTTCACATGAGGAACATATTCTTTAAACTGATGTAAATTGTGTTTTATTAAAAAAAAACACTCAAGAAATTCTCATTTATTTGAAGAGCGCTTGTGTTGGTATTGCGCAGTACCGTTTTAACGTTCATCGTGTTGGTAGCACTGGAGAGGGCGCGGCGAAACTCAATTCTTTCGTCCAAGTCGGTGAAATCAGTCGTCAGTTGCAACAGGTGGCATTGAGGTGGAAGCTGAGCAGCTAGCAGAACAGGTTATCTGAAATCAGAATTAGCACATTATTAAATTGACTTAATACAAACAATATTATCGTTTTATTATACTTAATACTTAAATTCAAGTTATTATTCATTATAATACGTTGGTGTTGTGTAGTAATTGTGTTATTTCGTAATTGTTTATGTTGTTGTTTACGGTATATCAAGAAGCAGAGTCAAGATGGCAACTTCAAATTACTTGTTCAGCCTAATCTTAGTAGCTTTAATACAAGGTAAATATCTAATTAATTTTAATAATTATTATAAATTTCTTAGTTGTAATTTTACAGCCTGTGTAACTTGTGCATGTTTTAGCATAGCGTACGTACTTACTTTCGTTTGAGTGCAACGAAGAACGTTATTTTTACAGTTATGTAGGTTATACCTGTGCATTGTGGATTGTAGGTGTGTTGAACTATTAATTTCTAAAAATCTGTAAACAGTAAGTCATATTAGATTGCGCAATTAAGTAAGCGGTGAAATAATTCTTTGGTTCTTTTAAAAATTAACTTTTATAAATTTTTTGTAGCAAAAAATTAGTCAATTTTTTCCTCAAATATAATTTTTATAAAGAAACTTTAAGGCAAATAATGTTATTAACTGTACTTTCAAAAATTAACTTCTTCCCGCCTCACTTCGTTAAAGCCTATTCACTACAAGTGAAATACATTTTCCTCCTTAATCTTGGAATGAATGTATATTAAATGTATTCAAAATATATTTAGTACAGTATATTTATTTACTGTATTACATTTCAAATATAAATGTGTTAGTAAGTTTTAATTGTAAACATTAATTACCAATATAATTTAAGTCAAGGAAACAACTAATGAAAATGAAATTAGGGTGATTTTAAATTAGTATGCAAAATATCTGTTCAAAAAATAAATTTCTCATTTAATTTTTTTAAGCCCATCTTAACATATTATTTTTATCTTACCATACCTTATCACAGGTGAATATTAAATTGACTTAAGACTAGGAGAAGCTAGTATATGTAACCTTTATGTTAGATAAATTATGGGGAATTTTTTAAGATTAACTAACAGTTTATTTCGAATTAATGAAAACAGGGCTTTTTAAAGATGTATGGGTTTTAACTTTATTTCTCTCAGAATGAAAAGAGATAGGGCCTGTGGTAGAAAGAATTTTTCATTTTTTTTTACATTTTTTGAATCTGTAAACAGTTTAAAGGATAATTATTTTCTTGCATTAAAATTTTTGTCTAACTTACCTAATATATTATTATTGAAGCTTAATCTATAAAATGTTGAATATGCATTTTACCAAATTGTAAAAATAGGACTAAATGAAAAACTTGTCAGAAGGTAATTTATATGCATTAAGAATTCATTGTTGATTTGTTTTTAGAATTATTTGGTAACTCAATTTTTGCTTATAATTTTTAAAATTTTGTTGTTGTCATGAAGTGAATTATTTATTATAATTTGCTGTTACAACTGTAGTTAGATGAAGCAAGTAAACAGGGTTGTTTTTAATCAAAGAAAAGGTACCGAAATGAAAATTACACAACACTTTATTAAAACAACATTACATTAGAAATTTTTAATAAAAAATTGAAGAAAGTATTTTTAATATTTTGAAAATTGTGTTTTATAATCAGAAAAAAATAATAGGTTTATCCCTAGAAAATTTCCTTTTTTCAAAAAAAGTGGCACATCATTGTTACTAGTATTAGGCTACATATTTTTTTTATATATAAACTTCTTAATAAAAACATTTTGTATTATTCTAAATCAGATGTTACAAAAATTATTTTTGATGTTAAGACCCATACATTTTATTTCTAAAACACTGAAACAACTTTAAAATTTTTTAACATTCAGACTGTTATACTTCTTATTAATTTAAAAAAAATTATCAATAGGCCTATTTAAGATTGGTAATGTGGTAAATTGGTAAAATTGGTAAAAATAGGTAATCTAATATTTTTTTTCTGTAGACCTATATATTAATTTATTAATTTAAGATTGCATGAAATTAAATAGAATTTAGTAGAAAAGATGTTCGTGTGAACTGTTGAAAACATGTTCAACAATGACCACATTTATCAAAAATTTAGGCCTGCGTGAAAATTTATTTTGTTGTAGAATTAATTTATATTATATATTATTAGATGGATTTTTAGCATGAGAAGAAAACAATGCATTGCTAAGTTGCAGACTTTTAACAGGACGGATGTTTAGCAGCACAGGATAGCAGGATAATGCCTACAATTCACATCTTCCTCACAATGCACCACTCCTTTGTAGAACTTAGATAGTAGATTTAAAGTTTTTTTTAGAAGGAATTTAGCAGCAGAAGATGCACAACTTCCTGTGATCACAGCTTTTACAGCTCTGTTGTAGAGGTCTTTCGAAGTCTACAATGCCAACTTACGGAATATTGCCTTCAAATCCTTAAATATAGGAAAAGTTGACAGGATGGGTCGAAAAATCGGGTTAGGGAATTTTTCTTAATTTTATTAGGCCACTTTTTTTTTAATTCAAGCCATTTTGGGAGCTAGCCCTAACTAAATTGTTAGGAAATAATAACCATAATGGCTTTTTTTGAGGCTGATATAAGATATAAATATATTTATAAAGAAAGAATTTCTGTATCAGCCTCTTATTTAATCATTTATTTTCTCGCGGTGTACACAGTATCGGATAAAATATTTTGGTAGGCAGTAAACAATCGATGACGTGTTCTTCTAGCCTGTTTTTTTTGTCCCAAATCGACATGCGGCGTTTTTAGAATTTATGTCTGCACAAACTTCTATAAACCATAATCGGTAGGACCGATTTCGATCAAATTAATTTTGGCCTAAATACCTACATTTTTCCACGAATATTTTTTCCTATCAGTTGCACTACTCAAACTTTAGGAGTAGGGCCTAAATTAACAAAACTACAAAATCACTTCGTTCAAAAACGGCTAAATATAACAAAAGTCATGTGTAACCGTTAGGACCTAAAACAGAAAGTAATGTTTACTTGAATTTCATATATATTTACTACAAGGTGTTTACTAAAAAAAATTGGAAGATAGACAGTGAAAAAATCGTAAGTTCTAGTTTATCACAGTCGGCAGGCCTATAATAAGCATTAAAAGAAAATAAAGTGAAGTTAAAGATTAACTAAAGCCAGTGCATTAAATTTCAATTAGTAAAAAGGCGTGCTTTTCGAAATGAGAAAAATCTGAAGACATATATATGGTGTTTAACGTCCGACTATTGTGCACACATGAGCTAATGCAGACGATGGGATGATTTATAGCGTATGAAAATGCCAAGCCCTGGCCTGGAATCGAACCCGGATCCTCGGGGTGAAAGCCCAGTACGCTATCAACTAGGCCACTTAGGCGGCCACACACACACACACACACACACACACACACACACACACACACACACACACACACACACACACACACACACACACACACACACACACACACACACACACACACACACACACACACACACACACACACACACACACACACACACACACACACACACACACACACACACACACACACACACACACACACACACACACACACACACACACACACACACACACACACACACACACACACACACACGCGCGCGCGCACTATGATGGCCGATCTATAGGTCATTTTGCAGTGGACATTCGCTCAACGAAATTTGATTTCCTGACCTCCTTGCAATAGTCTGTGTCGCGTATAGTTTATTAGTATAGAAGTACGTGTGCTTATAAATGAAAGGGTTATCTGCAAATTATTTTATGGCCCTGTAAAACGGCACAGACCATTAAAACGGTATCAGCGGTTGTGTTGCAGCTCAGGTCAAGTTGGACCCCAAAGCCAAGCTAAGGGGCATGTTACACATTCAATGAAATAAAATTTCTTTGATCAAAGATCTTCGATGAAATTGATTTGACGAATATTTGGTGAACTCCTCCTTTTGTGAAACTTGAAACGTGAAATGAATCTTGGGCACATTTTGGAATCTTTGACAAAGGTTTTCAAATACGTAGACAATAACCTCAAAATGTCGTCTTTTCTGGTTTTATTTTGTTCCTTTCGTTGTAGCCTGTACTTTAAAACTATTGACCTTTGAAGCTGTAGAAATCCACTTTATATTTTATTTTATATTTTATTAGTAATATTACCACCTAGTTTTGTAGTTGAACAAAAAAAAAAAAAAAAAAAAAAAAATGAATATGCATTATTTAAAACTATATCTTAAGTATTTGCTAAATTGTTAGTAGAAAAGTACATTCATAAGTAATAAAATATGTGCTGTATAAAGTTATCAAATATTTTAAACCATTCGGTGTTGCCAAGGCACTGTTTCTACAGTATTTGAGTGTTATAAAAAATTTGAAACATGTTTCTAACTAATAAACCATCTCTCGTGAAATCAGCAAGCCGCTAACATTATTAGGGCTACTCGCGAAAACATAACCCCACAATATATCTTGTTAATAACCCAGATGATTAAAGTAAAGAGATGAGAAAAATTTAATGTTTTATTTCTTTGATACAACTTTGACAAATATGTAAACAAGACATTTGGTCAAAGTTTCATCAAATATTTACAAATATCTTTGATAGTGTAATACGCCCTTAAGCGAACATGCCTACGCATTGCGTAACTGAATATTATTAAATCGTGTAAAAACGTTAAAACGTTCTCATGCAAATAAAATGTTCAAGAAAGGTAATTTATGTACTCGAATAACAACAGTGGTGTCGAATAGAACCTTGTAAATCCCCGGAGCAAAAAAAAGTGTACAAAGTGTGCGTTAAAATTGATATTGAAAACGTTCGAGGCTGTTCCATGCCCCAGTTAAAAAGTGACTTGAATCTTATTCTGCTTTTACCTACACTGCAAATGGTCGAGCGGCGTAAAAAAGTCTAAAGTTGATGATTTTTTTCAAAAACGCTTTTGTTACGGTCCATAAATACAAAAAAGGGTTTTCGTTGTGAATCATCTAAGTTTAGGATTTTTCTGGTCTAACATGTCGAAATTAGAGAAGGGGGGCATCAAAACTTCAACTTTTGGTGGCTCTGTATGAACTCTTTGTGCAAAACTATATATCGGAATCAGTTTAACTTTTTCGAATAATAACTACAGACTGGGTAAATAAAAACAAATGTTTGCACTTAAGATTTTACCCTTTAAATAACACTAAATATTTTTTACCGTCAACCCCTATATTTTCCTTGTTTTGTAACGCTACAAAGACAAGCGTTCCATAACATTTTCGTAAAATTTTACAGGAATCTGTCACATCGTGTAGTAGTTGGTTGCGGACATACCATCGTGCTAATTTATAAGGACAAGCTTTACATACAGACCTTAAAATGGTTGTAAATCGTTATTTGAAAGAAAATAAAAGTATCAACAAAAATGCCAAGTGTGCATTAAGTGTCCGATGCAGCCTATATTAATAGTTGAAAGAACAGCAGACCTCGCAGTATACAGAACGCTCCACAACAGAGCTCATAAGTTTTTCATTACTGAATCAGCTTTATTGGAAATTTTATGTTCTTTCTCCACGAAACTATCAAAGTTATCATGGCTTTGCCGTTCAACCAATATTACAGGAAATAACCAACAAATACACTGTCAACGTTGAATTAGAGCCCGCCATAAGGTAATGAAGAAAATGTTGAACATACGTCTTTCGGACTGTATACATGGCACATCCATCTTCAAAAACTATTTCTATACTCTATAGAGTATAGAAATAGTTTTTAAAGATGGTTCTCCGAAAAGCGTCAACGAAAGTAGAATTGACGAAGCTAGGGAAAGCAGATTATTATACTGAACATAATGGGCAATGGGTTTGACTAAAATTGCGGTACACTCGTCATCATTAAGTCACAGGCCGTCAATGCGAAACGAAGGTAAAAATGTTATTTGTGCTTTATATAAAATATATTCGTATCATATTTCAAAAAACAATCGGTTAGTGCATTTGGCTAAAACTTCATACACTCGTTGTTGTAAATAAGAGGCCGTCATCTTGAAACGGAATTGAATGGAAACAAATCTTACACGTACATCGTTCGGGCAAGGTTTACAAGGTATCTCTGTAACTTACAAAAATTCAAAACAATCGGTCAATGTGTTTGGCGAAAGCTGAATAACAAACACATAAATCAATTGCCGAACGGTTGAGTTGAAACAGAGACCTCGCTTAGCTCTGTTAATTAATATAATTTTCATTTATAAGACTTGCATTAGTCTACTGACTACCCGCCATCTTTGGTAACGTTTTAATATTGATTCGGAGAAACAGACGTATATTGGGTGTTTAGCCGCAAATTTTGGAAACATTGTTTACAAATGGTTAACCGCACTTCATCCTTAGGATTATCAATGGAGACTATACAATTGTTCAGTAGACAATAGATATCTTAAACATTGGTAGGCCTATAATAAATGCAATAACATTTAATGGTCACAGTGTTTTCTAAATACTATTACCGAAATTGTTTAAAAGTCATTAAAAACAAAATTACTTAAATCTTAGCATTTGTTTCAAAAGTTCTAAAAATTAAATCCTTCATAAAAGACCAGAAAAAAAACATAGGATAGTTCTTATGTTCTGCATCTATCCTTGCAGTAATATCATTCTCCAGTTCTATTATTATTGATATAAAAAGAAAATGTTTGTTCAGAGAGTAAAATAGTTTGTTCATTTTTTTGCGCACTCAGATCGGAATGTAGTGCAGGCACGAGTGTCAGAAACGTCTATCATTCCTCTTTAGAATTAGATTTAGGACGAAATTAAAGAATTAGCGTTTAGTCGAGTTAATTGAAATTTTAAATTGCTTCTGCAGAAACTGTCTAAATTACATGCAATGCTTACCCATTCGCGTCACAGATTTTAAAGACATTTTCACGTCGTAGTCCACTGAAATTGTCATAAATGGTTATATAAATTAGAGTAGTTCCAATTTGTAATGGGTGAGGGGGGAGGAAAAGAAGAGTGAGGCATTTACTACATATGTTATTTTGTCAAAATTTGCCGTAGGACTCCAATTTACTTATCAATAAAAAAAATGTGCAATTTGGTTACTGACATTATTATTTTAATAAAAACTACCGTCGATCTACTGCTTCATAGAGAATTTTTGTGTGTCGCCTAATAATGTAGAAATTAAATTTAAAAAAAATTACGGTGCCAGTTATTAAAAGCGTGAACATTTTTTTTAACCATATTATTCAGAAAAAAAGATTTTTTTATGAGAAAAAATATTGACTACAGTTACATTAGGTTACTGTGTTTTAGATAATTACCGGAAGTGTTATTTAGAAGGCCTATGGGCGTTAAAAACAGTGCTTTTAAAGTTTGCATTGTGCGTATATCATTATTAAACGAAGCAGCAGTGTTATAGTCTCCAGGTCGGCCGCGGGCTGGCGAGACACTTTTCCGATTTGGAATTGCGAAAGAAATTCTTTTTTGTTTAGCGTGGGTCGGATTCCTGCTATTCCACCGGAGCAAGTTGCGGTGTCTTATAGTTGTTCCGGTTGTTGGTAGGCTGCGTGTAGTTTTGTAGTGGGTGGTCCTCCTCGATGTTCTGCCGAACAACGATTTTCGACCTGTATTTATACTCGAAATTATAGCGGCAACCATAATTTCCATTGTTAAAACTAGAGAAAGAATGAACCAATCGGAATAAAGCTATTGTATACGGGAGATGCGAGGTGATACGCCGGCAGCAATGCCTGCGCAGAAATCTAGCGTGAATTGCGAACTAAGCAGAAGGGAGTATTGGTTGACGGAATTGAAGTACGGCTTAGGCAGGCTTAGGCTACTTCAAAAGCCGAGAAAGAAGTACAGGGAATTTTATTTGTTTAGGTCAGGGGTCTCCAAACTACGGCCCGAGGGCCACATCCGGCCCGCGGACAGATTTTGTCCGGCCCGCGGAGAGTTAGCATACTTGAAAACTCCTTTTAGAGAACATATTTTTTATAGCAAATTAAATTTAGTTTACTGAAGTATTCTAATTTTATGTTGAATAATTATTAATATGGCATCTACATTGATGTGGTCATGGGCTAACTACTCATAACATTGTTGTAGGCTTATTGTTTTTGTGATAAGTTGGATAAAGAAACACAGAATTGTAATGAGTAAAGACTAATCTAGAAATTACAGATAATGACAGGAAAATTAATAATATGCAGTGTTGCCGTTTTGCGGACTTTAGTCCGATTTGCAGCCTTTTTTAAACGTTGCGTACTTTTTTGGACTTTTTTTTCATCAGTGGACTATTTCACTTTTTACCACCGGCAACAATGATAATATGGTTTTGGCCCTCGGAACTTACTGGAGTAATCAGTATGGCCCTAAGGCTGGAAAGTTTGGAGACCCCTGGTTTAGGTGATAGTAAGCTGAACTAGGTTGTGTATGTCAGTTCTTATGTTTAGGCTATGACAGGTCGTTGGGGTAGTTTTACCTCAGCTGTACAGGTCGTCTTAGGACGATTTTATCTTCTTGAGATATCTTGAACCCTTTTATTTGTAGGGTGCGTGGTGCATAGGGGAGGCTTGCAAGGCAAAACAACCATATGCCTGGAGTGCTGTTTAATGGAACAGTTGAAATTTGTTATTGGCCGGCAATCAAACTAAATTGACTTATTCTTTAGAATTATTTTTTTTTTAATAGCTCTTCTGTGATATTCTGTAAAGGGTATACCTCCAAGTCTGACGTCTCACTTCCTAACAGAGAACGATTAATTTTTAGTGTTAGATAATTGTTAGAGAATGTGCCCTAACCGTGAACATTGGAATCGGCCTGTATGAAGGATCCACTGTAAGGAAATGTCGAGCTGCAAGTTCCTATTTCAGCTCGAGGAAAATATATTTTTTCCTATTGATATATATTTCCTATTTATATCAAGGAAATATAAAGCTACTAATTCCTGCAGTTTCCGGACGCCAAACAACACTGATGATATTCATCATAATTCTCTCCGTATTTTTTGATTCTTTGAAGTCGGCGCTAAATTCATAACTGTGACGGTTCCGCATAGAGCAGATCTGATGACTAAAACACTTGACCGCAGAAAGTGAAATTAAACTGCTTTTTGGGCAATTTTGTTTTCCCAAGAGATTCGACAATCGATTGTGACTAATTTTGTTAAAACGGTTACACTTCGTTGAGTCTCGTACTAAAAATACTTATATTATTATATGCCTTAATTCCAAAACATATCGTGTTTGTCTAACTGGGTAAAATATTACACAAACTTTATCCACGTTCAATTACCTGGTTCGGAAATTATAAACAAACCGGGGGGGGGGGATGGCAAATTTGGTTGAATGTGAAGAATCATTACCGAGACAAATCGGAAAAATACACGACGGTTGTCAGGGTTTTATTTATTTATTCACGAAAAGTAAATATCTATAAAAAAATTTAATGCACTGACTTCAATCTTCATATTGCCAAAATCTGGGGAACTAATTTTTAATGACGTATTTTTTAGTTTACTTCTCATCGCTCTTGGACAGGAATTTTTAGGGGATAGGCCTGTAGCGACCCATATGTTTTGTGGTAATTATGGACTGGATTTAAGCAAAACTTATCAAAATCGTTGCAATTAATGTTGAGAAAATTTGATTTTTAAGTTAAAAAAACTTTAAAGAACTTATATTTTAAATTAAAAAATGACCCTGAGATAGCAAACGAAATGTACATATAGCATAACAAAAACCACATTGCATTTGGAGGACGTTTGAGACGCTGATAGAGGAGGGAAGAGGATATTCGTCTATCTTTCCTTATATAAATATTTACTCTAATCTGACTGTGTAGGTAAGTACAATGTTGTTCTTGTACATGTGTACTAAATTTCATCAAAATCGATCTAATGGTTTATTCTCCAGCGACCACACAATGGTAAAACTCGATTTTTTATTCAAAGGCCCTGAAAACAGATAGCACCATCAGAATCGTAAAATCAGTTGTATTCAAGATTAGTTGTTTTCATTTCTAATATCGATTGTTTTCATTACAAGATCAGTTATCTTCTTTTCAAGATCGATTATTTTCATTTCAAGATTGATTGTTTTTATATCAAGGTTGATTGTTTTAATTTCAAGATCGATTGTTTTTATTTCAAGATTGATTCTTGTAATTTTCAAGATCGATTGTTTTTATTTCAAGGTCGATTATTTTAATTTCAAGATCGATTGTTTTTAAAACCAAATGTTTTCTAGATATAGTGTTTTGAAGATAAATTGTTTGTTCTTATCTCAGGGCCATTTTTTGGATAAAAAAAACTAACAACTACGATTTTTTTTATTTTAAGGCGAAAAGCACATTGAGGCTATTATCGCCTCCCTAAATGTAAGTGTGAGTGTAAAGTGTTAATGTCATAAGTGTAGTGTTGTAAGTGTAAGTGTATGTTAAGACTCGGGTACCGCGAGGGACGTCTAAATCCTCTCAATAGGTGCAGCTAGTCTGCACCCCCCCCGCGGGACTTAACAACTACGATATGCAATTTAAAATTAGTAGCATTGTTTCCAGCAAGAGCTATAGAAAATGGTTCTATCTGCATATATTTAACAGTAGCCTAATTAGAAGTTTGTCCTTAGTCGTTTTATTAATAACTGCTTTAGTTTTAGGTCTAGCAAAAATATAACGTTTTTTGGGAATACCATATGAAAAAGCAGCCGTGCATGATCAGCAGCGTTACATAATGAAATTACGTTCGACAGAACATTGCTTTTTTAAAAAAATGACAACTTTTACAGTTTTGAACATATTTGGCAATAAATATTTTTACGTTTTAGACCATTAATATAGCGAGAAATACCATATATCCCATCATGCAAAAAATCACACCGGTATACGGTACAAAATGTAAATTTCACTTTTATGTATGCATACTTTCTGTTATATGTATTATTATCAGGTAGCAGTTCACTTATTCATAGATTCATACCTCATAATTATAGCGGCAACAGAACTGATTGGTTAACCTCGTTTGCCGTTAGTTGAGTTTCGGCTCTGTGGTCTGGTTATCTTACCGTCATAGCATGTACACTATGAATATCTGTTACTATAGGTAACATATGTTACTTTACTGAAGACTGACGTGAAAATAAAGCAAAATATTGTTAAGACGTGAAAATAAAGCAAAATATTGTTAAATTCTGTCGCTTTCTAGTGTCTATTTAATACTGTATTGTTACGACGTTTCTTAAAGTTTTGACAATTAGATGGCCAACAAGCTTAAAGGAAAAATTATTATATGTTTACTGTTTTCACTAAAATGCCATAAAAATTACAAGGAGCGTAAACAAATGAAACTTTTAGTGCTGTCGTAAAATTAATTTTAAATGCGTAAATTTTACGCATAATGCGTACAAATTGGCAGATATGACAGCTCAAAATCGATGCACATTACATGGTCCCGGCTTGGGTCTTCCTTGATGACTGCTTGTTCCCAGCGAGCAATTTATAGGCCCAACATGCCATGAGTCATCTGATGTGTAACATTATCAATCTGAAGGCGTCGGTGTTTTCTTTCAAGCACGATCGTGAGCATGACCTGAACGAAATTTGCTTTTAATTAAAAAAAAAACAAACTTTCTGTCTGTCAAAAAAAAAGATCGCTAAGATATCACTACATCCTTCTTGTCAACGTCAAATAGCATGAACTTATAGGATAGGCAAACTTTGTGTGCGCGCGCAGTTCCTTCCATTGATTATAAACTAGATGTACAACCACCATTATAAAAAGCGTGCTCAATGTTAGCTGCTAAAGTTCAAGTAATTGTACTGTCTGCCGCTACGAACGCTGCAAGCTGCTAGGAGAAGGGATGGAGACGTTTGAGAAAATAGACAATACTCTTATCTATTTAACTGTAGTTGAACACTGCCACAAGATGCCACCAGCAACGAGCGCTCACGTATCTCATAACAGTTACCATTCTAGTACGTTTATATTCAATGATTCCATCTACAATACAAAGTATCGCCTCTTCGTACAGGATGTTTCTGAAATAAGCTGACAAAGTTCTATAATGGTTTTCCTAAAATAAAGAATACCAATGTTTCTGTAAACATTGGTCGGAAATGGTTTTCCTGCTTGGTGCTAGTTTGTTTTTCACTAAATTTTTAGTCCAGAACGATTTGAGCAATTACGCTGAAATTTGGCACGGTACTTACTAAGATAATGACACCTAATGATACAAAAATAAACAACCTTACCTAATAATACTTTTAAAAATAGCGACCATTTGATTTTTTTTATCCAAATAACGCTGAAACGATAATTTTTTTATGAAAAAAAAATAAATTCCAAAATTTTTTTATTTCAATTTTCAATAATTTTGTTTTTTTTTACTTTCTTTATAAAATAATCAGGTTTCTACTAAAAAATTAATAGACTACATAAAATGAACAGAAAATACACTAATAATCATTCATATGAAAACATATTTTGAAAGATAGATAAATAGTTTAGAAAATAAATGATAAAATTCAAAGTACACACCTAAAAATTCCGAAAAAATCACAACAGATGTAATACAACATGTTTTTGCATTGGCTGTCATACTTGTTCAAAAATCAAATTATGTATTCATTTTTATTAGAAAACTGGTTACTTTGTGAAGCGAATATAAAAAAACAAATATGCTAGTTTATTTAAAATTAAAAAAGAAAGCTTTTTGACTCTTGTATTTTTTTAGTAAAATTAATCGTTTTCGAGTTATTTGGATTAAAAAAATTTTAGTTGGCCACCATTTTGGATAATATTACTAGATAATGTTGGTAATTTTTTTAACAATTGGTCTTTATGTTAGTAAGTACCATACGAAATTTCAACTAAATTGGTCAAACTATTCTGGAGGTAAAAATTATTTAGTGAAAAAAATGGCGTAGCAGAAAAACAGCTCTTCAGAACCCATGTTTATAGAATTGTTTTCCTTTATTTTAATATAAAAAAACCACCGTAGAAGTTCGGCAGCATATTTTAGTAACACTCTGTATACAATGTACATATAGCACAGCCCACTCTTATTGCTCTCTGGGGAAGTGATTCTGTCGTTTACTGGATTATTTATGTGGACATCACAACCCTGGTCTTTGCTCCTTTATTTCTCGTCCTCGTGCTCAAAGGACAGTGTTAAATTGTTGTAAAATTTTCAGTTATTTTTGCGTTAAACTTCAACTGCATCTAACATATCAGTCAGACTTCATGCTTTGAAGTACTAATATTGCCAATTATTACAAACAATTTCTCCCCCGCCTCAACACTTCCATAAGCCTAACCGTCTGTACACATATTAATCTGAAACAGCCTTCGTTAGTTGCGAGAGAAGTCCTGTAACAAAAATCTGTCTGTCGGTAACGCAACTCTAGCGTCTGAAAGGTAGTCTAAACTAGAAGTTCAAAGAACAATAGATCTCGAAGTATATCCTTAATTTTCAGAGAGCTCCAAGACAGCGCTCGTAACCTTTTCCGCTAATTTAACCGGTAGCCGTAATATATACGAAAAATATTACTGGACCAACTTTATTGGAAATTTTATGCTATTTCTCCATTAATCTGGTTATTTTTTATAGCCACCTCGTATTTCTAAGAGCTTCGGACAGATTGGTGATCATTTCGAAACAGTTCCTTTATCGGTTTTTTCTAGTGAACTTCGGGAGTTTCCCGCTTCCAGGACTCACGGCCGCTGTGTATCAATAAGTAGTTCTGTACTATACTTAGTCCGTTCTACATAGTCCGTTCATTTCGCATTGTCACCATCTGGCAACACCACTCGCTGGTATCGGAACATACCTCGGTGTCACTCATAGTGATGGCTTACAAGTAGGAGCTTATTCTGTTAAGATTTTTTAACATGTATCGTGTTTTAGGGGTGGTTGTGATGGATTTTGCGCGTCGCGTGATGCAAGTGAACAAATTTACATTGATAAATATGTAATAATTTATATTAAATTATCGATATATAATAGTATAATTTAATTACACTTCCATTGATGTACTACATTATTAAAAAACAAAACAAATAAATGTTATATTCATATTGTAAAAAATATTATTTAATAAAATACAATACATATAATTATAATTTTTAAGAAAAAAACCTCGCAGGGGGTGCAGACTAGCTGCACCTATTGAGAGGGCTTAGACGTCCCTCGCGGTACCCGAGTCTAACACGCACTTACACTTACAACACTACACTTACAACTAATTGTAAGTGTAATTGTTTTTTTAATTAAAAAATTAAGAAAACAATTCTGTTATTGCACCAAAAATAAAAATCATGTGACATGTTTTCGAACAAATAATCGTAATTAAAATAAAAGGAAGAGAAAACATGATACATGATTTTAATTTTTTTTAGTAACAAAATTAAAAAAAATAAATTAAAAATTTCTTTCTTTCTAAGCAAGTTCTGATAATTTCTGTTAAAAAAAACTCATATGTTGATCAGACTACACTAATAGAACAGAAAAAAGATTTTTACATATCCAAAAATGGGTCACGTTGTTCGATTTCAATTTTATTTACACATTTGTTTTCACTTTAATGACTTCCTTTAGCTAACATAATTCACGCTAGAGTACTTTGATTAAAATCAAATGAAATATATTAATGTTAACGACCCCTAAAAAATTCCAAGTTCCGGGCCTGGGTCTTATTATGACGACAGCTCCAATAGCTTATTTTCCAACAGAAATTCGATAAAAGAAATTCACGAATTCAAGGAAAACGGTAAAATTTATAAACTAGGTTATAACATGACTAAAAACGAGGATAATGTCGTATTTGTAGTGTTTACCCCGCGTTGGTAACTATGGCAACTGGCTTCTATTATAATTTTCTGACGATATCTCAGAAATGTCAATAGTTCATACATAGTTACCGGATCAGATTTGAATTTAAAAAATATCGAAACAGTTATTTTAATTAAGAATATTTCAATTATTTCGTTTAAAAATAATCGATTACCCCAACACTGATTCTTAGTAGTAAGAACTTAAACTATCTGCCGACTTGATCATGCGTAAAATTTACGTATTTAAAAGTAATTTTTCGACTTCATTGAAAGGTTTAATTTGTTTACGTTTTTTGTAATTTTTATGGCATTTTAATGAAAACAGTAAACATATAATAATTTTTCCTTTAAGCTTGTTGGCCATCTAATTGTCAAAACTTTAAGAAACGTCGTAACAATACAGTATTAAATAGACACTAGACAGCGACAGAATTTAACAATATTTTGCTTTATTTTCACGTCAGTCTTACAGTAAAGTAACATATGTTACCTATAGTAACAGATATTCATAGTGTAATATAAATGGTCTAAAACGTAAAAGTATTTATTGTCAGATATGTTCAAAACCGTAAAAGTTGTAACTTTTTTAAAAAAAGCAATGTTCTGTCGAACGTAATGAGAGCCGAATTATTATTTACTTCATTATGTAACGCTGCTGATCATGCACGGCTGCTTTTTAATATAGTATTCCCCAAAAACGTTATGTTTTTGCTAGGCCTAAACAACAGAAATTAAAAGGACAAACTTTCAGTTAGGCTACTGTTAAATAGTTTGGTCGACGTCGTTGTCCAAACTTTAAAAAGTTTCTTAACAATACACTATTAAAGACACACTAGATAGCGACAGAATTTAACAATATTTTGGATTATTTTTACGCCAGTCATCAGTAAAGTAACAGATGTTCATAGTGTACATGCTGTGTGGTAAGATAACCACACCAGAGAGCCGAAGTTCGATTCAACGGCAAACGTAGTTAACCAAATAGTTCTGTTGCCGGTATAATTATGAGGTATGAATCTGTGAGCCAGTGAAGTATTATGTGAAAATACTTATAATAGTAACATTTGGCAGTACACTAATGTTCTAATTTTACCTTTGGAAATTCAAAGTTTACAGTAAATAAAAAAATGTACAATAACGATATTCCGTCTGTTTTTTTATATTTTAATAATAATTAACAAAATTAAAAAGTAAAAAATAATTATATAAATAAAAAAACTGTTTTTAAAAAAACACGTTTTTAAAATGAACTAAAACGTATAAAATAACGTGGGGCGCTTATAATAGATAATAGTAGTTAAATAATTTCGTGTGCCCACGTTTTTTGTTTTTAATTGTACAAGTATTTTCATATCTATAAAAATTCACTGTCACATATTTTTAAGACAAACATTGTGTGATTATTAATCTGTATAGGTTTATAAATCTTGATAGATTGATGGTTCTGATACATCAATATGATACGTTATGGTTCTGCTGGGACTATAAAACAACAGCAGTTATTCAAGATCTGACAAACCTCCAAAGGCTACTGTTAAATTTTTGCAGATAAAACCATTTTATATGGCTTTCGATGGAAGCAATGATATTATTTTAAATTGTATTCTGTTGTTGTTAGATTTTCTAACATGTATCATGTTTTAGGGCTGGTTGTGATATTGGATTTTGCGTGATGCACACAAATTTATATTGGTATATCATAATATATTTTGCGCGTTGTAAGTCTCATAATAAATTAATTATAATAAAAAATTCCTGTATTTCCGCCCGGGATCGAACCGGGGACCTAGCGCGTGTGAGGCGCACGTGATAACCACTACACTATTGAAAGTACGAAGAAATTTTTTCCGATGTAAATGAAATGAATCGTTAATTTAATTTTGATAAATATGCAATAGTAAAAGATAATTGTTTTGTATTAATTCGTAACGATCAGCTGATTTCATTGAACACCTGATAGGCTATAATAATTTTAAGGTAATGTTGTAAAATAATTAGGTATGTTAATTTGCCGTGTTTTCGAACAAATTACCGTAATTAAAATAAAGAAAAAAAACATGATACGTGATTTTTATTTTTGGTTCAGTAAAAGAAATTGTGATTTTAATCCAGTTTAGAGAATTATTCAGACTTGTTTATTGAGCTTCCCAAATGTGGTTGGAGCTTCTACTGGTCAAATTATTAGTTCACTTACAGTTATTCAGTTTGTAATTGAGGTAAGTTAGGTCTGTAATGTCTTTATTCTATTCTTTGTGTAAGACATTAGGTTTGTGCATTGCTTTTTTAAGATGTATAGGTCACACCACACACACGCGCGCGCGCGCGCACACACACACACACACACACACACACACACACACACACACACACACACAATTACTGATTTCAATTTTCTGAAGTTGGCGTGTATAGAAGAATGTTTTACACGATTCGAGTCACAACTTGTCAGTTACCAGCAGCTAAAGTTGCATATTTACTTATTGACAACGTGTAAAAGAGCCTCAGGTGGTTTTAATCTCTTTCGTAAACCTAACGGGACATTACTAAATAGACGCGAAACGAACTGCCAAAAATAAAAGTTGGCAACACTGGTGAAATCACCTGTTCAGCTTAGTACAGAAAATATTCGATAAGACGGAAATCGCTGTAGGTCAGCGCGGATGTGCGATATGAATTCCCTGACTCGCCTAACTTGGGCGGGAGATAGAGAAGGATTTATCTGAGTGTAGGTGACATCCAGGCGTCCAGGTTTTACAGTTACAGCACCGCAGGATCCATTCCTTGTTCCTGTAATCGTTACAGTTTCGTTGTACAGTAAAGGAATTTTCTCACAGGCGTAACGTTACGTTACGTGACCGGATGTGAGATTTTTTTAAAGCTAACAATTGTTTTAAATGAGACAATTCACGCCGCCGAGAAAAACGTACGCTTGGTACGCGAACTAATCTTCGGGAATCACTATGTGAGCGGTAGTCGCAGTATTTACTTTGTTTTAATTAAAAGGATGTACCTATGTGTTATACGTACTAGTAGTACAATGTACAGCAGACCTCGCACTATATTCTTAATTAAGTGCTCCACGATAGCGCCCCTAACTGTTCCGCCAGTTTAACCCGTAACCGTAATATTTATGAAATTTTTACTGAACCAACTTTATGGAAATTGTGTGTTGTTTTTCCGTGAAACGATCAAAATTATGATTAGTTTTGCCGTTCAGCCAGTATTACAGGAAATAACCAGCAACTCACTCTCAACGTTGAATAAGAGTCCGCCATCTTTAAACGAAAGTGAATTTGAAAAAAATCACACATACGTCTTTCGGGCTTTATACAAGGTACTTCGTACCAAATTTCAGAAAAATCGGTTAACGCGTTTGGCAAAAACTGCGCAAACTCGTTATTGTAAATCAAAGGCCGCTATATTGGAACGGAAATAAATGGGAAAAAGTCTTACACGTACATATTTCGAGATTTATACAAGGTACAAAGTTTCAAAACAATCGGCCAGTGCTTTTTATTGAAATTACGTACACTCGTCATCGTTAAATCAGAGGCCGCCATATTGAAGCTTAAGTAAATAGGAAGGAATGTTGAACCTATGTCATTTTGGCTTTGTGCAACATGTCTTCGTACCAGATTTCAAAACAGTCTGTTAATGCGTTTGGCCAAAACTGCATAACTTGTTCTTGTAAATCACAGTCCGCTATATTGAAACAGTAGTGAATGGGAAAAGTTTTACACGTATATCTTTCGAGCTTTGAATAAGTTACCTTTGTACCGAATTTCAAAACAGTCGGATAATGCGTTTGGCCAAAACTGCTTAACTCGTTATTGTAAATCACAGTCCGCTATATTGAAACAGTAGTGAATGGGAAAAGTTTTACACGTATATCTTTCGAGCTTTGAACAAGTTACCTTTGTACCGAATTTCAAAACAGTCGGATAATGCGTTTGGCCAAAACTGCTTAACTCGTTATTGTAAATCACAGTCCGCTATATTGAAACAGTAGTGAATAGGAAAAAGTTTTACACGTATATCTTTCGAGCTTTGAACAAGTTACCTTTGTACCTAATTTCAAAACAATCGGTAAATGCGTTTAACCGAAGCAGCGTAACAAACACACAAACGAAATGCCAAACAGTCGAGTTGAAACAGAGACCTCGCTTCTCTCGATCAATAAATAGGTCTAAGGTTATGACTGGGTAAAGTATCAAAAACGCCTGTAAGCTATAATACTGAAGAAGTATTGTATAAACGTTATCGAAACGTATATAGTAATCTATAAGGGGGTGTTTAGGTTTGCATTGTTTAACAGATTGGCCTAACAATGGTTTAAACTTTATTCTGTGTGTTTGCTAGTTTATAATCAACAACGTCTCTAAGCTATAATACTTGTGAAATACCATTTAGACGCTACAGAGGCATGTAAACTAAATAATTCTTAGTGTTACAGTGTGTTGTACATATAGGCATAAGTTTCAGGCTGGGTGGTTGCTGGGTTTAAATAATCAATAATGTCTCTTTGCGATATACGCATGTTTTTGCTTTTATTATAAACCGTGCCAGTGAAACCACTTTCGTAATACGTGTGTTAACATTATAGGCCCCTACGTTTGTGTTTTCTCTAAGTTGTAATATACTTTAAGAGTAATGGTAACGGCGATGTTATTTTCTAAAATACATACAAAATTTTTCAAAATAACAATGGCGAGACGATCGTAAGTCACTTATTGTATGAAAGATAATTTTTCTTTTTTCGTGGGAATTCTTGTGAAGTGGTAATTTATGAAGTAGCTTTATTAACAAATTAACTTTTGTCAGTAAACATCCACTGATAACTGCGGACTGTCCGCTAGCTCACGTGGTTACTACTATCGCTTTTCTTTCCTTACAGAACCAGAATACACGGCGTCACTTTTATTAGCCAGATCGCTGGTAGCCGAAAGTCCTGGATCATCCTAATGCCCCAAAGCCGAATGCCATAGGTCCAGATTTGCTTATATAAGAACAGTTTATCGTATAAAGGCAACTCAGAATACCTTCGAAGTATCAGGACATTTTCCTATATTTTAATATTGAATTCGTTCTTCTTCTTAACATTGTCTTTACAATGAAGTTTCAGTGAATGAATGAATGCCTCTACGGTTACTATTGCACTGTGTCCTTGTAAATCTATTGCGCCCCCTTTCTATATTCCTGAGTTGTTCATTTACAGACTTCTTTTAATAAAGTCTAGGATTTGGAGGGGATTCAAGATGGGCAATTCCCCCACTTCTAATTGGTGACTTTTAATTTCATTATTGAGGTACTTGCAGATGCTCTTTTAATTTCTTCCCCTTATCACGGAGGTTGTGCCCCATTGGATTTTTGTTGTGCGGTGAATTCCCGCTCTTGGTGCACATTTTTGCTTATGGGAACATGAGGGAAATTATGTCGGTCCACACAGAGCCCTGCATATACAAGAACTGACCGCTTGTAAGCTGACGGCCTTGTTATAGGTTGGTAAAGCTAAAGTACACTTGGTGGTTGCTAGGTGTCCCAGGGTTCCGTTTAATACGTCATTAGGCACCCTGGAATGTCATTCATTCCATCAGCACGGGTCGCTTTACACTTTAGCCATGTCGTAGAGTAGTGAACGTGTGTAGGCTTATATGTGTGTCTTGATTGAGTAGATGCATGTGAGCAGTATGAGGTAGATGTAGGGTGGGACCGCTAAACTAATCAGCTGCCTCCGCCGGCATCTAAAGTCATTCCCAGATATTTTGCAGTGTTCCCGTAGGGAATTCACCCATACCGGAGTGGGGATAGTTTTCCAGTCATTACTGCAGTCATTATGCAGTATTATTGACATTTTTATCTGGCTTAATACCGAAATAATCGTAAAAGAAGACATCGATTTATAAACATTTTTTGTACATGAAGGATTAAAAAGAAATTACTGTTTTAATGTTGTATAAAAATCCAATGCTATCAAAGTGGTATCGTCAAATTTTCAAAATAACAAACATTATAAAATGATTTTCCTTATTAGGGCGTAGGCAACCTAAATCAGACAAGCTGTATTACCATTTTATAATACGTGTGCACATATTGACGAATTTATTCAATTTACTTATAACAAGAATTAACGAGTATAAAAGCATAAACAATATATGCAAATTTGTATGTAGAGTAACAGGTGTACAAATGCATTGAAGGTATGGTAAAGTAGTTTCACATAAAAGTTTATGTTCGGTTTATGTATCCATAGAACAGTTAATGTAATTCAGTTGGTTTTCAATATTTACCGCGTTATTAGATTCACAATTTTCTGTTGGAAAATGAGATGTTGGAGCGGCCATCATGGTAAGACTCACACCTAGGACTTTGAAATGTTAGTTCTGTTCATTCACGGACTGGAAAATGTGTATTTGAAAACCGGCATACATCCGTTCAACATAGTTTAAACACAATTAATTCATTCAGACTGAATCGCATTGCATGAAGTAGGCCTACAATTAACTTAATAATGGTATTAAGTTATACAGTTATACTTGTGATTCAACAAATCATTTAAAGTAATTGTTGTCTCAATTATATTTTTAAATAGCCAACTATTTTAAATAAGGATTATTTAAATATGTCATACGACAACCCCGAACGCCGTTTTGGTTTTCCCCGATATTCTCATCCTGTATGTTTTTGTGCATCTCTGGAGACTAAACGACAGATTTTCAGGGAATTTGGAATGTTGGTTTGGTTTGCCCATATCTTGTGATCATGGGATCATTTTTAATTTTCCAAAGGAAAGTTTTTCGAATGCCTTTTTTGGTCAGATAAATGATAAAAATTAAATTTTCTCAAATTGTTGCTGTAACCATTTAGATAATTTGTCCAAATGTAGACCTTAAGTATCCAATCAAAACGTACGGCTCGCTTTTCTTCCAAAATACCAGGTTTTGGGTTTTCGAAAATATCGGTCTGTTTTTCAAGATTGAATTTTCAGATTTTGCTCAGTTTTTGTCATGCTTAATGATACGTAAAACTAGACAGTGTAGCAAGTTTAAAATGATGGAAATTTACTCTCGATTCAAATTCAAATTCGATGTAAATCGATGTAAATTCAAATTCGGTAGTTTATTTCAAATTTGGCACAGAACTTATTTTTTAGCTTTTTAGATATTCACGCCAAATTTCACATGAAGGTTATTTTAGGGTCGAAATACTGAGGGTGACGATCTCCCCACTCAACCCCAAAAAGATATCGTCGTAAGTATTTGATACTAGGAACTCGATTATTTGAACGTGATTAGAGCAAGGCTCTTTCGGAAGCAAGAACGCCATAAAAACCGTCATTTTTTGTAGAATCAGAACATTGCACATAAACGTACTAGAATGATAACCCTTATGATAGTTTTGAGCGCTCACTGCTTGTGGCATCTTGCGGAAGAGTGTTCAACTACAGTTCAATAGATAATAGTACTATTTTCTCAAAAGTCTTCCTGCCCGTTCGCTTTATCTTTCTCCAGTGTAAACAACCAATCTTCTCTTGTTATTGTTTCTAATTTCTTCTCTTTACTTCTCTTTTCATAGTTTTTATTAATTTCTTTACTTTTATTTATCTTAATTTTTATTCTATTTTCTTTCCTTCTCTTGTCCTAGTTTCTATTCCATTCTCTTGCCGTCGTTTCTGTTACCATCACTTCTCTTGTCGCTTGTATTTTCTCCTGTTGTCGTCTGTTCTCGTTACATCACTTTTCTTATCATTGCGTTTATTATTTTCGCTTCTCTTGTCACCACTTAGCTCCGCGGACAGTGTGAACTCACCCCTGTGGGAAACAGCATGAACAATTTACGTTATTTATAAGACATTTTTATATGATTTTCTATCTGCATAAAAGTGTTGCGTTTCGAAGGCCAGTGTTGCTGTGATTATTAATTCCTTAAAGAGAACAGTGTTGACCAATCTGTCTCCAACCCTTTACGAAGAGTTGATAGCCATCGTTTCAAAACATTTGTGCTCTATGTACCGTGTACCCACTCCATTCGTGTAAACATGCTTTTCGATTTGTATCAGGGGATATTGGTTTTGAAAATGAATGATAAATCCTGTCGAGATCTTTACGGTATAGGGGAACACTGTTCGAGCTGTCAGTTTGTGTATATGTCAATACAAGACAATGAACACATTGGTTCAAACCCAACTACTAACCAGTCCCAACAGGTTAAACACCTGGAGGATAATAATAAATAATAATTCCTAAAAGGGGTACCCGCTACCACGTTCACTCTAAACATGCGGTGTCGATCTTTTCTGATAAAATGTACAAAAACTAGGGTGTTCGTGAAATTCGGGGCGCTTGAGGAAAACTAAACGAATTGGCAGTTTCGAATAAATTTGGCATGTACATTTAATGTCGTTTGCTCTTCTTTTTTCTTGCCGTTGCTTCTCTTTTCTTCTCTTTATTTCGCTTCTCTTCTCTCCTCTTGTCGTCTGTTCTTTTCAGATTCACTTCTGTTATCATTGAGTAAAAGTTACCATTACCACTTAGAATTTTTATTTCAAAAGTGCGTCCCCTTTTTGTCAAAAAAACCATAGAATGAACCAAAATAGAATTTTCTCAAAATTGGTTATCACGGTTTTAGTTAAATTTTGCTCACATGTATCTCTTCAGGCTAGATCGCTGTCTACCCGAACATTCAGGTTCGGAAGTTTTTGACAAATATTGTAGCCTGCCTTAAAAATTTTTCTAACTTGTCAAAAAGGATTCATCAAATTTTGGTGAAATTCCAGATCTAAAACATGTAATTATATTAAGCGTTGAAGGTGCATTAAAAAAAGGGTTTTCAAAAAATTCGCTCGTAATAGGTTAAAATTTGATAAAATCTGGTTTATATAATTGGTATATGAATTGTTTACATATATACATACCTAAATAACCCTAAACGCCGCATACAGCTTCCTTCAAGGTTCTTAACGCCCCCTGAGAAACGCTTTTGAAGAATTCCACCCCTAAAAGGTTAAACTAGGGTAAAAAAGATTTTTACAATTTATCTCTATATCGCCAGATCTGAAAGGCTTAGACAACTGACATTTCGTACACACAGTTACCTACTACAGATTTTTGGGTAAACAAAGAAAGAGTTTTCCAAAATTCCACCCTTAAGAGTTAAAATGAGGTAAAAATTAATTTTACATTTTATTGTAGATCGTCACAAAAAAGACGTAAAGAATTGAAATTTGGTTTTTATCTTAGAGTGTGGTGCAAAAAATGAAAAGATGTTTTCGAAATTCCGCCCATAATGGGTTAAAATGGGATAAAAAGGAACTTTAAATGTTATCTCGGTATTTCCAGATCCCAAAATCGTAGAGAGCTGAAATTTCGCACAGAGATTTATCTTAAGCTTTAGAGATGCACAATGAGTGTTTTCAAAAATTCTACCCCTTGAAGGATTAAAATGAGGGTGAAAACGAACTTTATGCAGTCAGTTGTCTCATTATAATATTTTAATGGATGGGTAATTTAGGGCTTCTCTTAACAATTTCGACCATATTTTGCCAGTTATTTGGTAAAATTACTATATTCCACCAATAACAATAACTTGCATTTTAATAACAAAAGCTTTTCTATAAAGCATACAAACTTACTGCTCTACATTAAAGTTTGCATTAAAATAAAATGTCAGTTTTCAGATCAACTGTAATTTTCATTCGCTGAAAAATGCCGTTGCGATGCTCGGGCAGTACATCGCTAGTGTATAGATAGACAAAATGCTGCCTGACCTCCGGATCTCGGTATAACTCTAAGATTGAATTAAAAAAAAAGCGAAGGTTCCTTCAGGTTACTGTTGTAGTTCGGTGAATGTGGCAACACCGCAGGAAAGAAAGTGCCATTGCAGTATCTAGGCGGCTTACTTCCCGAGCACACCAAACCTTTACAATCACGACAAGATCGTTATCTTACGCCGTAGTTTCTTTGTATTCGCCAAGATTCATCAGTCACTTCCTTACCCAAGCTCGAAGCTTTAGTAGTCTACAAGTCTATGCTTGCGTGTACTTTCTCTGCGTTTATCGGTCATTTAATATCATGGCCATATTAGACTAATGGTTGCTGGTTAAAAAAAAGTAATATTAAATATCTTGAAAATGTTTGATGAAAACTGTAATATGAAGTTTTATATTAAAAAGTTAATTCCTGTCTATATTACCTTTAAGAAAGTTTTGTATACTACGATCAGTGTTGCCAGTTGACGGGTGATTACCCGATTTGCGGGTAGTCTTGAGGGAAATTAAGGAAAAGCGGATAATTTTGGTCTCGCAGAGTTGTACAAAAATTATCAAAAAAAAGTTGCTTTACTCGCACCTCTTATAAGTGTTAATATGTTTTGTGTACTCTGTGGCTCATTTTGTGCACACACACACACACACACACACACACACACACACACACATATATAACAGCTGTTTTGGTAAAAACACAATTAATTATTTGTCACATATGCCTGTATTGTGCTGCACTCTCACGCGGACACTTTATACTGCTCCTGTAATTTCGTTTACAGACTTTTTGTCAGTTTTGTTTTATTGTAAAACCTTAAAATGGAAAAGTATGAGGCCTGAGAATTCCCTGTTGTCTGACGAAACTGTATGTACCCCATATATGTACCTCAGTAACACAGATTCTTATTTTTGGTACAAAACTGGTCGGAATTTTAAGCGTAATAATATATGAAAGATCACTGCGCATTTTCTATAGGTTTATGGTTCAACAGAACGCAAAAATTTTGACCAAATTTGTACCTCTTTTTTAGAAAAAGAGATTAGAAAATGCTGAAAATATTTGCTTATACGAAATTATGAGAGATGAGATCTAAGCAGTTTTTTATTAAAATAAAACAAATCTGGATTTATATATTTTTTAAAAATTAATAAATGATTAGAATTCATAAAATAAAAATGTTTTTATAATACAAGAAAACATCCAGTTTTTGTCAAAAATTTGAAAGTATAACCTTAGCGATTGATTTTCTTTGTTAGCACGCTGATCGTGTATATCTGCTATTTGGCAAAGTGAACAAGGCTTCCGATCCTTTGGATCAGAGAATCTGCACTGTTTGAGGTCTAATTAGTGTTCAAGAGGGCAGATCAGATTCGCAGTATGTACTGTACTAATCATAGTACCACACCTGTGACTAAGACTTTAGAGATTGCATGACTAATGCGGAGAGCTGGGGTCACGTGATGTAGGGCGCCGCTCCGCCCTTCAACCCGCGTGGCAATAATCACTAATCGGACACAGTTAAAAAGGCTTTTCAAATTGAATCAAGATCAAACAAGCATTGTGAACGTCAGCCTGAGTTTCCGGTTTAGTTTACTGTCCCATAGCCCCTAGCCGAATAAAATACTTTTTCAGGTTTCATTTCAGCCCCCTCCCCCCGTAAACTTAAATAGGATCTGTTTGTATTGTTGTTCATTAGTGGGGATTCCCGAGATTCAATCTGTTTTCGTCATTATCGATCAGCTAACCAGATATCGCGAACATACTGTAGCTAAACGGGAATGTGAAGCGAATAGGATATAACTTTTTTTAACAAAATCGGTCTAACCGATCAATTTGTTTACAGTGTTTACTCGAGAAAGGGAAGTGCTGACCCGGCCAGATACGGAACATCCACCACAGACCACAGCCCACTTGTTTTTAAAGTCACGTTACGTTTATAATAGATCTACACAGGTCCAATCTCTGTTATAGTAGTGCAATGTATTGTAGATTTTGCCAGTGTGGTGTGATGTTGGCTATACTGTATACTCCCGTCTCACTAACATCACAACCAATCGACAGTTCTGTGCTCACAAGTTACATTCAGCAGTTTGGCTTTGTCGAGTAATGCACTAAGGGTGGGCGTAGTGGCTATACTGTATATTCCCATCTCACTCTTAACATCACAACTAATTGACAGTGCTACGCTCACTTACAAGTTACAGTTCAGTAGTATGGCTTTGTCGAGTAATGCACTAAGGGTGGGCGTAGTGGCTATACTGTATATTCCCGTCTCACTCTTAACATCACAACTAATTGACAGTGCTACGCTCACTTACAAGTTACATTCAGCAGTTTGGCTTTGTCGAGTAATGCACTAAGGGTGGGCGTAGTGGCTATACTGTATATTCCCGTCTCACTCTTAACATCACAACTAATTGACAGTGCTACGCTCACTTACAAGTTACAGTTCAGTAGTATGGCTTTGTCGAGTAATGCACTAAGGGTGGGCGTAGTGGCTATACTGTATACTCCCGTCTCACTCTTAACATCACGACTAATTGACAGTGCTGCGCTCACTTACAAGTTACAGTTCAGCAGTTTGGCTTTATCGAGTAATGCACTAAGGGTGTAGAGTGACTATACTGTAGGCCTATACTCCTGTCTCAGTAACATCACAACTAATTGACAGTGCTGCGCTCACTTACAAGTCACAGTTCAGAAGTTTGGCTTTGTCGAGTAATGCATTAAGGGTGGGCGGAGTGGCTATACTGTATATTCCCGTCTCACTCTTAACATCACAACTAATTGACAGTGCTACGCTCACTTAAAAGTTACAGTTCAGCAGTTTGGCTTTGTCGAGTAATGCACTAAGGGTGGGCGGAGTGGCTATACTGTATACTCCCGTCTCACTCTTAACATCACAACGAATTGACATTGCTGCGCTCACTTACAAGTTACAGTTCAGCAGTTTGGCTTTGTCGAGTAATGCACTAAGAGTGGGCGGAGTGGCTATACTGTATACTCCCGTCTCACTCTTAACATCATAACTAATTGACAGTGCTGCGCTCACTTACAAGTTACAGTTCAGCAGTTTGACTTTGTCGAGTAATGCACTAAGGGTTTGTGGAGTGGCTATACTGTATACTCCCGTCTCACTCTTAACATCACAACTAATTGACAGTGCTGCGCTCACTTACAAGTTACAGTTCAGCAGTTTGGCTTTATCGAGTAATGCACTAAGGGTGTGGAGTGGCTATACTGTAGGCCTATACTCCTGTCTCACTAACATCACAACTAATTGACATTGCTGCGCTCACTTACAAGTTACAGTTCAGCAGTTTGGCTTTGTCGAGTAATGCACTAAGGGTTTGTGGAGTGGCTATACTGTATACTCCCGTCTCACTCTTAACATCACAACTAATTGACAGTGCTGCGCTCACTTACAAGTTACAGTTCAGCAGTTTGGCTTTGTCGAGTAATGCACTAAGGGTTTGTGGAGTGGCTATACTGTATACTCCCGTCTCACTCTTAACATCACAACTAATTGACAGTGCTGCGCTCACTTACAAGTTACAGTTCAGCAGTTTGGCTTTATCGAGTAATGCACTAAGGGTGTGGAGTGACTATACTGTAGGCCTATACTCCTGTCTCACTAACATCACAACTAATTGACATTGCTGCGCTCACTTACAAGTTACAGTTCAGCAGTTTGGCTTTGTCGAGTAATGCACTAAGGGTTTGTGGAGTGGCTATACTGTATACTCCCGTCTCACTCTTAACATCACAACTAATTGACAGTGCTGCGCTCACTTACAAGTTACAGTTCAGCAGTTTGGCTTTATCGAGTAATGCACTAAGGGTGGGCGGAGTGGCTATACTCCTGTCTCACTAACATCACAACCAATCGACAGTGCTGCGCTCACTTACAAGTTACAGTTCAGCAGTTTGGCTTTGTCGAGTAATGCACTAAGGGTGTGGAGTGACTATACTGTAGGCCTATACTCCTGTCTCACTAACATCACAACTAATTGACATTACTGCGCTCACTTACAAGTTACAGTTCAGCAGTTTGGCTTTGTCGAGTAATGCACTAAGGGTGTGGAGTGGCTATACTGTATACTCCCCGTCTCACTCTTCACATCACAATGAATTGACATTGCTGCGCTCACTTACAAGTTACAGTTCAGCAGTTTGACTTTATCGAGTAATGCACTAAGGGTGTGGAGTGACTATACTGTAGGCCTATACTCCTGTCTCACTAACATCACAACTAATTGGCAGTGCTACGCTCACTTACAAGTTACAGTTCATCAGTTTGGCTTTGTTGAGTAATGCACTAAGGGTGTGGAGTGGCTATACTGTATACTCCCGTCTCACTCTTCACATCACAATGAATTGACATTGCTGCGCTCACTTACAAGTTACAGTTCAGCAGTTTGACTTTATCGAGTAATGCACCGTCTCACTCTTAACATCACAACTAATTGACAGTGCTGCGCTCACTTACAAGTTACAGTTCAGCAGTTTGACTTTATCGAGTAATGCACCGTCTCACTCTTAACATCACAACTAATTGACAGTGCTGCGCTCACTTACAAGTTACAGTTCAGCAGTTTGGCTTTGTCGAGTAATGCACTAAGGGTGTGGAGTGACTATACTGTAGGCCTATACTCCTGTCTCACTAACATCACAACTAATTGACATTACTGCGCTCACTTACAAGTTACAGTTCAGCAGTTTGGCTTTGTCGAGTAATGCACTAAGGGTGTGGAGTGGCTATACTGTATACTCCCGTCTCACTCTTCACATCACAATGAATTGACTTTGCTGCGCTCACTTACAAGTTACAGTTCAGCAGTTTGACTTTATCGAGTAATGCACTAAGGGTGTGGAGTGACTATACTGTAGGCCTATACTCCTGTCTCACTAACATCACAACTAATTGGCAGTGCTACGCTCACTTACAAGTTACAGTTCATCAGTTTGGCTTTGTTGAGTAATGCACTAAGGGTGTGGAGTGGCTATACTGTATACTCCCGTCTCACTCTTCACATCACAATGAATTGACATTGCTGCGCTCACTTACAAGTTACAGTTCAGCAGTTTGACTTTATCGAGTAATGCACCGTCTCACTCTTAACATCACAACTAATTGACAGTGCTGCGCTCACTTACAAGTTACAGTTCAGCAGTTTGACTTTATCGAGTAATGCACCGTCTCACTCTTAACATCACAACTAATTGACAGTGCTGCGCTCACTTACAAGTTACAGTTCAGCAGTTTGGCTTTGTCGAGTAATGCACTAAGAGTGGGCGGAGTGGCTATACTGTATACTCCCGTCTCACTCTTAACATCACAACTAATTGACAGTGCTGCGCTCACTTACAAGTTACATTCAGCAGTTTGGCTTTGTCGAGTAATGCACTAAGGGTGGGCGGAGTGGCTATACTCCTGTCTCACTAACATCACAACCAATCGACAGTGCTGCGCTCACTTACAAGTTACAGTTCAGCAGTTTGGCTTTGTCGAGTAATGCACTAAGGGTGTGGAGTGACTATACTGTAGGCCTATACTCCTGTCTCACTAACATCACAACTAATTGACATTACTGCGCTCACTTACAAGTTACAGTTCAGCAGTTTGGCTTTGTCGAGTAATGCACTAAGGGTGTGGAGTGGCTATACTGTATACTCCCGTCTCACTCTTCACATCACAATGAATTGACATTGCTGCGCTCACTTACAAGTTACAGTTCAGCAGTTTGACTTTATCGAGTAATGCACCGTCTCACTCTTAACATCACAACTAATTGACATTGCTGCGCTCACTTACAAGTTACAGTTCAGCAGTTTGACTTTATCGAGTAATGCACCGTCTCACTCTTAACATCACAACTAATTGACATTGCTGCGCTCACTTACAAGTTACATTCAGCAGTTTGGCTTTGTCGAGTAATGCACTAAGGGTGGGCGGAGTGGCTATACTGTATACTCCCGTCTCACTCTTAACATCACAACTAATTGACATTGCTGCGCTCACTTACAAGTTACAGTTCAGCAGTTTGACTTTATCGAGTAATGCACCGTCTCACTCTTAACATCACAACTAATTGACATTGCTGCGCTCACTTACAAGTTACATTCAGCAGTTTGGCTTTGTCGAGTAATGCACTAAGGGTGGGCGGAGTGGCTATACTGTATACTCCCGTCTCACTCTTAACATCACAACCTATTGACAGTGCTGCTGCACTCACATGTTACAGGTCAGCAGTTTGGCTTTGTCGAGTAATACCAGTAAAGGTGGATTTGCACTTGACGTGTTCGGAACAAGTGATAAATCTATATCAGACGAACTGGTACATTTAAACGAACTAATTAAAAATCTAGTTCAACTATCGTACTAGTTCAAAATCCATGTCAGTGAACAAATTAGTTAATTTTTGTTAACCTAATTTATAATTGACCGGCATATTTGATAATTAATATTACTTCCTATTATGTACTTAATGTAGACCTAAATTATTAAATTTAAACTTTAATATTAGACTACATTTTTAAATACACTTTCTAGACTACATTTCTAATGAGTCGAATAAAATATTTCACAAAGTAAAACTCAGTGCGAACTTAAAGACTAAACGAATTATGATATGAAGTAACACTGACAACAATTCTAATACGAACTAAACGAAAACTACTGAACTAGTTGCAAACTTAATACCGATGACACTAGGAGCACAGTCAACGAACTGAAATATCCCAGTTAAATAATTTTGTTGATTTCATTGGCACTGAAGTAGCAAAAACTAGTGTTTATAATTAAAATTCATTCATTAAAAAAAAGTATATAACATTAACAGTATATTTACAAACTTTGTTAGAAAGAAATCTTCTTAACACTAAATAAAAACATATCAGTTATGTTGAATATTATTGATATATTCTGCGCATTAGTAAAAATCGTATTTTTTTACAAATTTTGCCTAAAAACATCATTTCTAATTTCGAGGATGTCATTATGTTTCTCCATTGAGTGTATAGCCTAACCTGCCTTAGAATTAATCTATAAATTTATTACTAAATAAATAAAAATAAAAATTTATAGGAATTTGTTGAAACTGACAACTAAATAGTGGTATCTACAATTTACATACAGTGACTCAAAAAGAGTCAATAATAATTCTTCGGCGGAGAAAAACATTGATGTAGGTCATTTCTTTCGGTCACGAACTAGTAATGTTGAATTAGTAAACGAAATGAACTACTGAACTAATGGAACTAAACACTAGTAGAATAAACAAACTGTAGGCTTTAATGTGTCAGTCTATACTGTACTCGAAGGCGCAATATGTACCAAATCAGCATTATTACTTGGATAACGTACGGCAGTAGTTGTTTTTGTTTATTCTGCATATTGTTGCATTTGATGTATTGTAGTTACATAAAAAACCGTTGGGAGCGCTGTTTGCGAGAACGAACTACACGAACTAGTTATTCAGTAAAAAGAAAATAAGATTAGTTCATTTTAGAGATTGGCGGAACAGTTCAGTTAAACGAACTAGTTTAAAATCTATTGACTGGTATATTAAATGTTACATCCTGTTATGTTATATGCCTAATGTAGGCGTAATTATTAAGTTTAAATATTAAACTAAAATTTACAAATAATGACTCAAGAAAAGTCAATAATAAGTCCCCGGTGGCGGGAATTATTGATGTAGATCATTTCATTCGTTCGGAACTATTTTAGAGTTGAATTAGTGAATGAAATGAACTACTGAACTAATCGAACTAAACACTAGCAGAATAAACAAACTGTAGGCTATAATGTGTAGGCATTACTGCTGTACTCGAAGGCGCAATTTATGCTGAATCTGCATTATTACTTGTACAACGTACGGTTATAGTTTTTGCTTATTCTGCTTATTGTTGCGGTTGATGTACTGCAGTTTCATAAGAAGCCGTTAAGGGCGCTGATTACTAGACCGAACTAAACGAACTACATATTTCACCACGAAGTAGTTCATTTTGACCTGTTCGTTCGTGAATGACCCACCTCTAGTTTTCACTTATAGTTCTGTGCTAGTGCTGGGTTGGTTCTGTGTTGTTTCGAATGGAATTGCTTTTATGCTATTATATAGGAAATTCAGAAAATGGTTTTCATTAGTAGTGCAGTGTTGGTGTCGTGCAGGTTGCTATTTGATTCGATCAGCAGAGCTATTCCATTCAGCATTGAACTAGCACAGCACCAGTCCAGCACTGTGATAACGGTCAAAAGAGAGCTTTAACTACAGCGAACAGCTCGACAGCCGCCACGTGTTTATTCATTCATTACTGAAGAACTGACGTGCTTTTGTCGACAAAGTTATTTTTGTTTTGTTTTTTTTTTAAGAAGAGAGGATGAAGAATTACTGATTGAGTTAATAAGATACCTGTGTTTATTTGACCTCCAATGTGTGCATTATGATAATAACCAAATCAAAGAAAATATACGGAAAGACATTGCTAATAAATTAAACTCGCACAGAAATATTCTAAAAACAAATATAAACTATAAATAATAACACCACCATCTTCCAATCGAATCAATTCAACTGAAGAGAAAAGTGTGCCTGCTAATCAGCTCTTAAATTGAAACAACACAAAGGCTGCATTAATAGTGAAAACGGACGAGAAAGTGCACAGCCAGCACGGTGCTAGCATGGCACAAGTGAACCTGCCTCTATAGCTTCCTACTGAAGTTTTAGTCCCAATCATGGGCAGTTCCAGCTAGTTTAAAAGGGGGGAGGGCTGACTTAAGCATAAACCCGATAACTCGTAAAATATTATCGTTATATAATGAAATATTATTATAATTTACATAGTTCCGTGTACATGTACAATAATTCCATATGGGCCTAAGTACATTCTTGATCTACTTGAACTATATGTCTGTTTCAGGGTAATAAATTAAATCTTTATTTTAATTATTGCAACATAGTCACTGTACCACGTATTTAAGTAATTAAGATTATGACATATTTTTCCGTCTAGTAGTCTATTTACTTAACTCGTAAGGGCTATCGCCGTTTCGAAACCTTACTGTTTCATCTTCAGGCTAATACAAAGTGTCAAACCCCCTTGTCGAGGTCGTCACAAAGTTAAACAAAACACTGAAAACACATAACAAACACTAAACATAATTACACGATTAAAATACACACGATAGAATTTTGTTTGGCCAAACGATACGTGCAACTCGTATGTTGTTACATTCCGGACTGCTTGACTAAAATTATTATTTATTGTTTAAATAAATTCGAAAATGAAATCTACTATTGTTTCACTGCATGTTTCTATTTGTGCACTACACCAAATAGTACACATGGTTTATTTTGGAGAGTCAATGTCACATAAAATTAAATATAAAAATTAATATAAATCAAAATTATAAATGAAAATACATTTTATAATTATACTGTATAGAACGAGAATTATAAAACAGTTTTATTGTTTAAAAGAAAGGTTTGTAGGCTTCACGAGAAGTATTGACGTGCTGTAAATGTCGAATATAAAAACAAAGAAACGAATTGGGTCTGAGAGTAATTATCTTGGCTTTACAGTATGTTTGAGTTACCGTTAAAATAAGAGGAAATAACCCCAAAACTAAGGAAAGTAAAGTGAAGCTATACTGATTAGGTTACTGTTAACATCTTCCTTTGAAGTGCTTTGACTGTATTTACATAGATAGGTTATGCGTATGCACTCGAGTGCCTGAGTGGAGGTACCTTATCTGCTAAAGTCATTACCCTCCGCTCCGATAGTCGGGACACGAGAGTATGTCACCTCTACTTCCGCATCGTGGTGTGACGCAACCAACACGTTTCTTTGGCTACGTGTTTGATAAAAATATTTATGGAGACTATGCACATAACACTAGTAGGCCCGTGCGAACTTCCGCAGTTAATGGGAAAAAGAAACGAATAATATAAAACTTCTTACCGCAAGAATTTGAACAGTGTTATAGCACTTCTTTATAAACTCTGTTTCTTCTTAAAGTAAAATCGTTGCAAAACCATGTAGGCCAGGGGTTCTCAACCTTTTTTCTGCTTCGACCCCCTAAATATTTTTTTTAATTCCGTAGACCGCCATATGTGTACAATGTTGCACAAATATCACCGCAAATGAAGCTTTTATTAGGAGCAATTCAGTAATACAATTTAAAAAAAAAAAAAAATATTTTGTATTATTAGATATACATTAAAGCTATCATTATGTTTATAGAAGCAGGAATTTAAATAAAATATAAATCATATAAATACGTAACATTTTAATGAGATGGTTGTGGTTGATGTCCTGCGATTATCTCACTTATATCCGGGGAAATATTTGTTAATATTAATCGTAAATCACCACGTTCTGATATCTTGAATCGATTTCTCGCCTTTCGTAATAATTTATTTACACAGCTAAATCCTGCCTCAACCAAGTAAGAACTAGGAAATGCTAACAATAGTGGTTCTCTGATACCTGTTAATTTGACGTATTTTGTGCGAATGTCTTTGCAACTGCAAAATTCGGCATATCCACTTGTTTAATCCCCTTGCATAATTTGTAGATGTAGACAGCTTCAGAAATGATTTAATTCCCGTTTTGGAACGATTCTAAAATTTCCTTTTTGATTTTTGAAGTAATCCAAATTATTATTTTGTTTAGTAGTTTGAATTCTTATCATATGGTCTCTCATCTTCGATAGTTTCATATAATCGTTAAAGAATGTTTTCTCGCAGATTAAAGATACTGGGAGGGGAATCGTTCCCTGGAGACGCAATAAAACCAAATTCTAAATATTCTTGTGAATGCTGCAGACAAATAACTGCAATTTTTGTTATTCTCGTTAAATAAGCTGCATGTCGCGAACAAAAACGGAATTTTTTCATTGACACCCCGATAGACACCCCTGAATTCAACCGACCCCCCTTAAAAGTTCAATTGATCCCCCCCCAAGGGGTCCACCTGGACCCCGTTGAGAACCCCTGATGTAGGATATTTTTTGTCGCATTTAAAAGTATTAACCAATAAAACTAATGACCGAAATATAATATTGTACCTTATTGAAATATTTACGAATGAAACCTATTATATTAGGATTTTACAGAGCATAGGCCTACCTAAATTAGGCTGCAGTATTTACTGTTAACTTAAATAGCGCAGAGACTTTTTTTTTAATGACATTTACATATCAGAATTGGCCTAGGTTACTGAATCTACTTTCATAACTGATTCAATCAGTAATTACTATTTGAACGAAAAGGAAAAGAGGTTAAAACGTCTTGTATTTTTCATGAAATTGCTATTTGTAATTGAACGTTAGTATTTACTGTTTACTAAAAGCAGAAATTTTATTAATCATTTACATATTAGAACGATTGCCTTAACGATTCTGCTTTCAAAACTGATTCGGTTAGTCTTGGATACAGTACTAATTTAAATATTACTTTTAAAGAATTTTTTTTTAGCAATCAGCTGTTTTGGTACACAAACATAATTATTTCTGTCCTTTATGCCTGCATTTTGCTACAATCTCACGGGGGCACTTTATGCTGCTCCTGAAATTTTGTTTACAAACCTTTTATCGGTTTTATTTTATGGTAAAGAATTAAAATGGAAAAGTATAAGGCGTGAGAGTTCCTTGTTGTTCTGACGAGTCTGTTGGTATCCCATATATATATGTAGTAGTGCGCGCGTGTGTGTAAATTATAAGCCGCCATCTTCAAACGAAAAGAAAAGGAAAAAAATTACACAGACGTCGTTCGAACTTTATACAAGATAACGTCTTACCAGATTTCAAAACAATCATTTAGTTTTGCATTAGAGTAAGTGCATTTAGCTAAAACTCGGTACACTCATTATTGTAATTTGGAGGCCGCCATATTGAAACGGAGGTAAATGGAAAAAAATCAGATGTCTTTCGGGCTTTATACAAGTTACATTCGTACCATATTTCAAAACAATCGGTAAGTGCGTTTGGCTAATAAAACTCGGTACACTTATTATTGTAAATTAGAGGCCGCCATATTGAAACGGAATTGAACAGGGGAAAATCATACACGTACGTCGTTTGGGCTTTATACAAGGTACCTCCCTACCAGATTTCAAAACAATCGGCCAAAACTAAAAAACGAACACAAACCAATACCGAACGGTCGAATTGAAATACCTCTATTCGCTCGGTCAAATTATTAGCAAAATCTGATCAAGCCAGTTTTGTGAAATTTGGTCGTTTCTGAAGAGAAAAGTGTAGCCCATAGGCGCTCATGGACCGCCAGAAACATTACTAAATCGAACTGACATGTATGATTCTCACCGTAACAATTACGCAGTCTGTTTTTGTACATTAAATAATTTTTGTGTGTGTGTGTGTGTGTGTGTGTGTGTGTGTGTGTGTGTGTGTGTGTGTGTGTGTGTGTGTGTGTGTGTGTGTGTGTGTGTGTGTGTGTGTGTGTGCGCGCGCGTGCATGTGTATATATATATATATATATATATATATATATATATATATATATATATAAAAGGGATAATATAATAAACATTTTAATTATATTTAACGCCATTATGCTATATACCCGACCCATCAGCACATAATTGTTTAAAGCGTTTGCAGCGAAGAAATATATTTTACACAATGTATTTGCATTTCATATTATAATACAATGGTAATGTAACTATTATGTACGTAAATAAGTTAAACAATAAATACTGTATTTAGATTTTAATTGACGCTATTATACTACACTAACCTACCAAGTACAGATCTGTTTACAGTTAAATATATCTTGCACTTACTATATGAAAGATTTTTCTTAATATTAAGTATATACATAAGTTCATTATTTATTTAAATTATTAATGGACTTTATTGAACTACATGCCCAGCCCAGTGTTGAAAATTGTTAGAGCATTGACAATCGGAACCTTGTGATTACATTTATTTACGTGTTCTGCAGGTTTATTGCTACAGAATCAGATTTTTTGTTGGTTATAAAAACACGTGCTACTTTGTGTTTATGAGATTTTAACATCTTTAAGCGATTTAATTTATTGTAGAAAGTTTGTGCTAGTGTTTGTAGCGTTGTTTTTTCTAGGCAGTTAGGTTTTTTTTAAGGTGGCTCCGATTTGTCAGATTTCGCTCGTTCGGTGGAAAGCGATGCCTAAAAACCAGGACCACTGCCAAAATGCAATAAAAACCTTGACAACGATTAATCGGGAAGCAACAGAAGCGTGACGTGCCGTCGTGTTACCTGAGCCATAAAACAATCGCGTCACGCAGCTGTCACGCTCGCGTGATAGAAGTGAATTTCGAAAAGTAATTTTTTAAAAAACTGATTTCACTATAGTAAACAGCATTAAAATATGTATATATTAGCATTTTAAACAATCGAATTGCATTGAAAATATGAGAGATTTAAAACTACCGCCATTTTGAAACTGTTGGTGAATTTTGCTGGTTAACATCCGTGTCCAAAGTTATTACCAAAATCGATTTTTGTGACAACTGTCTCATGTTTATTAGCTTAAATTACAAATTGGCACCAAAACCTGAAGCAGTGGATAAACTTATCCACTGTCCCTTCATTCAAGTTGTATAGTCATCTCAATGTAAATTAGTAAATTACTTTGTCTCAAAGTCACTGTGAAAGCGTTCTTTGCAAAATACTGTATTGGATCGTCCGACCTGCCCCTATGACTTTATTTCCTAAGGTCAAATCGGAGCTTAAGAGACAAGATTTCACAGTGTGGAAGCGATGGAAGTTGTCAACAAGCTGACAAGCGGATTTCCAGCACTGCTTTGAATGGCAAATTGTATGGAGCGTTGCTGGGTTCGCTAAGGAGAGTACATTGAAGGGGACAAACTTTCGTAATGTAATTGGTGATCAATAAAATGTTTTTTTTTTATTGATCACCAGCCACACCTCGTATATATTGATAACGTTGTTGGTAGGCGTAGATCCTTCACGTTTTGTTAAGGATAAACGTAATAAGTCATGTGTGATGTCTTTGTGAATAATTTTGCATAAATTTCTGTATATTGTAAAAAATACAGTAATACTTTCGCCAATTTTGAATGGACAAATATGTCCGCGTAATTAGTAATGCAGTTACATTGATTTCTAGTTAATTAATTGTGTTTTAATTAACGTTTTCGGAAAAAAATATTCTGTGTGCAACGTTGTGGTTTTGGAGGCCGCAGAGCTGCGAGAGACCGGTGGTCAGCGGTCAGACAGTTTTAAAACACTCGCGATAATCGTCAGGTCCAGTGATCCGTCGGTGTTATTTGTGCTCTTAAGAATTAAAAAAAAAACTTAGGCAGTGCGGAACTGGCCGACAGAAGTGACTATTTCTTTTGGCATGCCTGACTGTATACTTTTGCACTATTATGATTTAATTATTTTTGTAAAAAATTAGATGCATGCAGGAAAGGGCAACTCTTCAAAATTATTTTCGTATTAAATTTCGCGTGGGTGTAGGTATACAACTTAAAAATTAACTGACACTGTCACAGACTATGAATTTAAGTATCTTAGGCTGTATAAGGGACTTTAATAATTAATCATTTTATAACCTACTTTTGACAGTTATAAAAGTATAATAATAAATATAATATTTTTGATTCTGGCATTAAAAAATTGGTATTGATCATAATGCATGAAATAATTTAACTACACAGATTTAGAAAATACACATTTTTAAAATTAAGAAGAACAATAAACATAACCTCAATTGAAGTGATATTGACGCTGTTGTGCGAAATCAGCTGTTTAAAAGTAGACACTTCCAGTCTAGATATATACAAGAACAATACGTGCTGTTAGGTATGCATACGGAGCCAAGCGTAACACGAAAGCAAATGTTTATACCCATGTTTTGTTAACCGCGACTATACACGTTTTCACTTTAAAAATACATTTTATTACTCACTCAAAAAATGTAAGAGCGTTCCGTGCAGCAAACTAAATTTTTCCCCGTGCAAAACATACACCCATATCCCGCGATAAGTAGTCACTTCAACAAAGAAAAATTAGAATTGTACGTCAACAACTCCGAGTGTGTGTCAAGTAAACGACAATGAAATTCGGCGAGTTTCCGGAGATCGAAGAATCGCTTTTTCCTGGTTTCTAAAAGAGACATAGCCATACAACAATTTCCGGGGAGTTAATGCGTGAGAAAGCAAACGTTTTTGTGTAAAAATTACGGACAAAGATGACTTTAAAACCAGTGACGGGTGGTTTGATAAATTTAAGAATCTATAGAGAATCCGTTTTTTCGTCTGTTTCTGGTTAAAAACTACCTTGCGATGTTAATGTTGTTGCTCCGTTCATGCAGAAGTTTAATGAAACAAGTAAAATAATTCAGGTTTAGGTCCGAATCAGATTTACGTGTGAAAGAAAGCGGTTTATTTTGGCGGATGCGTCCGTTTATCTGTTCTGGGTTATAATGTTACGTGAATAGAGAAGTTTTAATGTTTTCACGATAATTTTAAAGTTTACAGTTCGTTTTTTCAATAATAATCCATTTTAAACTCAGTTATTGAAACCAGAGTTTGTATTCTAATTACTTTTTCTCAGTTTAAATACTAATTTACTGTTATTGTCTTCCTCTCCAGTAATTCTCGTTTCGTTAATCCTGCAATGACGATATGCGATATACGCCGGATGATCGTGTCTACTGTACTTTTTTAAGAACTTAAAATGTCACCATTTTTAATCGGTTGAACGGATTTTACTTGCTAAGGAACTTTTCCAAGCTGTCGCCAAAAAATTATTTTTGTTCGTTGCCAAGTTTGAATTAAATTGGACAAAAATTGCAAACGCTCGATTTTAAAAGGAATAAAACTAATGATCTTTCAAAGCTTGTTCTGAAGGCACTATTTCGTTGATCGCTTCCTAATTACCTTCTTTTACTTTTCGGCTTAAAACGTTCTCCGGCGGCTTCCGATTCCTAGCTTCTATTTTTCTCTGTCTTTTCACAGATCTTCACTTCCGTATGATATTATACTTTTTATAATTATGTTGTATATTCTGTGTTTATTTATTTTCGATACCTGTTGATCCCATATGATGCTGTTTAGTAATCTTGCTCTTCTTCCCAAGGTGTTTCGATCTTTTATCGCTGTGTCAAAGAGTCCATCAATTGTAATTGTAATTCCCAAATATTGTAAGTTGTACAACCTTTGATTTGTGTGTCGTGTTCAATAGAACATTCCTGCTCTGCCTTCCAATGTACATGTACACCGTTTTGTTTAGGTTTACCTCTCAAGTCAGCCAGACATATTCCTCTATTAATTTTCTACTCATATATTCTAGACCAGCGGTGTTCAAAATGGGTTCCGCGGGCCATACCCAAGGGTTTGGTGGGACCTGCCTAAGGTCCCTTTATTATGTCAACATCTATGTAAATCAGTAACAATACTAATGTTTAAAAATTCAACAATCTACATAAAGAGGGATAGTTATAAAAATAAAACCGTGCTTATAATAATTTTTAAAGTTTGCACTGTAAATGTTACGTCGCAATCGCTGGAGTCAGCTGATCGGCGCCTCACTTTTGCAAATTTCAGCCACAAATATCGAGCTCTCGAGTTTTCGTGTAACGTTGAATTTGTATTTTATTTTTGTATTTTTAAAATAAATGAAAATTTATTATGATTATTTAACACTTCTTTTATACTAACTTTCCTTTGTAGCATTCTAAAATTAACATAAGTAGTAATTTGATGTTATTTTTTCTTAAGGTTTCCTTTGAAAAATATACAGCCATTAAGGGGCTCCGCGCCTCAAAATAGTTTAAAGACCACTGTTCTAGACCTTCATAATCCTGCGCTATAACTATTTGGTCATCTGCAAAGCAAAGGTCACATTGTACAAAGTGTTGTTTAGTGGTATACCCATTCTCTCAATTTCCAGTTGTGCAGTGCTTGTTCCAGATAGATTCTAAACAATTTTGGGGGCAGGGAACATCCTTTAAGTCCCTTGGTTGGGAATTAGTGATATAATAGTCCAAATAACTCGGCGAAAAACTTAGAGCACGCAGCTGTTTTGTTGACAGTGAAAATGAATGTCCAAAAACATTCAGTAACATTAATTTCGTAAAGGAATATTTTCATATTCGAAAATCAAAATGATGATATTGTAATTGTAATATATGTAACAAAAACAAATTCTTATCCAGCAAAATTAGCTTCCGTTTAAAAATCTTAAAAATAATAACTTGTGTTTTTTTAATGTATAATCTGATTTCACTATCGTAATTATCGTTGACGTTTTCTACATAATTGTAGGAGATATTAAGATGAACAGATATATTTTAAACATTGCAGTAAATAATCATTGAATACACATTAACGTAAACAAGTATAGGCCTACTGCAAGTCCCATTGGAGTTTCATGAATAACATGTTATTCATAAGAAGAGAAATGATCAAGTTACCTGAGCCAATCGCCCTGTTGACAGTTTCTTAAGTTGCCTACTTACCATTCCTCAATCCTTTGTCCTTTCTCAGAACTCGTGGCGTAAAAATAGAATACAGCGCGATCATGTCTGTCTAGAACATCGTTATGCAGAAAATACACTTAATTAACAGATTGGGCCGTAATTTTTACATTAATTGAAAAAAGTCTTTGTGGAAATTAAAGAAGCTTCTAAAATTTTTGTTTAAAATAGTTTTAAAAAATTAGTAAAATCTGGTAGTCTAGTAGTTTTTACTCTGGGAGAATAAATAACCCCAATAAAGATTTGCATAGCCTATACGTAAAAATCAAAATTTTTTGCTTCTGGATTGCAATAAGCAATTTCCTTAGTCATGATTGCATTAAGCTACTTCTCCCCATTGAGTAGCTTGGACTAGAATATACGTATGCCTTTCTACGATAAACTCTTATTATTATTTTTAACGAATTGGCAATTCTTACAATACTTTTATCTCTATCTCTAGAGTAACAGGAAAGTAAAATAAACATTATGTCGATTTAAAAAGCGTTCAAAGTACCACAAGATCTTGTAAAATCCTCATGGCATTATCACAAGGAATTATGTACCCCATAATTGCTTAAAACTATTATATTTGTAATTATTAACTATTATATTGTAACTATTATATTAAATTTGATAAAACTTTTGTAAATTTGATTACAAAAGTAATAAATTTTCATAAAACTAAACATTGTAAATTTGATTCCTTTCCTAACTGGAATGGTTTGCTCAAGGAAACGCCATTTGTAAAAAACACCTTTGAACAATAAATTTATTTTATTACCAATTTGGTACCGATTTGAGTTATAAACACTCATCATTGTCGAATCTGTTGCGAAGGAAAGGGGGCTGCATTTAATGCATACTATAACATTGTGTTCCATAATGTATTGTCGATGCCATAATGCATTATGCCATAATGTATGTACCACTAAAGCACGAAAGCCATTAATGTGCATATTACTTAGGCTAATCTGCAGATTAACTGATTTGCTCCGATAACGTGTGGAACCTTGCATTTCTGCATTTAACCTAGGTAATGTGCACATTAACGGCTTTCGTATCCTTAAAGTTCAAAAATTTGTTGATTGATGATTGATTATATCAACTAATTTGTTGGTTGTTTTATTGCATTAACTTGATTCTTTAGATATCGAAAAATAGGTAACATTAGCCTACGTTAACTTAAGCGTACAGAAACATTGATTTTGTTCCAGCAAAGATCTTATTTTCACTTTAACTATTGCCTAGTAGGTAATGTGAAGATTATGAAGGGAATTTGAGAAATGAAATATCTTTTGGCACTTGAACTTATCACCCTAGTTAATCTGCACATTACCTAGGTAATCTGTAAAATAACTTATTTATGCACTTTAGAGGTAACGTTAATATTAACTAGAACCACTTATGACACAGCGAGCCACCCTTGCCCTCTTTGCAGACCAACCCCTGTCGCTTTAAACCTGCCTCGATCTTTCGTGGCTGTTTGCCCCTCTACATGATCTTCAAATAAATATCATCTAAAGAAGAAACGACTATTGTCCAAAGTATCAACTGCTCGCTTAGCAGGTCTTGGTTTTGTCATTGAATATAAATTGACTAGAAGTACAGTCACCAGTTATAAAAAGTGTGTTCGATATTACCGGCTGAAGTCCAAGTAATTGGATTATCTGCCTCTACGAATGTTGCGAGCGGCAAGGACGTTTGAGGAAATAGACAGTACTGTAATGTATTTAACTGTAATTGAGCGCTCTGCTGCAAGATGCCACCAGCAGCAAGTGCTCACAGAAGGTTATAATCGAGTTCATTTATATGCAGTAGTTTAGTTTTTATGTCGGGTGTAACAGTTGGCAACTGGATCGATTTCAAAGACTGAAGTTAAATTTAAAACGTTTTTCCTCCTCGCTATTTGTGGTAATATGATGGCCATCTGAGCCGCTTCGGTGGCCTAGTTGATAGTGTACTGGGCTTTCACCCCTAGGACCCGGGTTCGATTCCCGACCAGGGTCTGGCATTTTCATACTCTATAAATCATCCCATCGTCTGCATTAGCCCAAGTGTGCACAATAGTCAGACGTTAAAAAAAAAAAATGATTGACATTGATTTTAAAAATTAACTAGTACATATCCAAATGGCGTTTGAAATTTTCTTACATTAATAAAACTATCTGGTTATTAGGCAAGAAAAATATAAATTTCGTTTTTTAAATGTTTATATAAGTGATAAAACCATAGTCAGTTCAGTTATCAGTTGTGTAATGTGAAGGATATACCGCTATAAGGGCATAGAGGGCGAAACAGAAAACATCGTGTTTACCCAACTCATTAGGAAAGTTTAAGTTTCATCATTTACAAGAGAACAGTAATACCCGGCACGTCCCATTAGTTGAAATCCGTATTACCATTGAATATATAAACGTACTAGAAGATAAGCCATATGAGCGAGATGTGAGCGCTCGCTGCTGGTGGCATCTTGCGGCAAAGTGTTCAACTACAATTAAATATATAATAGTACTGTATATTTTCTCAAATGTCTTCCCCTGTCCTTGCATCTTGCAGCGTTCGTAGCGGCAAAAAGTCCAATTACTTGTACATAAGCCTCTGATATGAAGCATGCTTTTTATAATGGTAGCTGTACTTCTAGTCCGTTTATATTTAACGATATTACTAATAAAATTTTCAAAATCTATCACGAAATTAATTCTTGTGTGAATATTTTCTCGTAAAGGCTACCGCGGTTTCGAAACCACTGTTTCATCTTCAGGTCGTAATACAAAATGTCAAAGTCTTCTGTAGAGGTTGTCACAAAGTTAAAGAAAACATTAAACACAGGTTACAAACACTAAGCACAATTACAGGATTAAAATATATGCGATAGAGTCCGGAATGTAATGACATACGAGTTGCACGTATCGTTTGGCCAAAACAGATTTTATCGTGTGTATTTTAATGTGTAATTGTGTTTAGTGTTTGTGACTTGTATTTTCAATATTTTGTTTAACTTTGTGACGACCTCAACAGAGGGATTTGACTTTTTGTCTTAACGCCTGAAGATGTAACAGTAAGGTTTCGAAACCGCTATAGTCTTTAAGAGGTGAATAAATAGACCATTAGACGGAAAAATAGGTCATAATCCTAATTATTCAAATATGTGGTCCGGTGGCTATGTTGCAATAATGAAAGTAAAGTAAGTCGATACAGCGAAGTCGACTGTTGTAACTTACTTACTACTCTAGTGTAGTCAGTGTTTATTAGAAGCCACTTGTTACAACTAATATCAACGACCGAATGTGATCGACAAATCCCATCTGGATAGGTTCGACCGTCAGTCGGCAGTCTTCCGCTACAATTGACCGACGTGCCCAATTCCTTCTTTTGATGAGAGTAGTTGACGTTTGGCCTACCCCGGTTCCAATCGGAGGCCACCTTTATCTGTCTGGCGAGTATTCCAGACCCTGTGTTGCCAACAGGTACAGTAATTTGAGCCTTGGCAAGGTCAGCAATTGCTTTGCGTGGCAAATTTGTCTACCGGAATTCTGAATTTTGCTTGTGTGTGTGTGTGTGTGTGTGTGTGTGTGTGTGTGTGTGTGTGTTGTGACGATTGGCACAAAAATCGAGTATAAGAGAGTCGACAAGTTTGTTAACAAGAAAAATTCGTTCAAAATTTTCAAAATGGCGACAGTTTCAAAACTTTAAAATTTCTAACTTTCCTGTCTTAAATACTTTTTTTTTTGAAAACGTGGTCTTACATTGTAACCATTTTTGTATTTTCAATGTAATTTGCTTTTAAAATGCAAATATATGTAGATTTTAATGCTGATTATGATGTTTAATTTAAAATTTTAGGAAGATTGAGGTAAAGAAATACAATTTTGGAAATTCGCTTTCATCACGTCAACGAGGCAGCTGCGTGCCGCTATTATTTCTTTTAAACTTGTATGTCGATTACAAATTAAACAAATATACAGTAAAACCGACGCCCTTGTATACCGAGTGCTCATACTTGTGCTTAAAACTTTGTGCGCGCGCGCGCCTGTGTGTGTGTGCGCGCGCGCGCGTGTGTTATCGAGTTTACTTGTAAGTACAACTGAAATGAATGTAGTGAAGGCACGTATCTCCTTCACTGCAGGGACCTGATTCATTCATCCTGACTCATACACATGATGGTGATTGAAGTTAGGAAAGTACGATAATTTAAAATATTCACCACAATTTTACTTCGATATGTTGGCAACGTTGTTCAGACTTCAGTTGGATTGTCACTGTGAACTGTGCTAATATAGACCTTACCGTGTATCGCCTTTTCAGGTGTTACACTGTACGACTACGGAAGTACCAACTGTCCAGTTTATGCCTGTTGCAATAAACAGTAATATGAGCTGTTTGTTATAGCAGTAGCTAGCTTAGTCAAGGCATTGTTATTGACTAAAAACTCCAAGGAATGTTGCGTTTGCGGAAGCATGTACTGAATTGTCCAACTGAAACATAACAAAGCACAGAACATTGTACAGGTTTTACCGCAAATTATTTCAGTTGATGGTAGTGATGCCTCTTAAGGCCACGATGCAATCCCCAACCCCAAGTATTACGAAATTGCCCTCCAGTATTTGATTTCGTGGGATGAAGAGTATTTGACCAGGCTGGGTACTTAATTGACTTAAATTCATTGAGCTTTTATTTTTTAATAGGTGTTAATTATTTTATCGAATTTCGTGGAAATATAGTCCTTAAGATTTTGTGGACCCTGTTGGCCAAATTTAATTTATTCCACTAAAATTAATGAACAGTCCAGAGTAGGGTATGTTATGCTGTTTGTTGAGATCTTTGCTGTAATCTTTAACATTAAAAACTTTATATACAAAATACAAAAAGCTGACAACATTCTCAAAATAAAACATCTTTAAAATTAGTTATTAAACATAATTTCCTCTGAACAAATAGCGGAGTAATCTGTACCGATAATTAACATTAGTTTTATAGGGAATAGATGCAATATGGCCAATAGAATTTACAGGCTCGTAAGTGTGCAGCAAAATAGATCGCATCTCTGTGAAATGGTCGGGTTCGGGGCCTATTGACAAAAAAGGCATAATTTACCAAAATCGTTTCATCAAATTTTGGTCTGCAGTAATCACAACTTAACGCAGTGTAACAGATTCGCAACAAAAACATTTAAGTTACCGGAACAACTCTATTATGTTAGCTGTAGATTTTTTGTTATTTACTCTTCGATCAAAAGGATAATTAAATGGGAAGGTAATCTACAATAATTTAATTTAAAAAAATTTATGAAGTGTTTTTCGTACCATCTAAACAAATCTTTTTTTTCATTCGATTTTTAACAGTTTATTAGGTGAATACGTCTGACATTTGTATTGTGTCACCATACATAGAGGCACACCGGTGTGGAGCACCATACATTGAGTGCAACACTGTGAACACCACAAACTCAAAAAACTTTTCAGACGCTTGCGTTGTCAAGCGTCAAACAGCTAAAGTGCGAGACACATTTTGTTGTTGATGGATTTGAAACTCATGTTTTTTGGTTTTTTTTGTGTTATGTTATTAATTGGGTGTTTAGCTATTTGGTACCCCGCTTGGGACTACAGACTAGCTACACCTATTGAAAGGATTTAGACGTCCCTCGCGGTACCCGAGTCTAACACACACTTACACTTACGAATTTAACACTTCACACTCATACTTACGTTTAAGGAGGCGATAATAGCCTCAGTGTGCTTTTCACCTTAAAAAAATAGATATTTAGTAAACAATAAACTCCTGGTTAACCAATAAAGCTAGTAGTAATGTAACAATATTATTAAAAAATCGATCTTTGACATTACAATTTTTACTTTAAGTCTTCCATTTAGTTTCCCTATTATAAAACATTTTCATACTTTCGGTTTCCTACACTGTCCCCTTCCTAGCGTGCCTAACGGTTAACGGTCACCCTCGCCATACGTAATCAGTTCGATCTTCACCGAATTTACATCAACTACTTCCGCTTCCCTCACTTTCTAATTACAGTAGAGGTTACATTGCATTTCCGTCTTGCAGAGGATCTCTACATGGGTAAGCGTACCATGACAATAACCTGACTGACCACAATCGCCTGTATTTGTAAAATATCATATCGAATAATTGTGTAGCCTATTGGCACGTCAAGGGGGAGAGACAAGGGGGTTAAAATTAATTAATTTTATCATGATTAAAATTAAAACCGTCAAGAATTGTACTGAATTTATCAATCCGAAAACATGATTGCAAGATGGTAAAAGGGCAAAATCCCTAAACAACTAATTTAATTTAACATATTTTCGTATGAAACTAGTTTTATATTTATTCTGATGTCCACAGTACAACACTAAAACATTAATCCTGCAAGTTTATATACAAAACACAAATACCACAAGTGTAATAATATCTAAAACTTAAACTTGATGATTTCCACAATACAATACTAAAACAACAGTACTGTAAGCCTGTATACAAAATACAAGTACCACAACGGTAATATCTAAAACTTAAACTTGATGATTTCCACAATACAATACTAAAGCAACAGTACTGTAAGCCTGTATATAAAATACAAGTACCACAACGGTAATAATATCTAAAACTTAAACCTGATGTCCACAGTACAATTCTAAAACATAAATACTGTAAGCCTGTATATAAAACACAAGTACTACAACTGTAATAATATCTAAAACTTAATCCTGATGTCCACAATACAATACCAAAACATTAATACTGTAAGCCTGTATATAAAACAAAAGTACCACAACGGTAATAATATCTAAAACTTAAACCTGATGTCCACAGTACAATACTAAAACATCAGTACTGTAAGCCTGTATATAAAACACAAGTATTACAACTGTAATAATATCTAAAACTTACTCCTGATGTCCACAATACAATACCAAAACATTAATACTGTAAGCCTGTATATAAAACAAAAGTACCACAACTGTAATAATATCTAAAACTTAAACCTGATGTCCACAGTGCAATACTAAAACATCAATACTGTAAGCCTGTATATAAAACACAAGTACTACAACTGTAATAATATCTAAAACTTAATCCTGATGTCCACAATACAATACCAAAACATTAATACTGTAAGCCTGTATATAAAACAAAAGTACCACAACTGTAATAATATCTAAAACTTAAACCTGATGTCCACAGTGCAATACTAAAACATCAATACTGTAAGCCTGTATATAAAACACAAGTACTACAACTGTAATAATATCTAAAACTTAAACCTGATGTCCACAATACAATACCAAAACATTAATACTGTAAGCCTGTATATAAAGCACAATTACCACAACGGTAATAATATCTAAAACTTAAACCTGATGTCCACAGTACAATACTAAAACATCAATACTGTAAGTCTGTATATAAAGCACAAGTACCACAACGGTAATAATATCTAAAACTTAAACCTGATGTCCACAATACAATACTAAAACATCAATACTGTAAGCCTGTATATAAAGCACAAGTACCACAACTGTAATAATATCTAAAACTTAAACCTGATGTCCACAGTGCAATACTAAAACATCAATACTGTAAGCCTGTATATAAAACACAAGTACTACAACTGTAATAATATCTAAAACTTAATCCTGATGTCCACAATACAATACCAAAACATTAATACTGTAAGCCTGTATATAAAACACAAATACTACAACGGTAATAATATCTAAAACTTAAACCTGATGTCCACAGTACAATACTAAAACATCAATACTGTAAGCCTGTATATAAAACACAAGTACTACAACTGTAATAATATCTAAAACTTAATCCTGATGTCCACAATACAATATCAAAACATTAATACTGTAAGCCTGTATATAAAACACAAATACTACAACGGTAATAATATCTAAAACTTAAACCTGATGTCCACAGTACAATACTAAAACATCAATACTGTAAGCCTGTATATAAAACACAAGTACTACAACTGTAATAATATCTAAAACTTAATCCTGATGTCCACAATACAATACCAAAACATTAATACTGTAAGCCTGTATATAAAACAAAAGTACCACAACTGTAATAATATCTAAAACTTAAACCTGATGTCCACAATACAATACTAAAACATCAATACTGTAAGCCTGTATATAAAGCACAAGTACCATAACTGTAATAATATCTAAAACTTAAACCTGATGTCCACAATACAATACTGTAAGCCTGTATATAAAACACAAGTACTACAACTGTAATAATATCTAAAACTTAATCCTGATGTCCACAATACAATACCAAAACATTAATACTGTAAGCCTGTATATAAAACAAAAGTACCACAACTGTAATAATATCTAAAACTTAAACCTGATGTCCACAGTGCAATACTAAAACATCAATACTGTAAGCCTGTATATAAAACACAAGTACTACAACTGTAATAATATCTAAAACTTAAACCTGATGTCCACAATACAATACCAAAACATTAATACTGTAAGCCTGTATATAAAGCACAAGTACCACAACGGTAATAATATCTAAAACTTAAACCTGATGTCCACAGTACAATACTAAAACATCAATACTGTAAGTCTGTATATAAAGCACAAGTACCACAACGGTAATAATATCTAAAACTTAAACCTGATGTCCACAATACAATACTAAAACATCAATACTGTAAGCCTGTATATAAAGCACAAGTACCACAACGGTAATAATATCTAAAACTTAAACCTGATGTCCACAATACAATACTAAAACATCAATACTGTAAGTCTGTATATAAAGCACAAGTACCACAACGGTAATAATATCTGAAACTTAAACCTGATGTCCACAGTACAATACTAAAACATCAATACTGTAAGCCTGTATATAAAATACAAGTACCACAACGGTAATAATATCTAAAACTAAAACTTGATTTCCACTTGATGATTTCCACAATACTAAAACAACAGTACTGTAAGCCTGTATATAAAACACAAGTACTACAACTGTAATAGTATCTAAAACTTAAACCTGATGTCCACAATACAATACCAAAACATTAATACTGTAAGCCTGTATATAAAACAAAAGTACCACAACTGTAATAATATCTAAAACTTAAACCTGATGTCCACAGTACAATACTAAAACGTCAATACTGTAAGCCTGTATATAAAACACAAGTACTACAACTGTAATAATATCTAAAACTTAAACCTGATGTCCACAGTACAATACTAAAACATCAATACTGTAAGCCTGTATATAAAGCACAAGTACCACAACGGTAATAATATCTAAAACTTAACCTTAATGATGTCCTCAATACAATACTAAAACATTACCACAACGGCAGTGATATCTAAAACTTAAGATTTTGCGTTGTATGCATCGACCAACGGGAAGTGGGTTAGGCCTTCTTTTTTCATGTTTTTTTCTTTCAACAAATCCAAGATAGCAAAAATTGTTTCAGTTTACCAATTTTATGAAACATAGTCATTGAAAATATGTAGTGACATATTTATTGAAATACAAAAATTCTTGTGAAACTAAGTTCCTAACACGTTTTTTAAATTTCATTTAGAGTCTGTACAGTATAAACGTGCGTACATAAGTAGAGAACAGTAGAGAAGCTACTTTCGTAGTGTGGTTCAGTGTCCTTCCGGTCATCCGATGGCAACCCACTATCCGTCTGAAATTAAAAAAATGTAAATTATCTCCTGTTCTTATTATACGATTATTGTGAATTGTGTATCGTGGCAGTGATGATGACAATAATTTAGCTCATATTGGTAAAATGTTCTGCGAACAAGTTTCTCATGTTATAATTATACAATTGTAATTTATGCTTTATTTTGCGATGAATTACAATGGTCGCATAAGTTTAAGCGTAATCGGTCACAAAGTTTGGGGTCGAGTAAAAAAAAACTTTTTAGCAAACTAATGTATTTTAGTTGCTGTTTTAGGGCAGTAATATTATTATTTGGTACCAAATTATTTTTAGATGCCGGCGAAAACAGCTGATGGGTTTACCGATCCCACCTTACCTCTAGCTCTCTACATCTACTCAAGACACACATACACACATTTCTACTCTACTTTACTTGCATAACTCTAAAGTGTAAAAGCGATCCATGGTAATGGAGTGGATGACAACAGCCTAGGTGTGTATCAAACGGAGCTTTAGGATACCTGGCAACCTCGCCGTGTACCTTAGCCTTACCCATGCATGCGGAGCTCTGTGTGGGCGGACATATTTTTCCTGGCTACTCATGTTCTCGGAAGTAAAAATGTAAATAGAATAAGGCTGGAACTCATCGTGCAACAAGAAGCTGGCTAAATCGGGCACAGCAAGCAGCTACAAGTAATGAATTGGGAAATCACCAGTTAGAAATGGGGGAATTACCTTTGAATCCTCTCCATATCCTGGACTTTATGAAGAGAGTAGTACTGGAGAAGATGCTGTAACTGAGCATCTCAGAAATATAGATATATCTACAAGGTCCCAGTATATCTACAAGGTCACAGTGTAATAGTAATCCTAGAAAGTGTTTCATTCTTAACTTTTAGAAAATTTAGATTATAATTCAGAGATTTATAAAGATATGTTTAGCTTAGTGTTTGTCCATATTAACACGTTACTGTATAAGCAAACTTTGTGTAAACAATAAAGTTTTATGTATACGTTTTTTTAGTTGTAAAATACTTGTTTAATGTTTCTTAATATAATTCAGGCATGTCTGGGTTTTAATTAGGCATTTTGGACAATTTTTTAAATGTTTTAATGCATTATGTAGTTTTAAAATTATTAAAAAATTTACATTTCTTTGTTCATGGGTTGAAATTTAAGCTCGATTTCGTGCGCATATGATTTCTGTTAGGGCTCCGAGAAAGCAATGTGCTAATTGAATTGTAGTGTCTTTATTCCAGTATTATGCTGTAGTTGTTATAATTAATAGTATTGTACAGGCTACGTTTTTATTTCCATTACAACTATGGAAAAGCAAGTTGTGGTATAATCGTCTTTACTATACTCAGAGTATTAGGGCGAGAAGTAAAGAGGATTTTGTGTTCTTTTAAATTCTGTGAGACATGCAGTCAGAGTGGCGTACCTTGTTCTTGGAAGTGCAGATATACAGTAGTGATGGGGCAAGTAGAATGCATAACCTACTTAAGTAAAGTATTCGAAGCTATTGTATTCGGATTCGCCAATAGTAGGAAGACAACAGCAGTTAGACTCGAATAGATCAGCTGATCAGAAAATTCAGAACGAAACCGAGTAGGCGAATACAGTATACTCGTTACACTGTAAACCTACTCGCTTTAGGTTATACTTCAGGTTTACGAATACTTTCAAATTTCATATTCGTTTATATTCGGATTCACGTTCTAAACAATCTATATATAGCCCGAAAGCTGTTGTTCATGAGTTGTCTTTGCTTCAAATATTTACTTATCAATGTGACAAATAATGAAGTATGTTATCAATCTTAGGAGTACAGTATTTCTAAAATAAATATGCATTTTTAAACTGAAAGATTTATAATTAGCCTACTAATTCAGTTTAATCTAGAACTGAATCAGTAGGTTCTTGAATTTATTGTGTAGTACATAAGTATAAAATTAAAACACTTAAATTTATATAAAAAAATATTTGAAAGGTAGGCCTACTGTAACAAAAAGAAATAATTCTAAACTTAAACAAAAGTATAACGGAAATTATATAATTATAAGCAAATAGGTAACTGAAATTAATATTACGAATTCAAGTACGCATTCATATTGGAGTGTAACAGCAGTAGTCTGTTGTGTCCGAGCTAAGGACAATAATAGCGAATCGGTGTAAGAGAAACTGACTCGAATGTATTCGGTGTCAGAAAAAAACTGACTCGAATGTATTAGGTTTCAGAAAAAACTAACTCGAATGTATTCGGTGTCAGAAAAAACTAACTCGAATGTATTCGGTGTCAGAAAAAACTGACTCGAATGTATTCGGTGTCAGAAAAAACTAACTCGAATGTATTCGGTGTCAGAAAAAAATTAACTCGAATGTATTCGGTGTCAGAAAAAAACTGACTCGAATGTATTAGGTGTCCGAAAAAAACTGACTCGAATGTATTAGGTGTCCGAAAAAAACTGACTCGAATGTATTCGGTGTCAGAATAAACTGACTCGAGTGTATTTGGTGTCAGAAGAAAGTGACTCGAGTGGATACGAATACAACGAGTAATCGTATTCCCATCAGTGACTTTCCACTAAAGCATTGAATGTAAACGTACTAGGATAACACTTATGCACTCGCTGCTGGTGACATCAAGCGGCAGTGTTCAACTACGGTTAAATAGATATTAATAATTATTTTCTCAACGTTTCCACCGCTGTCGAAGCGTTCGTAGCGGCAGGTAGTCCAATTGGACTTCAGCCTCTAATACCGAGCACGCTTTTTATAGTGGTGTCTGTATTGGTAGTACGTTTATATTCAATGACTAAAGTGAGCGTACTGCTTATTAACCGTGATAAGAAATCCCATTTATCATGATTACGAGCAAATTTCCTACTATAGGAAATGAGCCATTCAAGGAAGTTGTTTTAAAACCGAGAGCAATTTTTTCCCTCGTCACGTTCATACGCCTCATTGAGACGATTTGAAGGTGTTTTCTCTTTTTAACGCCTACATACCAAATTATTTCTTATATAGAGCACTTCTGCCTCGCGTATTGTCTTAGTGTAATCTTATTACGTTAAATTTAGGGCGAGTTATTGTTTGATTGGTTAGTTGCTGTTATAGTCATGTGTAGGCTTAAGCTATGACGAGACGCACACCAATGTCTGACGTCACATCCACATTATATTTATCCTCGCAAAACATTCAGTATAGTTATAGTTCCTGTCAGTTTTGATTTGATATTTGGTGGGGTTAAGCCTACTTCATTTTTCGTTATTTTAGTTAATAAATTGTGTTAAGTAATTTGGAACTAAATCTGTTGGAACTAAAAGAAATCATGTATGTGGACATTAATGTAAACCAACACACAAAGACACGCGGCAAGAAACTGTCCGCCGACGTGATAGAAGCGAATTTCAAAAAGTATTTTTCCTTAATTTATACCCTTTTTGAAATCGTGATTTCATCATCGAAATCAGCATTAAAATTTGCGAATTTTAAACTTAAAACTACATTGAGAATACAAAAATAAACCTTGATCGCTACAATAATCTCTTTATTTCAAAGGAATTGGAAAGCTCAAAATGATAATTTGTGAAGTCCTTAACGCTGATTACGATAGTGAAACAGGATTAATAAAAAATAGGACAAAAAGTTACTACATTTTGAATGATTTGAAATGTTCGTCATTTTGAAACTGTTAAAAGAATTTTGATGATTAACGAACTTGTTCGAGCTGTTATTCAAATCGATCCTTGTGCCAAGTTAAATCAAATCGCACCAAATTTGCGAACGTGAGCATTGCTAAAACACACACACGCGCGCGCGCATGTATATATATATATATATATATATATATATATATATATATATATATATATATATCCTGATTTTTAGATCACTTTTTGAGGTGTCCTTAAGATTTATAACTATATATAAATTTTAAGGAACCTCGAAAAGTGATCTAAAGATGAGGATCGGGCTCATTTTACGGTCCCGGATCTTACCATGATGACCACTCCAATAGCTCATTTTTTTCACTTGAAAATCGCTAATAACATTAAACAAAACAAACAACTGTATAGTCGTCATAAATATGTACACGTTTGTTCGTTTTATTGAACGAGCTAAGCGAGTTTTCAGATTTAACTCGACTCAGCCGCCATTTAATATTGTGTAGCTTCCTCACGATTAATTTTGTGCATTAACCGGTTATTTTTAATTTCGTATGTTTTGTGCATTATTTATTACACTAATATTAACTTGCAACTGAGTCAAACGAAATAAATAAGGGGTTAAGCGCGAAACGGCGGAGTTTCCCTTAAACGTGTATTTCACTGCGGGACAGGCTAGTGCGGATTATATTCGTACATTTAAATTGAAATTTTGTTAATAGTGTGAGCTGCTTAACGCATGAGTTCACTTAGGTCTCATAACCAAATAAATGATTATTGATAATTGTTTTATTTAGTCTTCGTGATTTTATGAAACGAGATAAAAGTATTTTTGCAATAAAAATGCAAATTTGGCGGAACAAAATGTAATGAATATATGTTTAGAAATTTGGCTGATTTTTTGTTTTTTTTTTTACCGATGAATTCTTAAACCGGAGCTGTAGCTCGGTAGTTTAGGTGGCTGCGTCTCTGAACTTGTGCACCTCAAGGTCATAAGTTTAAAATTACAAGTAGCCCTAATGCCTTAATATTTACTGTTTGCCTTTACTTTGAAACCGATCCCTTGTCCTCATTAGTCAGCCATAACAAAGTTAAAGGAAAAACTATTTTAAAAACTAACCGGTGTTTTTATAATATAGTTTGTCCTGTAAAGTTATTTATATTTTATTTGGACTTTGGGCTGTATTAAATATTAAATTTATGCAGTTCAGTTAAAAAAATTGTGAATGACGAAGCGAGAGAGTTGTAAGTTTAAAACCTTACGAGCGTTTTGTGTTATATGTAGTCTGAATAGTACAAGTAAAGTACAGGTAGTGTTACTTAATGGGCCTGTGTAAACTTTATTAATCAGTATCCCGCTACCTGCTCAGACATTTCTCGCTACTAATTGCATTAAATTTGCTTTCCCAATCATGGCCTATTTATAACAGAGACAACCTTCATGCTGGATTTGATGATTTTATGGTTGACGTTAAAATTACGTTTAAACCAAGGATTCTTATTAATTTCACGACTGTCCATACAATTGTTTGTAGCGTTTTTAGCCTCTCCAGGCATCGCGATTATCCATTCAACTGTCTTTAGCGATCTTAGCCTCTCCAGGCATCACGATTATCCATGCAACTGTCTGTAGCGATCTTAGCCTCTCCAGGCATCGCGATTATCCATTCAACTGTCTTTAGCGATCTTAGCCTCTCCAGGCATCACGATTATCCATTCAAGTGTCTTTAGCGATCTTAGCCTCTATCCAGGTATCACGATTATCCATTCAACTGTCTGTAGCGATCTTTGACTCTCCAGGCATCACGATTATCCATTCAACTGTCTGTAGCGATCTTAGCCTCTCCAGGCATTGCGATTATCCATTCAACTGTCTTTAGCGATCTTAGCCTCTCCATGCATCACGATTATGCATTCAACTGTCTGTAGCGTTCTTAGCCTCTCCAGGCATCACGATTATCCATTCGACTGTCTGTAGTGTTCTTAGCCTCTATCCAGGTATCACGATTATTCATTCAACTGTCTTTAGCGATCTTAGCCTCTCCATGCATCACGATTATCCATTCAACTGTCTGTAGCGTTCTTAGTCTCTATACAGGCATCACGATTATCCATGCAACTGTCTGTAGCGATCTTTGACTCTCCATGCATCACGATTATGCATTCAACTGTCTGTAGCGTTCTTAGCCTCTATCCAGGTATCACGATTATTCATTCAACTGTCTGTAGTGTTCTTAGCCTCTATCCAGGTATCACGATTATTCATTCAACTGTCTTTAGCGATCTTAGCCTCTCCATGCATCACGATTATGCATTCAACTGTCTGTAGCGTTCTTAGCCTCTCCAGGCATCACGATTATCCATTCAACTGTCTGTAGTGTTCTTAGCCTCTATCCAGGTATCACGATTATTCATTCAACTGTCTTTAGCGATCTTAGCCTCTCCATGCATCACGATTATCCATGCAACTGTCTGTAGCGATCTTTGACTCTCCAGGCATCACGATTATCCATTCAACTGTCTTTAGCGATCTTAGCCTCTCCAGGCATCACGATTATCCATTCAACTGTCTGTAGCGTTCTTAGCCTCTATCCAGGTATCACGATTATTCATTCAACTGTCTTTAGCGATCTTAGCCTCTCCATGCATCACGATTATCCATTCAACTGTCTGTAGTGTTCTTAGCCTCTATCCAGGCATCACGATTATTCATTCAACTGTCTTTAGCGATCTTAGCCTCTCCATGCATCACAGTTATCCATTCAACTGTCTGTAGCGTTCTTAGTCTCTATACAGGCATCACGATTATCCATGCAACTGTCTGTAGCGATCTTTGACTCTCCATGCATCACGATTATGCATTCAACTGTCTGTAGCGTTCTTAGCCTCTATCCAGGCATCATGATTATCCATTCAACTGTCTGTAGCGATCTTTGACTCTCCAGGCATCACGATTATTCATTCAACTGTCTTTAGCGATCTTAGCCTCTCCAGGTATCATGATTATCCATTCAACTGTCTGTAGCGATCTTTGACTCTCCAGGCATCACGGTTATCCATTCAACTGTCTGTAGCGATCTTTGCCTCTCCAGGCATCACGATTATCCATTCCACTGTCTGTAGCGATCTTTGACTCTCCAGACATCACGATTATCCATTCCACTGTCTGACGTTCTTAGCCTCTATCCAGGTATCATGATTATCCATTCAACTGTCTGTAGCGATCTTACCCTCTATCCAGGCATCATGAGCCGCCTCGGTGGTCTAGTGGATAGCGTACTAGGCTTTCACCCCGAGGACCCGGGTTCGATTCCCGGCGAGGGCTTGGCATTTTCATACGTTATACATCATCCCATCGTCTGCATTAGCCCAAGTGTGCACAATAGTCGGACGTTAAACACACAAAAAAAAGAAAAAATCCAGGCATCATGATTATCCATTCAACTGTCTTTAGCGATCTTAGCCTCTCCAGGCATCACGATTATCCATTCAACTGTCTGTAGCGTTCTTAGCCTCTATCCAGGCATCACGATTATCCATGCAACTGTCTTTAGCGATCTTTACCTCTCCAGGCATCACGATTATGCATTCAACTGTCTGTAGCGTTCTTAGCCTCTATCCAGGCATCATGATTATCCATCCAGCTGTCTGTAGCGATCTTAGCCTCTATCCAGGCATCACGATTATCCATTCCACTGTCTACAGCGCTCGTAGCCTCCATCCAAGTATTACGATTATCCAATCAACTATCTGCAGCGTTTTTAACATCTACCTAGGCTGAGATCACTTTAATTGTTCAGGTGAAACGAAAATCGTATAAGTAGTTACAAAACGATTTCTAATTCATTAAGCATCGAACGGTGAAAAGGCAAATTATGAATGTTGGCATTTTTTTAGAAGATAATGTGATTTTGATTATTAATTATGCATATTTATTTAGATTTGGTGGTGATAATGGCAAGAAGTTTAACTTATTTTCTTCTTGCACTTTACATTTGAATTGCAATGTATCAGCATTCATATAAATTGTATTTAAAACAAAATTGTAAGATATGTGTGAATGTAAGGTGTTAATTTAAAAACCTGGTTCATAAGGGTTTATAATATAAATTACTAGATAATAGTTAATTTTTCCTTGTAGGGCAACGTTATAAATAAACTCTACAAATGAGAACTTTAAAGAAACTATTAACTAGTTTTAAAAAACGATCAGTATAACGATGTGTTGACTTCGCAGTATATTATTAATATACAAAGCTGCCACGACAACGCTCGTAACTTTTCCGCTAATTTAACCGGTAATAATATTTACGAAAAATGTTACTGCACAAACTTTATTAGACATTTTATGCTATTTCTCTCTGAAGCGGTTAAAATTATGATATGATTTGCCATTCAGCCAGTATTACAGAAAATAAACTGCAACTGCACTCTCAACTTCGAATCAGAACCCGTCATCTTGAAACGAAGTGAAGTGTCTTTCGGGCTTTGTACAAGGTACCATCGTAACAAATTTCAAAAATATCGCCAAGTGCGTTTGATTAAAATTGCATACACTCGTCATCGTTGAATCAGAGATCGCTATCTTGAAACGGAAGTAAATAGGACAATATATTACGCATATATCATTTGGGCTTAGGCGGTATACAAGATGTCTTCGTACCGACTTTCAAAACAATCGGTTAATGCGTTTGGCTAAAACTGCGTACACTTGTTACTATAAATCAGAGGCCATCATCTTGAAACGCAGTGAATGGGGGGAAATCTTATATATATACACGTCGTTCGGGCTTTGTGCAAGGTACCTCCTGACCAAATGCCAAACAATCTGTCAATGCGTTTGGCGAAAACTGCGTAACACATACAAACCAAATGCCGAACGGTCGAGTTGAAAGAGAGGCCTCACTTTGTTCGGTCAAAAACACTTTTGAAGTACTAAAATTGTTGCTGAAGTGTTTTGATCGTCTGCAGATTGGATGCTAACAAAACGAAAAAGAATTTCGGAAATAATGTAATAACATTCAGTAAAATTAAGATGAATTGTGTTGGTTGTTAATTCACTTTAAGTAAATTTCCCTTAACGTTTTTGTGTAGTAATTTGAATATCCTTCCGGTATTTGCAAGTATTAGACACTATCTAGTTTTGTTAATTTTAAATTTTAAAAGTAGCAAATAATTTTTTTTGTTGGTTAAGTGTGATGTCGTAAGGCATGACTTTTAAATCCTTTATATAAATAAGCCTACTGAAACGCGGTAAAGTTTATAGTTTCAGTTTTAGACTCCTTTACACTTTTGTACTATTTGTGAAGTGCTAGTCGATTGAAGAGCAGATGTTGGACGTTATTTTGTTATCTGTTATTTAGTAATGGTTACTGGAGAATAACTACCGTTATCAAAAGTAACGAATAACGGTTACTAGGCTAAAGAGTTATAACGCCTAACAACAATCTAGTAGTATCGTATTTTCTATAGTGCCAAGCGCACTGCAGTAACGATCAACGGAATGAGACGACGTCAAAATGAAGAACTTTTTATTCCCAACAAACTTTTAAATAGTTCAGTGTTTTGTCGCTAGGGGTTACTGGCATTAGCGTTGAGATAACTTTAACAGAAAAAAACGAAGTAACGGGATAACGTATAGTTTGAAAATGTATCCTGTTAATTGTTATAAATTATAACGAACAAGTTACGCTTAATGCTAACTAACGGCTAACGTTTTTAAATTCAATTATTTGTATAGTTTATTGTTGACGTTATTTGTTGTAATTAAGTGACTATTTTAAACTGGTGTTTATTTTTCTACTTACGTGATTACATATTGGTGTAACACGTAGTACTAACAATGTAGAATATTGTTAAAAAATACTACACTTAAATAAATGAATACATTTTATAAATAACATGAATTTATAACCATTTTGTCCATGTACAACTCACATTTAATGTTGGGTGTTATTTAATTTAAAACCTAGGTTAATTTTGTTTTGAAAAAATATTTTTTAAAGGAATGGTCAGTTTAGCTTCTACGTAACAAACCACTACATAACAGTTAAACGGTTATTAAATAACGATTTAAATAACACGTCATTTTAAAATAGCAATAACGGTTATAACCATCATATGAAAATAACGCTTAAGTTCATCACTGTTAACGAGTTGGCCAAACAATGACAATGTATACACATGGTTACTGTACTGCTGTAAGTAGTGTTGGGATAGTGGAAAGGATAGCACAAGCCTATATTGTGTGATCATGTTCGTTCTGGAACACGGAACAAGAAACGCTGCCCCTTCCCCCGACCCCGCCGTTATTGTTACACCCCCTTACACCTGTCCTCGAAACTGGTAGATCTACTACCTTGGCTGAAAATATCTGTCAGCTTAATGTTAGTGCGTGTTCGCAGCCTGATGGTACCAGTTCTGATTTTAGGTTTGCTAAAACAGTTTTTCATAAACAACAAATTTAACTTAAACAATAAAATTTTAAATCATTTATAATTATACCACAATAATTAACTTTTACAAAAAATCTTAGCACATCAAAAGTAAGGGATTTGTAAAGAATATTTGGCCAAGCGAAGCAAGATCTCTGTTTCAACTCAACCGTTTGGCATTTGGTTTGTGTTTGTTTATTACGCAGTTTTGGCCAAACGCATTGATTGATTGTTTTAAAATTTGGTACGGTGGTACTTTGTATAAAGCCCAAACGACCTATGTGTAAGATTTTCCCCATTATTTCTATTTCAAGATGTCAGCTTCTGATTTACAATAGCGTGTGTACATTTAGTCAAATGTATTAACCAATTGTTTTGAAATTTTTTACGAAAGACATCTTGTATAAAGCCCAAATGACGTATGTGTAAAATTGTTTCCTATTTACTTGCGTTTGAAGGTGGCTGCCTCTGATTTATCGATGACTAATGTACGCAATTTTAATCAAACGTATTGACCGATTGTTTTGAAATTTGGTACGAAGGTAGCTTGTACAAAGCCCGAAAGACAAGTGTGTACGATTTTTCCTTTCACGTTCATGATGGCGGCCTCTGATTCAAATTTGAGTGTTTTGCTGGTTATTTCGTGTAATATTTGTTGATCGGAAAAACTTATCGTAATTTTAACCGCTTCGTGGATAAAGATCCACGAATTAATTTCTAATTAATTTCCTAGTAAGATTTTTCGTAAATATTTTTTTTTTTTAAGGCAAAAAGCACACTGAGGCTATTATCGCCTCCCTAAGTGTCGTAAGTGTAGTGTTGTAAGTATAAGTGTGTGTTAGACTCGGGTACCGCGAGGGACGTCTAAATCCTCTCAATAGGTGCAGCTAGTTTGCACCCCTGCGGGTTTCGTAAATGTTACAGTTACCGGTTAAATTGGCGAGAAAGTTACGAGCGTTATCGTGGAGCGATATGTACATTAATTAAGAATATACTGTGAGGTCTACTGTTCTTTGGACTACTAGTTAAGACTACTAATATAACTATTAAATTTTAAAGGAAGTATTCATTACAGTTTAAATTTAATAATTAATACCGTAAAGAGGCACTGTTAATTAACTAGATAACGGTCTTTATATAAGACAAAAATTTGAACAAAATCTGAAAATATTTGAGAAATTAGGGTCTCTTAATTTTTATGGAAAGAATGTCCTTTCCTTATTTTGGCAATCAATTGCAACAAAAAGTGTCGGCAAGATTTCCTTCAAATTAAAAATAAAGGACTAAATAGGACTGGCAATTAAAACAAAATGTTCCAAGGTCCGTACAGGTCCCAGGAAATCAATCTCTTGAATTTCATGAAACTCCCGAGTTAACCACCCAAGAAGAATCTTCATGATATTGATGAAGGAACAATTTCGAACAAACACCATCTGTCAGAAACTATTAGCATTGAATATGAACAGACTAGAAGTACAGCCACCATTATAAAAAAGCGTGCTTGATATCAGAGTCTAAAGTCCAAGTAATTGGACTATCTGCCGCTACGATCGCTGTAAGGATAGGACGGAATTTTATCCTTGCAGGAAAATAGTACTACAATATTATCTTGATAAATGTAGTTGAATACTCTGCCACAAGATGCCACCAGTAGTGAACACCCAAAGATTTTCATATGGGTTATCATTCTAGTACGTTTTTATGCAATGCTCTGATTCTACAAAAAATGACGGTTTTTATGGCGCTAAGAGCCTTGGTCTAATCATGTTCGAATAATCGAGTCCCTATTATCAAATAATTGAGACGATACCTTTTTGGAATAGGGTCACCCTCAGTACTTTTTCTTTCGACCCTAAAACAACCTTCTTGCGAAATTTGGCGTGAATATCTAAAAAAAAAATACGTTTCGTACCAAATTTTAAGTAAATTACAATTACTATTCGAGAGTAAATTTCTATCATTTTAAATTTGCTACACTGTTTAGTTTTCCGTATCATAAAACATGACCAAAATTTGAGCAAAATCTGACAATTCGATTTTGAGAAATGGACCGATATTGTCGATAACTAAAAAATCGGGTATTTTGAAAGAAAAGCGAGCCGTATCTTTTAATTGGGTACTTAAGGTCCACATTTGAACAAACACATCTAAATGGTTACAGAAATATTTTGAGAAAATTCGATTTTTTACAGTTTTTTGATAAAAAATTACGCTCAATCAAGAGGGCTCAATCTTACAGGCGTGATGCAGGATAAGTCTAACATCCTGCAAGTGGGAAGACACGTTAGTGTAATCTTAATGGCAACGACATTGTGTATAAGTGTGCTCGATATTAGCGGCTGAAGTCCAAGTAACTATCTGGACTATCTGCCGCTACGAACTCTGCAAGCTGCTAAGGCAGGTGGAGACGTTTGAGAAGGTAAACAGTACTATTATTTATTTAATTGTAGTTGAACACTCTGCCGCAAGATGTCACCAGCAACGAGCACTCACACATCTATCATCATAAGCGTTATCATTCCAGTACGTTTATATTCAATGCAATTAGAAATATTGCGTGTACAAATAAGGGAGCATGTAAAAGCATGGAGGTCTTGGGCATATTTTAATTAACATGCATCATTGCATGGAACTTGGGCTACACGCAAGTTGATAGAAACCACGTACGTACTGTACATTATTTAATAAACATTTCATGTAATGCCAGTACTGTATGATACAGATCTACTCATAGGCCTTATTACACATAAACATTATTACATTTTCTCATACCATGTTTACGGAACGGTCAGGCTGTTTATAAAATTTTCGGGCTGATTTAAATTTTCAAATCGTTTTGTAAGAAATAATTTCCAGAAAACTTTTTTGTTTTGGGAGTTGTTCAGTAGCTAACAGTGAAGGCGTGCAGGACTCTGACACACGTAGAAACTAACTGTTTGGGTCCAGCACACTTCCTTGTAGTACTCGTGCTTTCACTTCTTTGAGTTAATAATAAATTACGTTTTTTGTAGTAGAACACAAATGTATTATTGAAGAAAATGTATTATTTTTTTTCTAGGAAAGTAGATAATTTCAAAATATTTATTTGAACTGAGGACAGTAATAGTCAGCTGATTTAGAAGGTCCACTTGGACGATGTAGAAGCAGTAGGTGAATCACTAGTTTTTAAGTGCTGTCCCTCAATGTGGAAAAGTAGCATTGCATATAAAGGTACTAGAATGATAACCCTTAGGAGATCTTTGTGAGCGTTCGTTGTTGGTGGAAGTGTTAAATTACAGTTGTAAGATAATAGTACTGTCTATTTTTTCAATCGTCTTCACACCTGTTCTTGCAGCATGCAGCGTTCCTAGCGACAGATAGTCCAATTACTTCGACTTTAGCCTCTAATATCAAGCACGCTTTTTATAATGATGGCTGTATTTTTAGTCCGTTTATATTCAGTAACAGTAGCAATGTAATCAAATATATTTAATAAAGTATCGTTTAACCAATCAAATATTTGGACTTTGTGGTAGTTTTTGTGTTTGGTTTCATTTTGTTTGGCGCCAGTGATTTTCTTCAACGTAAATTGCATCTTGTTTTGCGTGAGTGATTTCCTTCAACGTAAGTAAGAATACGATTCAAAAGTGATTTTTATGTTTGGATGTGAAATACTTCACAGAAAGATCACTTAAATCGTACGATACAAGCAGGACAGTCCGCGTCGCGGCAGTGCTGAAGACACGGAAGTCAGCTGATTCACTATTGTTAATATGCAGTTTATATTTGAAGCAAGGTGTTTACGGGCCTCAGTGCGTGCTTTAAAGGCATGTGCTTTTTACCATTTATTATATATATTATTTCTCGAGTCAACATCCCTTTTTCTCAGCACATACTATTTGTGCATACTATTTGTATGATGTATCTTTAGAAAGATTTTTTAACCGGCCTCTGACATTGCAAAACGATTTTGCGCTAAAACTTGCTGTGTGTGAAAAATGTTAACATAAAAGACACTTTTAACTGTCACAGGCAAAACGGCGTCATGAATGTGCATGCGCGGCATCAGAAATCAGACAGTATTTTGTATATTTTACGAAGCTAACTTATTAATCACGAATACACAATCCCATTACAAATGCCTCTTTTTTGCATAACCTGCATAGAACAATTTCAATATTTACTTTGACTAGACGACAGTTACCTATTAAAATTGCGTTTGCTATCACTATAAACATGTCGCAAGGACAAACAAGAGCAGGATTGTGTTTACCAGATGCCGTCTTTATTCACATACAATTGTATGTAGCCGTTTCAAGTTTAACTAACATTTTTGTATCCATTATAGAAAATGAAATACAAAAAGTACAAGAACTTTTCACCTTTTTACGATATTCTTGCATCAAATATCGTTTACTACGAGGTATTGTAATGCCCTGTAAAACTTGCTATTAAAAAAACAATTATCTGTATTGAAATGTATGTACTACAATGACTCACAAATTTGTAATTATTATTATTTTAGACCAATCGCTTTTCGATTTATTTTTTAAACTTGTTTTCCCTTCCAGCTATTGCCTTTAAACCAACGACTACTATTATTCAATAGGCTGTGTTTACTTGAAAACCTTCACAGTGCGAAATTTCGCACGGGCCCCCTGTTGTGTTAAATAAAAGTGTTTTCATACTTAAAACTTCATCGACGGAATCTCTTGTAGAACAAATGAACAAAATTCCGAATTCTTTGCTCGGCTCTGATTGTTTGAAACAAGAACATTTAAAATGTAGGGCCTGCAGTACGAGAAGTGAAAGTTTCGACCATGTCCCTGCCCTACCATGCAGAGGTGACATTACACTGTATTTATACATCGATGACTAAATGTAGGTAATAAGCAGTCACATTAACTGCAAGTGATTCATCGATTTTTATTAGATTTTAATTGGTAGTCAAGTTGTTTCCTACTTACGATGTACTGTTTCAGGTTAGGCTGTACATTTGTAGTGTGCTACTTTCACATACTAAACTACAGTAAATATTTTAAGATGCCACAACGTGGACGCTGCACATTGTTTGGGCACCGGTAGTAAACAAAAATAAACAGAATAATCGTGGCACGTAGCTGTCTCGCTGACGTGATTGAAGCGAGTTTCCAATAATATTTTCTATCCGAAAATATTATTTCATTGTCATAATCAGCAATCAAATATGGTTAAAATAGCATTAAAATAAAGCACGAAAATGAACCCTGACCGCTGTCAGGATAATTTCCGTATTTTAAATGAAACTTGAAAATTTATGCAGGTTTTAAGTGTGGATAGTGAAACAATTTTTTCAAAAATACAAGTAAAAAACATCTTACGCAGTATTTCGAAACTCGGGATTTTGCTGTGTAACCGGTTTTTGTGCCAAGTTTGAGTCCTTTCGGATTAAACTTGCGATTATTAAAGGCTAACATTCACACACACGAGCGAGCGCGCGAACACAAGCTACGCATAAAACACTTTTAACGACTCAAGAAATGATCCAGATGTCAGAATCGGCTCTCATTCAAGGTTCCGGGCTCTTACCATGATTGCCGCTCCTAAAGCTTATTTTCTAAAGGAAATTTGTTAAGAATTACATTTTAGATATGGTTTCAATTCTGTTTTTAAAATTATGAAAAATGTTGGAATGTTATTGCATTTTATTCGGACATTTGTATAAGCCCGATCAAAACTTAACATTCTGAGAGTTCCTGCCAAACCTAAAACTTAAACTAAAAAAATTGTTTACCTCATTTAATTAGGTATATAAAATTAAATTAAATTAGGTATGTAAATGTTTTAAAAGTTAAAACATAAGTCAAGTCTACATGCGAAACCCTATATTATAATACTAAAAACATTGTATTTGAATTCGGTAAAATACAAGTACTAATCATAAAATCTTTCTGGTTTTGAATGTGCTTAAGATAAAAATTAATTATCAAATATTGAAGTGCTAGGAAAAAAGTATATACAAAATGAAATAATGAAGGTTGTGGTTGAACGTCAGTGCATTGTAGTGTCAGATGGCTGTGTAATGCTGCTGTTCAGGCTCTAGTGTATGTATATACAAAATGAAATAATAAAGGTTGGGGTTGAACGTCAGTGCAATGTAGTGTCAGATGGCTGTGTAATGCTACTGTTTAGGCTCTAGTGTATGTATATACAAAATGAAATAATGAATGTTGGGGTTGAACGTCAGTGCAGTGTAGTGTCAGATGGTTGTGTAATGCTGCTGTTCAGGCTCTAGTGTATGTATATACAAAATGAAATAATAAAGGTTGGGGTTGAACGTCAGTGCAATGTAGTGTCAGATGGCTGAGTAATGCTGCTGTTCAGGCTCTAGTGTATGTATATACAAAATGAAATAATGAATGTTGGGGTTGAACGTCAGTGCAGTGTAGTGTCAGATGGCTGTGTAATGCTGCTGTTCAGGCTCTAGTGTATGTATATACAAAATGAAATAATGAATGTTGGGGTTGAACGTCAGTGCAGTGTAGTGTCAGATGGCTGTGTAATGCTGCTGTTCAGGCTCTAGTGTATGTATATAAAAAATGAAATAATGAAGGTTGGGGTTGAACGTCAGTGCAATGTAGTGTCAGATGGCTGTGTAATGCTGCTGTTCAGGCTCTAGTGTATGTATATACAAAATGAAATAATGAAGGTTGGGGTTGAACGTCAGTGCAATGTAGTGTCAGATGGCTGTGTAATGCTGTTGTTCAGGCTCTAGTGTATGTATATACAAAATGAAATATTGAATGTTGGGGTTGAACGTCAGTGCAGTGTAGTGTCAGATGGCTGTGTAATGCTGCTGTTCAGGCTCTAGTGTATGTATATAAAAAATGAAATAATGAAGGTTGGGGTTGAACGTCAGTGCAATGTAGTGTCAGATGGCTGTGTAATGCTGCTGTTCAGGCTCTAGTGTATGTATATACAAAATGAAATAATGAATGTTGGGGTTGAACGTCAGTGCAGTGTAGTGTCAGATGGCTGTGTAATGCTGCTGTTCAGGCTCTAGTGTATGTATATACAAAATGAAATAATGAATGTTGGGGTTGAACGTCAGTGCAGTGTAGTGTCAGATGGCTGTGTAATGCTGCTGTTCAGGCTCTAGTGTATGTATATAAAAAATGAAATAATGAAGGTTGGGGTTGAACGTCAGTGCAATGTAGTGTCAGATGGCTGTGTAATGCTGCTGTTCAGGCTCTAGTGTATGTATATAAAAAATGAAATAATGAAGGTTGGGGTTGAACGTCAGTGCAGTGTAGTGTCAGATGGTTGTGTAATGCTGCTGTTCAGGCTCTAGTGTATGTATATACAAAATGAAATAATAAAGGTTGGGGTTGAACGTCAGTGCAATGTAGTGTCAGATGGCTGTGTAATGCTACTGTTCAGGCTCTAGTGTATGTATATACAAAATGAAATAATAAAGGTTGGGGTTGAACGTCAGTGCAATGTAGTGTCAGATGGCTGTGTAATGCTACTGTTCAGGCTCTAGTGTATGTATATACAAAAACTTAAGCGATGCAACTTGTGTATCTAAATTTAATTTCGTAATGAACAGACCTTAAGTTTTAACATTTACTGTTTTCCATTTACAGTTTTCTTTTCAGTCTTTCTAATCTTCTAAACTAATCTTTCAATTTTCTTTCTGAAAGCCTAGAATAAATTGTAATTATTTTTATCGATAAGCCTTCTATAAATATAAAGAAAGTTTATAAGGTTTCTATTTTATATTTTCTTAGTCCTAATTCAATATTGCTGTGGTTGCAACATACGATACTAACTGTGTACGTAGATCTTTAAAACTTTACTAGATGTTTCTGTGGTTGCAACATGGACTTTTAATTTACGGTACTAACTGTGTAAATAATTCTTTAAAAATGTTACTAAATGTTACTGTAGTTGCAACATGGACTTCTAAGGTACTAACTGTGTAGATAATTCTTTAAAATGTTACTAGATGTTACTGTAGTTGCAACATGGACTTCTAAGGTACTAACTGTGTAGATAATTCGTTAAAATGTTACTAGATGTTAATGTAGTTGCAACATGGACTTCTAACTTACGGTACTAACTGCGTAAATAATTCTTTAAAAATGTTACTAGATATTACTGTAGTTGCAACATGGACTTCTAACTTACGATACTAACTGTGTAAATAAATCGTTAAAATGTTACTAGATGTTACTGTAGTTGCAACATGGACTTCTATCTTACGGTACTAACTGTGTAAATAATTCTTTAAAATGTTACTAGATATTACTGTAGTTGCAACATGGACTTCTAACTTACGGTACTAACTGTGTAAATAATTCTTTAAAAATGTTACTAGATATTACTGTAGTTGCAACATGGACTTCTAACTTACGATACTAACTGTGTAAATAAATCGTTAAAATGTTACTAGATGTTACTGTAGTTGCAACATGGACTTCTATCTTACGGTACTAACTGTGTAAATAATTCTTTAAAATGTTACTAGATGTTACTGTAGTTGCAACATGGACTTCTAACTTACGGTACTAACTGCGTAAATAATTCTTTAAAAATGTTACTAGATGTTACTGTAGTTGCAACATGGACTTCTAACTTACGGACTCACTGTGTAAATAATTCTTTAAAAATGTTACTAGATGTTACTGTAGTTGCAACATGGACTTCTAACTTACGGTACTAACTGCGTAAATAATTCTTTAAAAATGTTACTAGATGTTACTGTAGTTGCAACATGGACTTCTAACTTACGGTACTAACTGCGTAAATAATTCTTTAAAAATGTTACTAGATGTTACTGTAGTTGCAACATGGACTTCTAACTTACGGTACTAACTGTGTAAATAATTTTTAAAAAATGTTACTAGATATTACTGTAGTTGCAACATGGACTTCTAACTTACGGTACTCACTGTGTAAATATTTTTTAAAAAATGTTACTAGATATTACTGTAGTTGCAACATGGACTTCTAACTTACGGTACTAACTGTGTAAATAATTTTTAAAAAATGTTACTAGATATTACTGTAGTTGCAACATGGACTTCTAACTTACGGTACTAACTGTGTAAATAATTTTTAAAAAATGTTACTAGATATTACTGTAGTTGCAACATGGACTTCTAACTTACGATACTAACTGTGTAGATAATTCGTTAAAATTTTACTGAATATTGCTGTGATTGATAGACTTTTAACGTTGAGTACTAACTGTGCGAAGTAGTTACTAGATATTGTCGTTAAAAAATGGCATTTTTAACATATGAAATGTTTTGTGAGTCACGCGGAAACAGTGATGAATGATTGTGTAACATTAAAAGGGGAAATATGTGTAATGCTTTGCAGAATCGGTGAATACTTACGAATCAGTGAATCATCGGGACTAATTTTATGAAGATCAATAGCGGCGGAAGAAGGTATTGTATTAAGCGTCAGAATGTCCTTACCTGTAAAATTTCGTGGGTTGTTTTAATATCTCGTTCTTCTAGCAATTAGATTTCTGATTGGTCAATTACAAAATTAAATTACTCAATAAGAGTACGGAAAGTTAAATCATAAATCTGTGTTAATAACGATTTTTTAATATTTATTTAGGTAAATAGAGTAACACTGTACCACGACTGTCATATCCTTGGCAGTTTTTACTACTGCATTTCGATGAACTTAAATATTAGCAAATGTTTTATTCATTTTAATATTAATTTTGATTTTTGAGATTTTTTTAATATTTAATGTTGTTACATTTCACTATTTAGGAATATCAACGACTAGAGTGATTATGATTATTATTGATTGCGTTTTAATTAAAAACGTGTTTTTAAATTATATTTTATAAGTTTTTAAGTCTTTTTGTTAAACAATTACAAACTTCGAACGTAACGCTTTCGGATATTGAGGGTTATCGAGCGAAGTCCGCAGAAACAGTGTCTCCTTGTATTTACATAATACACTAAATATTATTGGTCTATCAAAATAAAGTATTTGTTTTATAACTGTGAACATTTTACAGAAAAGAGTATAAAAATATCCGCAAAAAATATGTAGCGAAATAAAATAAATAAAAGTCGATAATCTCATAATATCTGGGATATGCAGGTAGCTGAATTGCGAGTGGTCAGGATCTATAGCTATTTATGAATAAATTAACTCATAAACAATGTCTTATTACGGATATTTTGAGACTCGTCCTCCGTACTCATAGAGCTCTGCAGAAGGTTTAGAGCTTGTCAAACCTTCCGCAATTCGTTTCATTATTATATTATTATTACTAATAGTTAAAGATCAGTTGGCCTTGCAGTATTTCTTATTAATGTACAGAACGCTTCACAGAGCGCTCTTAACTTAACAGGTAACTGTAATATTTATGAAAAAATGCCACCGGACCAAGTTTATTGCAAATTTCGTGCTCTTTCTCCATGAAGTTTTGCCGTTCAGCCAATATTACAGGAATAATCAGCAAGTGCACTCTCAACATTGAATCAGAGCCCGCCATCTTGAAACGGAAGCGAATGAGAAAACATTTTACACATGTCTTACGAACTTTATACAAGGTACCTTCATACAAAAATTCAAAGTTCAGAAAATGCGTTCGATTATAATTGCGTACACACGTCAAATCAGAGGCCGCCATCTTGAAATGAAAGTAAATAGGAAGAAATGTTATGCATTCGTCATTTCGGCTTTATACATGATATCTTCGTACTAAATTTTAAAACAATCGATTAATGCTTTTGGCAAAAACTGCATAAATTCGTCGTCGTTAAATCAGGTTTGCTACTGAAGCAGAAGTAAATGAGGGAAAATCTTAAATTTACGTCATGTGGGCTTTATACAAGATTTCGTTTATATAAGGCTTCGTACCAGATTTCAAAACGATCGGTTAATGCGTTTGGCTAAAACTACGTACACTTGCTATTGTAAATTAGTAGCTGCCATTTTGAAACTAAAGTGAATAGGAAAAAAAATCTTACGCATACGTCCCGGATTTATATAAGGTTCCTCGCACGAAATTTCAAAACAATCGATCAGTGCGTTTGGCCAAAACTGCTTAACAAATACGTATCAAATGCCGAACGGTTGAGTTGAGAGGCCTCGCCTCGATCTGTTATTATTATTTTTATTTTACTATTTATTTTTGATACGACATGGATTAGTCTACTGACTACCCGCCATCTTTGTTATTGATTCGGAGAAACAGTCGTATATTGGGAGTTTAGCCTCAAATTTTGGAAACATTGTTTTTTCAATGATTGACCGCATATCATCCTTAGGATTATTAATAGAGACTATACAATAGATTTGTTCAGTAGACAATATCTTGGACATTGGTAGGCCTATAATAAATGCAATGACATGTAATGGTCACAGTGTTTTCTAAATACTATCACCGAAATTGTTTAAAAATTATTAAAAACAAAATTACTTAAATCTTAGCATTTGAGTCAAAAGTTGTAAAAATTGAATCCTTCGTGAAAGACTTACACCAGAGAGTAAAAAATAATTCGTTCATTTTTTTGCCTACTCAATTCGGAATGTAGTGCAGGCACGAGTGTCAGAAACTTCGATCATTCCTCTTTAAAATTAGATTTAGGACGAAATTAAAGAAGTAGCATTTAGTCGAGTTAATTGAAATTTTAAATTGCTTCTGCAGAAACTGTCTAAATTACATGCAATGTTTACCCATTCGCGTCACAGATTTTAAAGACATTTTCACGTCGTAGTCCACTGAAATTGTCATAAATGGTTATATTATTAGGGTAGTTCCAATTTGTAATGGATCGCGGGGACAGGATGGAAAGGAAAAGAAGATTAAAGCATTTACTACAGATGGTATTAAGTCAAAATTTGCCGTATGACTCCAATTTACTTACTATTAAGCAAAACCAACTAAAAGTTTGTATTTTTAACAGTTTAGATAAAAATTCTTAATATTCAAAATGCTTTATTTCGGGAAATATTACAGCTAGAAAATTCGTTTTGTCTCAAATTGTAGATAATTTAAATTAGATTCGATTCAAACTAGAGGAAGGGATAGTACAACCCAGGCACTGCGATCAACAGACCTATTGTTCAACTTCAGCACATTCTGCTGAAGATCCCTAGGGTCCTGGAAACCAAAAACCTCTAGCCTCGTACCAGCAAGAGCTTCACAATGAAGGAGTAGATAATTTACTCTAGTTTAAAAAAGTTGGTTACAAGTTTTTTTGCCAAATAGAGAAATGTCCGAAAATTTAACGCTTTTTCAGGATAACGGCGTCCGCGGTGGTGGAGGAATTCGGTAACATGTATTTTTCAACAGTGTACGAACTCATACAATATATAAAAAATCGAGACTACCCTAATTAACGCAACAATCCGGTTTTTTGTGGCAATTACACCGGAGTACCAGTAATATCCGTCCGTTTTTACAAAGTAAAGCTGACAACAGAGTTAAACTGTTCTTGAAATTTTCACCAGGAAGTTATTAAAAATAAAAGTTTACTTTAGAGAAAATCTACGCTCATTAGGCGTCACCTATAATATCGTACAGTTCCAATAAGATGAATTGGTTTGTGTTTTGACAGTTGGTTTGAATTTCACCTCGCGAAAATTCTGTGCAATTCGGAAGGAAATTTTTCCTACGTGCACAATGTTAGGACGTTGGGTGGGTTTTTCAGTTGAGGTGTTCTTTACAAAGATAACTGACAACGCCGGACTGTTCTTGACTTCAATTTGTTCCAGAAAATAAAGCACTCGTGCGTTCCCAGGTCCTTGACTTCCACTTCTCATCGAAACTTTCTACTTGAACAGCGTCACAACTCGCAACGTCGCAGTAACGCATCCGCGTTCACTTATCTGTCTTCATTGTGGACAATCAGGATGTATTTGTAGTATTATAATAAATGATAACATTGCAAACACTTTTTATATCTTGATATGCGAACGCTCTAAATACCTGTTCTGTGGTTATCGACAAAAAGTCCTCGAAAAAAAGACTTGATACCACAAAGTTTTTTAATTAGATTTTGCTACTTGAAGAATAAAGTAAACGTTTATTTATCAAGTTTATTTTGTGTTTTTTATTCGTGTCCTGTTATAAACGTTCTTAAGTTACGATTCTTCATTTATGACCGAAACTTGAATCAAATCTGATGAACTAATTTTGAGAAAATAAGCCAGTTTTCCGTATTTTTGAGCGCATGACATATGGAAAGTTTTTGTAATTATATTTCTTTTGGACCTGAAAAAGTTACGTGACATGAACACACACGACTATCCTAACCGAATGAATATTTTCATATTTGTTTCTTGGACGCTACTATTCAATATAAACCTACTAAAATGAAAACCCTTTATGCACTTAATTATATAAGTTGTGCCGTTCAGCCGGTAATACATAAAGTAACCGGCAGCATTGAATGAGAGCTCCCCATTATATATGCTTCCCACTACACCCCACCCGGCCTACATTACTCCTTAGGTGGTACATACTACATAACTGAAGTCATTGTATCAAATTTAAAATGACTGAAGTAATAAACCAAAAAAAGAAACACCAACCGCTTTATAAATATGTTTCTTTGTGTTCGAATACTCAGCAAAGGTTTCAAACGTTCCTGAAAAGTGACAGAACATTTAACACGAAATTCTGATCCAAAATAAATAGTGCAAAACCTTCAAACGTTTGTACATTCAATTATTTTCTCAAACAATCCGGGGTCTAAACTTTACTTTTTCTAATAAGGAAGTAAAACAGTAGGCTTACAGGTTTTACGTAATTGTATGAATGATATATTAGGTGAAAGTAAATATATTCTTTTACTAAATAAAAATTACAACAATTTGGCAATGCTGTATTACGTATAAAATGCTGACAATTGCAATGCCTACAGTCTACATTGACGTTCTGTTATTGTTGAAATTGCTGACAGTTTGTGTTGTTTGATTTGTTTATTGTTTATGTTTGTAGTTTTGTCGTACTTAGGCCGATGCCCTCCTGAAGCATTGAAGGTCGTCTTTTACAGCCAAACTCGTTCGGAAGTTTTCGTTTAATCACTTCCAAATTGGGTGTACTGAACAGCAAGCACTTGATTAAAAACAACGCCGCGAGCAAACCGTAACTCAAGCTAGTGGTAAATTTCTTTTGTTTCAAATTTGACTCGCTGACAGCACTTAGGACGCTTACGGATCCCCATATTTGAACAAAATCTGAACCAATTTTAAGTAATTTATTCAGTTTTACAGTTATTGGCCAGTAGTTTACTAAGCAAATTTTTCGAGGTTATTTATGGGATAGATTTTATTTGGGTACTTAAAGGCTACGTTTAAACAAAGTTTATTAGGCTACGTTAAATCCGACTAATAAAAAAGTTCGTTTTACTTAAAATGTATAAGATATAATTTTAAACATACAATTTTTTTTACAGTCAAATAATAACCAAGTTATCGATATAAAACTAAAACATATAACCTAATTCGTTAGCAAACTGTCTACGATACTGTTCGGTTGCAATTTTCAAAATTAATTTAGTTTTTGAGAACTACCCCCATTTAAAAATATTTTGCTTTTGATAGATTTTAGGTGTTGTAGACAGTTACAAAGAAATTATATTTTCTTGATAACTCGGTTAACCACTTGTATAAAGAAAAGAACTGCATTTTTTTAAATAACGGTTTTTGTGAAACTTATCAATAACAATTTTAACGACTGCCATTTAAAAACGTTTTGGAAGATAACGTAAAAATACGCTCTGAAATTCTTACAAAATCTTAAACAGTTTTTGAAGTTACAAATTATTTTTCTAGAAAAACCTAAATGCGACAGACGGTAGAAAAGTAGCCTACATCACGGTCTACGTTTATTGTTATATAAGGACAGCTCTGGAGAGATTGTTGTGCAATTATCATTTCACATATAATTCAATATATCATTAAATTTTAAAATTATTTTAGTTGAGGGGTATTACTTCCGTTGATCCTGGTTTTGCCACTCAGCTATGTAGCGTATTGTGTACCCTCGTCTACTGGTTCAACATTCCCAATCCAACCTTAGGTCTTTAGAGAACCATAAAGTGCTTTGGATAATGTCCTGTTTTGTCATTTGTCCCCCACTCCATGAATGCCTAGGGATTCAACTTGTTTCCTGTCTAAGACTGAACAGTCAAAAAAGTATATGCTGAGCTGTTTCCTCACCAGTACCCATTCCCTATAAAAAAGATTTGTCATGTGAAAACCCATTTTGTGTAGATGACTGCGGGATGTCCAGTGACCCGTCAGAAACCCCGTCACTCTGCGCAGATCCGTCCTGTTCAGCCTAAACGCCTCGCATGTGAGGGACATATTTGGACCCGCAAGCATCCTCTTCGACTGTACAAGACTGCCCATTCTCTCTCAAGACCATTAGTGTTCCCTAGAAACCCATTGGGAGACATGCCTGCGCGCTAGGGTATAAGATACTCCATATGCAAGTTCTGGATCACCTCCTATTCTGGCACACCGATCTGCCTCTTCATTCCTCATCTGTATTTCTGTTGGTAGCATAAAATAAAAATGCTTAAATACTTAAAATTCTATTTGTATTAATTAAAATACAATTCTATTAGCATTAATTAAAATTCTGTTTAATAAAAAAAAAATCTATTCGCCTTATATGTTTGTAAAGCAGTTTTTAGAGACCGGTAATTTATTTTTTTTCTACCTAAGCGAATTTTTCTGTACAGTTCTGTTTGCCCCACTTTTCTGAAACAATCTAATTTTTTAAATTCTAATTGGTATTTCAGTCAATATTGAAAAAAGTGAATTTATTTTTAACCTAACTGTCACAAAATATGCACACAACACGTGAAACATTACTGTAATTGAGGTTGCACTGAACTTGATCTTTCTAGTTATTATCCAATCATGACAATTGCAACTTGGATATTTAATTAAAGGAAGTACAACGTAAACCATATAGTTTTACCTGTACAAATCTAAAATTTTAACCTCATCAATCTGTATTCTTTTTGTAAGCGCACTTAGCATGCAAGTTAACGAAAAACTGAGCAACGATAAATAAAATAAGTGCTTATAGTCCCAATTAATATACAGGCTTTGACAGCACGCTGTTGAGTGATTTTTCTGCTTTAAGTTTTAAACTAATGTTTTCACAACTTACAGTAGTTTCAAGACGGGGTTGACTGGCCAGGTGTTGTCGAAAATTTCACAAAGACATCGGTCTACCTGAAAACATTTTTACCTGCGATGTGTACGCGGCCCAAAGAGGCCAGGTTTCTTCCATTCTTTGGATTTGAAAGTAATTTAACGGTTTTACATTGGAGGCAACAGGCTACACTGGAAACACGATGCAGAAAGCGTGCGGTCTTAAACAGTACTTTTTAAAGAACTTTTTTACTCCAATAAACATGTATAAACTCGCACAAACACTTTTACGTTCATTTGAAAATGAAACATTTAATATTCAAACAAAACTGTGTTGCTGTCTTCACACAACTCCACTTTTGTTTTATTTAGTTCTATTTAAGTAGAACTAAATATGCCAAAATATTACACATGCTTTCTCACATTCAGTTCCAGAAAAAATCTTTCGGCAAAACTATTGAAGCTGTTGAACCTCCTCCCCTGTAAATCTGTTTTAATTTATTTTAAGTTGAAAATGTCGATTTTACATTGAGTGTTTTAACCAAATCATCAGATTTTAATAAAATTTGGTAATGTGTAAATTTTGACAATGTTATCCTTATCAAAGTGTCAAATTTGAAATAAAAGAAATTCACGACTGAAGAGGAATTTAGTACCAAAGAGGGCAGCGCTCATTTTTCAAAAATAATTTATTTCTGAACATCATGAGTCTTCGAATTTAATTCTTATAAACCGATTTTGAGAAGTGCTAATTTTCAGTCTTTTGATAGCTCGTGAACAGGATTGTTTTGTGAGATACGTTTTTATTTTTCCTATTAATCGACTATATTTCAGCAAGTACGATTAAGATCGATAGAACAAACAATTTCGAAAAATATCATTAATAATAGATTACGTTGGTGAAGTTAGATTGCCAAAAAATCTGAGGTAAAAAAAAACTATGACTGTCCCAGCAAAGCGAGGTCTGTTTCAACTCGACCGTTCGGCATTTTGTTTGTGTGTTTCTTTGTTACGCAGTTTTGGAAAAACGAATTGACCGATTGTTTTGAAATTCGACATGAAAGTACCTTGTATATAGCCCGAACGACGTATGTTTAAAATTTTTTACAATTCACTTCCGTTTCAAGATGTCTTCCTCTGATTTAAAGACGAGTGTACGAAATTTTAAGCAAATACACTGAACCGATTGTTTGAAATTTGATACGTAGGTAACTTGTATAAAGCCCAAAGGACATATGTGTGTAAGCTTTGTTATTTCCGTTTCAAAATTGAGTGCTCTGATTTAACGTTGAGAGCGTAACTGGTAGTTATTTCCTGTAATATTGGGTGAACGGCAAAACTGATAATTTTGACCGCTTTATAGAGAAGGAGCATAAAATTTCTAATAAAGTTGGTCCAATAAAAATTTTCGTAAATGTTACTGTTACCGGTTAAATTGATGGAAAGGTTATGAGCACTGTTTATTAATTAAGAATATACTGGGAGGTCTACTGTTCTTTAAACTACTAGTTAATCGTCTTAAAAATTTTAAAAAAATCTTAAATTTTGAATGACCTCTACATTGAAACGAACAAACGGATTTTGGTTAAAACCGAACTAGTCCATGGTTAAAATAACATTTTGTGTAAAATTTGACTTTTATCGTGTCGTCAGTGTACTGTACTTAGTTTGTGTTGGTTCAGCGAGAGCCGAGAAACATGCTTGCTACACAATTACCAGTGTTTTGTAGAATATGTGTAACAAAGACGCTATAAAATCGTTCGTGTCGTTTTGGAAAACATTTTTTTTGTGTTTGTTTAACGTCCGACTGTTGTGCACACTTAGGCTAATGCAGACGATGGAATGATTTGTAGCGTATGAAAATGCCAAGCCCAAGCCGGGAATCGAACCCGGGTCCTCGGGGTGAAAGCCCAGTACGCTATCGACTAGGCCACCGAGGCGGCTTAAATTATATATTCTTGTTTTTATGGCAGTTTCTGAAATTTTTATTTCAACGATTGCTAAACATTTTGTGGAGTTTTGTAAAAAATGTGTAGCTTAAATTAATGGCGAAATGTGTAATAATTCCTGTTCAGTAATTTGAACAAATTTTAAACGCAAGGAAACTTCAGAAGCTATTCGGTCAACTTTAAAATGAGAGTTCTTACATTATTCTCCGACAAAATATAATATAAAGAAGGAGAGTAGTTTTTAACATTAATGCCAAGAGCTTCTTAATCGGCAACGTTGCTACCGGCAGATGTAGTTGAGTCTTAAAGGCTCGATTGAGCAACGCTAAATGAAACAAAATCTTTAGTGCAATATACGTCGAATTGTTTTCGTTTTCTACGTTTTGATTATTTCTATCGTGATTCCCCTCTCAAACAGGTTGCCAAACTCAGCCGTAATAATTATCCACAACCAGACTTAAAATTACCCACAACTTATCCCAGTCAATAATGTATGTATAAAGCTGGAAGTTTGTCTGTGTGTATTTCCGAATAAAAATTTTTGACGAGATACTCGCACAAAATTTCACACTGGTTTATAGTCTAAGAATGTATGCACAAATACTGTGGAGTGGTGGACCCTTCTTACTCCCTACCAAAAAATCGCGATTTTTCTCAGTTCATTAAAGCGAAAAAAGATATTTGTTCGCGATCTTTAGCAGTGTGTTTGGGCTTAATGAGACGTAAAATTTCCCCATAGCAACCCTTGACCTCCACACACTTCCTCAACCCTTAAACATTTTTTTTTTGAGATTTTGTGAAAAAACAGAATTTTTCCCGTAATTATATAGTGAATCCTACTAATCATTTCATTTAGACTCAAGCAATACAGGTGCCCATGGATAGTTTGCTATAGTTTAAAACCTACGCTGTGCATGAAAACAAGCAGTAAAATAGTGTTTTAAAAAATAACATCAACCTAAAAATGAGCTAACTGAGAAACAGAAAAAGCGAGCCGAGCATGGATTACACGTAAGGTACCTGAATACAAAATGAGCTACAGAGTACACAAAATGTCAATACTGGAGTCAAAAGAGGAATGCGAGTACAGTAACGTTTCTTGATAATATTTGTTATTTCAGAGAAACCAAAATTACCCGCTTTCTTTCATTCATTACCCTCAAGTCTCGAAATTACCCGCAAATCGGGTAATTATCCGCCCATTGGCAACACTGCTCTCGAAGTGAGCAGCTACATTTCGAAAACATCGGATACTAAACGCATGAAGTAGGCCTAACATGGGACAGGCAATAGGCCAAGTCTGAATGACGACATGAATGCAAATGCAAAGAACAATAATATTTTTACACAACTAACGGTAAATGTAAAATAGCGGAGAACAATGGCACATTCAGATCGTCAACAATAGGTCGCTAAGGGGTTAAAACAGCCCTTTCTCACGCATTGTCCAGCCCTAAACCATTTTATTTTCTCTTTTTATCATTTCGAAGGAAAGTATGATAATCGTAAACAAATCGAGCTTTTGAGGTTTTGACAGGTCTAGCCGAGTTTGAAAATCGGTTTCCTGAGTCAAAACGCGGGTTTTACGTAGATATTTTGACACATGGCTGGAATTATTTGTCTAATTTAAAAAATGTGTTTTTAAAAAACATTTTTTGTAAACAATTTTAAAATAAAATTTTCTCAAAAGTGATAAATTTTTATTGTAACTAAACTACGTATGTCCTAATAATCCATATTAGAAGGAATCTGTGTGTCTTAATTATCAGTTTTAGGAGGTAACTAATGTATGTTTTTTAATAATCCGTTTTAGAAGGTATCATGTGTGTCTTAGTAATACGTTTTAGGAGATATGTATGTGAGTCTTTTAATAATCCGTTTTAGAAGGTATCATGTGTGTCTTAGTAATACGTTTTAGGAGATATGTGTGTGAGTCTTTTAATAATCCGTTTTAGAAGGTATCATGTGTGTCTTAGTAATACGTTTTAGGAGATATGTGTGTGAGTCTTTTAATAATCCGTTTTTAGAAGGTATCATGTGTGTCTTAGTAATACGTTTTAGGAGATATGTATGTGAGTCTTTTAATAATCCGTTTTTAGAAGGTATCATGTGTGTCTTAGTAATACGTTTTAGGAGATATGTATGTGAGTCTTTTAATAATCCGTTTTTAGAAGGTATCATGTGTGTCTTAGTAATACGTTTTAGGAGATATGTATGTGAGTCTTTTAATAATCCGTTTTTAGAAGGTATCATGTGTGTCTTAGTAATACGTTTTAGGAGATATGTATGTGAGTCTTTTAATAATCCGTTTTTAGAAGGTATCATGTGTGTCTTAGTAATACGTTTTAGGAGATATGTATGTGTCTTTTAATAATCCGTTTTAAGTGTGTGTGTGTGTGTGTGTGTGTGTGTGTGTGTGTGTGTGTGTGTGTGTGTGTGTGTGTGTGTGTGTGTGTGTGTGTCTGTCTGTGTCTGTCTGTCTGTCTTAATAATCGGTTTTAGGAGGTATCTGTGTATGCCTTAATAATCCGTTTTAGAAGGTTACGAAAATAAAAACTGAAACCCGATTGTGTGTTAGACTCGGGTACCGCGAGGGACGTCTAATCCTCTCAATAGGTGCAGCTAGTCTGTACCCCCCTGCGGGTGAAAATATGGTTTTAATTTAACGTAAGTTTTGTGGGACAATTAATACAATGGCCTACAAGTACATCGAAATCTTACCTTATCAGTTTCTAATGGGTTTATGATACGAAGTCAATAAAGCTAATTTTGTTATTGTTGGTGGAGAGATAAATTAATAATTTCACTAATGCTTGACAGTATTGTAGAAAGTACCTAATGTTTACTGTGACGTCATCCTTACCTCGGCGTGCAACGGGCGTTCACACGCCACCTAATCAGACCAAACAGTTTGTTCAAAATATGTAGACCTGAAAAACCGGCTTTTTGTGGCATATTTTGTGCTGAGCAGCTGACAGTCTTCTCTTCTCTTCGCTTCAGTCGGTCATTGGCTTTCATGCTTGAGGTAACGCAGTGACGCAGTAGGCCTACCTCGCTATATCCAACTGTTTACCGCTGTTAAATTGAAACGGATTGTAGGCGTAGATGGATCTCCAATGTTTAATAGAACAGCAAAAGTTAACAGTTTTTTTTAAAAAAAGAAATAAAAATATGTGCTATATGAACGAGTGTTCCTGTAAACGTAACGAGGGCATGTTGAAACATAACCTAATTGTTACTAGTACAGGTCTGTTATGTTATTTCAACTAAATCAACTAGGTGTATTTCGATACATTTAAAAACAATATTAGTAAGGGTTAGTTGTAAGGATACACGTAGTTTCTAAACAGTAAGTGGAAAATTTTAAACCTTGCAGTTCTGTAGAGCCCAAAACTGTTTATTTCATAAATAGGATAAATAGTTAAGAGTTAGAAATATTTTCATATAAAACTCGTATGAAAACACGTTTTCCTGTCAGTCTGATTTTTATTGACAAAGTACTCTGCTTTATCTAGCCTTGCCCCTGAATCAACGGAAAGAACCTCAGTACGACCTGATATAGTCTTATAATAGTTGTGAGCCTCGCAGGGGGTGCAGACTAACTGCACCTATTGAGAGGATTTAGACGTCCCTCTCCGTACCCGAGTCTAACACACACTTACGACTCACTTAACACTCACACTTACTTTTAAGGAGGAGATAATAGCCTTAATGTGCTTTTTGCCTTAAAAAAGAGTTGTGAATTTAAAGTTCATACCAAAACACGTTTTTCTTTCAATCTGATCTTTTATTGACAAAGTGATCTTGCTTTAGTCTTGCCTCTGCGTCAACAGAAGGAGTCTCAGCCAGAAAGGTAGGCCTACTACTACCTGATGTAGTCTAATAATAATTGTGAAGATAAATTTTATACAACACGATTCCTTCCAGTTTGATCTTTTATTGACAAAGTTTGCTTTATGTAGCCTTGCTTCTGTGCCGACGAGAAGGGCAATCACGTGTAGACGGTTTGTCACGTGTAACTTTATAATATTGGGATAAACTCTGACACAACACGTACAACTTCCTTCCCTCATCCTTTGTTGACGAAGTGCTACTGCTTTAGAAAAGTCCATATGTTGAAGGGGTGTCAACTCATTATAAATTTGTAATGACATTTCTTACTTTTGAATGTTTAGAACCAATAATGGTTTAGTATTTCCTTTTGTAAGGTTACTCGAAAGATTTCAAATTAATATCTTACTCACTGCTCGGTGCTGTTTGTTGCGCTAGGAAAATTTCTTAGAAGAAAGGATTTACTACAACATTTTAAAATGAAAATAGAGATTAAGTATAAAACTTGTAATATAAGTGCAAACAGTTTATATTATATAGTGGAAAATACGTATAATTATAAACTACATAACATAATAATTTGTATAACTGGCAAAAGAAAAGAAATTGACTAATAAGGATTTTGTTAAAAAAATAATTTTTATAATTAAAAAAACGAGTTAATTATTAATAATTAAAAAATAAAATAATATGGAAAAAGCCTGTAGATGTTGTCATAGCAGTCTGTGTAAAACAACAATAAATACAAAATTTAGTAAATAAATCATGTATTTTTTTTACATGATTTTTCATGTAAGGAAATACATTTCTACGTCTTTTCATTCATAAAAAAGGAATTTAAATAACAAATAATTCAAAAAATTTAATAATTAAGCACCTGGAACAGAACGGTGATCAATTAATTAAAGTTAAGGATTTTCCTAGTTAATGAATAGAAAATAAAACCATTGGGCCTAAATAAACGGCTATAGTAAAATAATAGGTTATTAATAATAAATCAGTAATAGACTGCTTTATGTCACCTTATTTTGGGTAGTCTTTTATTATCGCTTTGCTTGCATAAATGTCCTTATAAAACAAAGAGCAGGCAACACTTAACACTGAGCACCAGTCTCCACCGTGGGGAAATTATTTTTTACTAAATTATTCTCTGAAACTGTACTAGATCTGGTAATAAAAGTACTACATTTTTTTAAAATAGAATGAACAGATATTGAAAAAAATATTAATAATAAAATTTCAAATACTATATTTAGGATGAAGTAAACAAATGAACTATTAAAACGCATTCCTTTATTTTCCGAGATACCATTTAAGTTAAAAAATCCAATATACGCATATTTAGAAGTAAAACTTCCATTGTATTTTTGCTGTTGTACACGACATTAAAAATGAACTTGATTTAAATTAGTGAACTCATGAATTTTAATTTTATAAATAATAATGAACTCAGTTAAATTACATTAAGAAAAAATACAATTGGCTGAAGTCCAAGTAATTGGAATATTTGCTGCTACGAACGCTGCAAGCTACAAGGACAAGGGGGGAGACATTTGTGAATATAGACAGTACTATTCCGTATTTAACAGCAGTTTAGCACTCTGCTGCAAGATACCACTAGCAGCGAGCGCTTACAAAGCTCTCATGTGGGTTATCATTCTAATACGTTTATATTCAATGCTATGAGCACGCACTGCAGTCACTGCACGTATTTTATCTGTTGCGTACTGTGCGGTCTAGTGGGCATAGACTGTGGATATACGGAGCTGTTTGAGTAGTAATGACACGTGATTTGTGTAACGTTTCTCTTGCAAGGTTGATGACAAAACGTTACGTGTAGGCCCAAGCTAAATGCAGGTTGACATACTATCAATTTGAAGATCATATGCGTGTGCATTGTTATTATTTATTTACTGTATTTACTGAAAGATTCACAATAGCGTACAATATACAGGCCTATATTGTAATTAAAAATTATGTTTAATAAATAGGTTGTTTTTAATGGATAGCCTATTAGAAAAAATACTTGGAAGTATTTGCAATTTGTGTACGTAGGCCTAATGTTTTTACTTTGCATTTCTTTTGCAGGATTTTGCTGTGATAAAGTCAACATTAACCCTCAATATAAATTGGTCCAACCCGGAGATTCTGTAACGGTCATGTGCAAGGTAGGTTTATCAACGTAATGTAGGTAGGTATGTAATGTAATATAACGTAAATATAATGATACACAGTACGTAAGTTACAGTTTTAGCCCATTCATCATCTCTGAAAGATCAAAAGGGAGGCATTGAGTTTTATTTTAACGTGTTTCGTATTAACTGAATTAACACAATATCGAGGCTTTTATAAATTAAAAAAAAAGTTCTTCAACTAAAAAAAAAAATCGCGTGAAAAAAGACAACGAATATTAAATTATGAACATTGCACACTGTTAGCTGATACTGCTAAAACAAATGAATTTTTGATTAGTATAGCCTACAAATATTTTTCATTAAACAACAATAGGTAACAAGTTTTTATAATATTCACATCGAGGTTATTGAAGAGCAGTAGGTTTTCCTGTGTGTACAGTAGTTCCTATGACGAGTTTCTTTTATTTTTACTTAAAAAAAAAAAATAATAATAATAATAAGAAGAAGAAATAAATGTAAATTAGAGGAGCAGTAGTTCCGACGACGAGTTTCTTTGTTTTTACTTCAAGAAAAAGAAGAAATGCAAATTAGAGGAGCAGTAGTTCCAATGACGAGTTTCTTTTGTTTTTATTTCAAAAAGAATAAGAATAATAATAATAAGAAATAAATGTAAATTAGAGGAGCAGTAGTTCCGATGACGAGTTTCTTTGTTTGTACTTCAAGAAAAAGAAGAAATGCAAATTAGAGGAGCAGTAGTTCCAATCACGGTATATAGATACACGGTAGGGGCCACGGTGGGTGTGCGCAGTAGACTACCGCGCGCGTGACGTCACTGAATCCTCACTGCTACATTCTGTAATTTCCCGTTTAACAATGCGGTGTTCTGTAAATGTAGTTGGAGATTCGGTGTCTTTATGTAAGTGTTTGTTTTAAGTAAAAGGTCTTTTTTGTGTAAATAAAAGGTATTAATTGTGTTTTGTGGTCGAGGTTTAATAAGTGTAAGAAAAGATTTAATTAGCCTATGTTTTGAATCCTAAAAAATACATAATTTTTTTTGTTTGCTGTTGTATAATTGTGTATGCATAACAATGCCTAATTGCATTATAGCCAGTTGCTATAATATTGAATTGTAAAGGGAAAGGAATTACATTTCACAGAATTCCAAAAGACAAAGGCCTGAGAAAAGCGTGGGTTCATGCGTGTAAACGAGCAGATCATTTTAATTTTGATAATGTTAAAGTCTGTTCACTTCATTTTAATGACGATGATTTCGAAAGGGATTTTAAATCCAAATTACTAAATACAAAACCTAAAAAACTGCTGAAATCCGGTGTCATTCCACGTTTTAACATTCCCACCGTTAAATATAAATGTATCAATTCTGAACGAGCTGCAAGGATTAAAAAACCGTGAAAACCAAGAAACATTAAAAAAACTTATTGACGAGTCCGATGGAAATCTACCAGGTAAATCACCTGTAAATGGAAATGACGTTGGTGCAATTGTAACGTGTAATTCTGTAAATGAAACCCACCTTTCCGTAGTCAGTAATTTTAATACAAATATCGTTGTAAATAATGCCTCTGTAGAGGAAATGAAATGTTTAAGATATGATAATTTACTTTTGAAGGAACAAATTCAACTTGCATTACAAGAACTGGTCTCGGTTAAAAATAAAAATGTGGCTTTACAAAGCAATGTTACTAATTTTAAGAATATTTTTTCTGATAATATGTGTTGAAACGTAAGTTCTAAGAAATACGTATGTTTTATTTTACTGTTTGCATAGTAGGCATACGCCTATTTGCTATTTAATTTGTTGTTAATTTTTTATTTGAGATGTGCGTTTTCACAGTCAACCACATAATTATCACGGAAAATCCGCAGATACGTAATTCATAGTGTGATGTGCATTTTACTTTCAAACAAAAAATAACCTGGAATTTTTCAAGCTATGGACCTATAATTTATTTTACTTTAATATTATGTAATATTGTATAAAATAAAAAGTTTCCGTTTTGACAATGAGCGAATTCACTAAGTAAAATAATTAACAGCGTTATTAATGTTAGATATAAGGAATTATTATTGTAATTACTATAATACAACTGTATTATAGTAACACTAACAACATTATAGTACAACTAACACTAACATTACAAACTGTTTTCTACTGAACACTACGTCTGAGTGAACACTACGTCATTCGATCAGGGATTCGATGACGTACTTCAGCCGGCAAGTGGTGGGGGAGACATGCGCGTGGCCCCTACCGTGTATCTATATACCGCGGTTCCAATGACGAGTTTCTTTTGTTTTTACTTCAAAAAGAATAAAAATAATAATAAGAAGAAATAAATGTAAATTAGAGGAGCAGTAGTTCCGATGACGAGTTTCTTTGTTTGTACTTCAAGAAAAAGAAGAAATGCAAATTAGAGGAGCAGTAGTTCCAATGACGAGTTTCTTTTGTTTTCACGTCAAGAAGAATAAGAATAAGAAGAAATAAATGTAAATTAGAGGAGTAGTAGTTCCGATAACGAGTTTCTTTGTTTTTACTTCAAGAAGAAGAAATAGACGTAAATTGGAGGAGCAGTAGTGCCTATGACTAGCTTCTTATATTTTTACTTTAAGAAAAAGAAGAAATGCAAATTAGAGGAGCAGTATATTTTTACTTTAAGGAAAAGAAGAAATGCAAATTAGAGGAGCAGTAGTTCCGATGACGAGTTCCTTTGTTTTTACTTCAAGAAGAAGAAATAGACGTAAATTGGAGGAGCAGTAGTTGCGATGATAAGTTTCTTTCGTTCGTTTTTTTTTGCTTCAAGAAGAAGAAAAAAAATAAATGTAGGCCTGGAGCAGTAGTTCCAACGTCGAGTTTCTTTGTTTTCACTTCAAGAAGAAGAAGAAATATACTTCTTTTGATTTTACTTCAAGGAGAAGAAATAGATGCAAATTGTAGGTGTAGTAGTAGTTCCGATTTGCATCTACTACTACTACTAGCAGTAGTTCTTGATTCTTTTGTTCTTATGAGAAGAAAAAGAAGAAGAAAGAGATGCAAATTAGGGCGAACAGTACATCCTGTCACTAGAAATCGAGATGTGTGTTGATTTTAATAACCTTAAATATAAGAGGTCACATTTGATGGATATTCTGTTAACAAATATTGCGACTCAAAAGATTTGAAATCCTTCGATCGAATGTTGTACCCGAGGTGTAGCCCAAAAGATTTTGAAGTCCCTAAATATATATAGGGGACTAGAAATGGTAATGATATCACAGAACTGCTCTTTATTCACAGGTAGTCAATTTTCACATATTTATCTAATAGTGAATGGCTGAGTTTAATTAACTGTTACTAACTGTGAACTGAAACCTGCGAAATCTGTTCAACCAATCCGTGCTACCAGTTTCTTTTATTTCCACTAAGATCGCGTCGTTTTGCCCTGCTCATGCGTAATGAGTTCACAATTTTTTCCTACCTATCTACACACTAACTGTGAACTGTGCAATTTTCATAGTTCACACTTTTGTTTGGAATTACTTTTGTTTTGTGCAGAATTACTGAAACGGGATAAATATTGATATTGGTAACTGCGCGCGCACAGTTGTTTCCCGCCAGACTTAGCTTGTTGTTGGTATTATGTATTTAGTGTAGCGAATGTTTTTTGCACAAGTAGTGTTGTGTGCAGATAAATCAGATAAAATACCTGATTTTGTTTGTTTGTTTTTTCTGATTTATGTTGCCGTATATGAAGAAACAATAGCTACATAACAGGCCAGCAAGACATTATTTCACAGTTCACAGTTATTCACAGTTTAATTTAACGGATATTGAAAAGTAGCAGTATCAGTTTTCCCATGTAGCAATGTTTACAGATAGTATCACCTCTATACGGGACTGCGGCTCGCCCTGAATATACGAACTCTACACCCTACATACGAACTCTGCCCATGGCGCCCGATTGTCGTCCGTCGCGGAAGATGCTTTCCTTCAATTCAGATGGATATACGTGTACCATAAACTAACGTACGAAAGCGAATTTTGTAAATAGAAAACTAACCTCTAAGAAGTATGTTGATATTAAAAGGTACTTTACGTGAGAGTCAGATCCGGTACGAATATTATTACTACATTCATCATCATTCAATTCATGGTAGACCATATTCAAATACAGAACAGAACCTTTACACATGAGCGATGAATATGGTCTGACCTATTAATATACGATTATGAGATGTTTTAGCCGATTGTATAAACCTTTCGACGATTCTCGATTAATGTTTTTGAATTCGATGGTTTTCAATTCGAGTAATTTGAAACCTCTACTTCGAGTACCCACATAAAATCATCGGGTGAATGCTCGATTGTATAAGTTTTTGAAATATTGTGCATAGGGCTCCGACAAAATACAGATTCTTTTAGAGAATGTCGGAAGAGTATTGCAGATGTCACCGCGGCTCCGCTACAGTAACTAGACTTTAATATTCACAATTCACGTCTATTATAGAATCCAGAAGTTTATTAATATCCTTATGAGAGATGTGTGAGCGCTCACTGCTGGTGGTATCTTGTGGCAGAGTGTTTAACTACAGTAAAATAAACAACAGTTAAATGTCTCCACCCATAAAAGTCCTTACAGCTTGTAGCGTTCGTAACAGCAGATAGTCTAATTACTTCGACTTAAGCCGCTAATATCGAGCACACTTTTTATAATGGTAGTTGTACTTCTAGTCTGTTTATTGTACTTCAATGCCGTTGCCACTAAGATTGCACTAATGTGTCTTCCCACTTACAAGTAGTGTACGGATGTTAGACCTGTTCTTCACCATGGCTTACTGGCTGTAAAATTGAGCCCTCTTTATTGAGCCTAATTTCTGAAATTTGATTTATTAGATTTTGATCAAATTTTGATCATAATATATCAATTTATCAATTTTGGGTATATTTATTTTGTTTATTTATCATAATATTTCGTTTATTTCAAATGCACAACATTGATTTGAGTCATGAATTTTCTTTGTACATGATCAAAGTTTTGAATAAAATCTAATGAACCGATTTTGAGAAATTTCAGTTTTCATTTTTCAGTTTTTTTTGTAACATTTGTTACAATAAGATATTTGCATACCAATAAGATATACATTTGCATACCAATAAGAGCTTAGACTAAGAAATAAAACAAAATAAAAAGTATAAATAATTTTTGTTTATTATTTACAAAACAAAAATAAAATAATAAATTACAAAGATTGTGTGTTCTAGTATACAAAGCGAGAGTATAAAAATAAATAATAAAATTAAATTAAAAAAACCTCGTAACAGACACAGCAGTTTGAAAAATTAATTTAAAAAAATAAATTTAAACAATTAGGCCCACATGTGGGTAGTGGAAAAAACAAAAATCTATAATCTGCTACATTAAATAAAAATATAAACAAAAGCGAAATACTGCACTTAAATTTAAAGAAAAACAAAATATAAAAACAATATATAATCCTGCTTCACACAATGAAAAATAATTATTCTATCTCCGAAATAAAAATATAAATAAAAAACACATACACTTTTTTATGTGTAGATGTCTAAATGGAGGTATTTTTAATTCTTTAAATAAAGGCCACCAGTGAGTTCTTCTGTTTACCTTCGCGGTAGTTCTAATAACAGCTTTTTGAATGACTATACACTTACACAAACACTCCAAACAAGTCATTCACATGAAGAACCTATATACACAGTTACACAATACAATAATAGCATACATATATACATAATATACATAATACAATAAGTTGTACATTCATATATACACGCATATCTTATACAAACGCATACATATATTTTAAAATTATAAAATAATAGTAATATGATTCAGAAAAATATTGTAATATTCAATGTGTCATTCATACATACAACATAAATTAGACATGTACAGCTTATAAACACATACAACACCCCTTAGTTTAAGAAAAGGTAGTTTTAAACAACTATTACTGTACTTTAATAAATTTTTCGAGGATGTACAAGAATGTTTTCAAGCAAGTGGAAAATGTCTAATTTGTTAAAATACAATTTCAAAATCCTATAGTTTTATTAAACGCGTGGATTTCACAGATAAAAATTGTTGGTGAGCTGTTAATTTTATTTGAATAATCTTTACTGCCAAATTGTTTCTAAAATTATAAAATTTGTCATGGGAATAATTAAAATTTCTTAAAAGAAACTTGTACAGAACTTTGTAAACATAGAGATGTCTAAATGGAGGTATTTTTAATTCTTTAAATAAAGGCCACCAGTGAGTTCTTCTGTTTACCTTCACGGTAGTTCTAATAGCAGCTTTTTGAATGACTATAATTGGATTTAACATGTTCAGATAAGTGCCACCCCAACAACTTAATCCATAACTTAATTAAGCGAAAATCCATTAGGGCATGGTAAATACTGGTCAAAACCCTAACCAGACACAACTCTCTCAACTAGCAAAGTTTACGCAAAGCAATTATCATTTCATGCTATAACTTATTAACATGACTTTCAGGATAAATTTGAATCAGTTTTAAGTCCTAAATATTTTATTTCCTTTAACTTAATCAATTTGAAAATTACAATGGGCAGACTGACGCAGCAAACGGTGGTATTGCACAACACTAAAGTAGTTTTCATATCCTTTCATGTTAAATAACAAATTTAGTTTTTTCACTTAGGATTGTAAAGTTACTATCAGATCAAGCTCTAATTAACTCTAGATTTTTAACTAAATTCCGGTGTAGATTGTGAAAATAATTATTTAGGTAATTAATTAACTAGCCTTATTTCATGGCAAACGCTGTAACTCTGCCAAAAAAAATTGAACATTACATAGGTTATTGACCTTCATAAGAAGTAGAATGGGACCCATAACCAAACTTCGAGGAACCAAACTGTAAAAATCTGTTACTACTCAAACTTTTACCAAACCTAACACACTGAGACCTTGAACTCAAGTAGCTTTTAAACCAATTGAAAGGCACACCTCTGATACCAGCATCTCATAGTTTAACAAACAGAATTACATGATCAGCAGTATCACACGCCTTAGTGATGTCAATATAAAGCACTGTTACTTCTCATTGCTGTTAACACCATCAAACACTGTCTCAAGAAAGGAAATTAGAGTATTTTCGGTAGAAAGACCACATCCTGAATACAAACTGATTGAAAATCTTGATTTATTTAAAAAACTTAAAAGTAATGTAAACTCGCTAAACATGCATGTTCACTAATAAGTCAACTAATGACATGATTCAACAGATAAGTGATAAGTGACAAATGATAAATTATAGATATAGTTTTTCCAATATCTCTACAGAGTGGTTTGAACAATTTAAAATTTATCTAAATTTATTAAAAACAGACAGAACATTGCATTTATTAAAAAATATTATTTATTAAGAATTTATTTTAAAAAAACATTGCATGTACATATAGAGTAATGTAAATAAAGATCTCATTTTTAAAGTGTAACAATTGGATGTAGCCTATAAAATATTGATTGATAATGACAAGGCTATGCCTATTGGTCCCTTATGTCTGTGGCAGTATCCAGTGGCATTGTTTTGCCATACTAGTGTCACAAGAGTTGTACTATGGAATCATGTTCCATGTACAGTGTATATATAAATCTTTTGTCAGTATTTGAGACTTTTAAGTACATTACAAATGAAAAAATAAAAATAATGAAATAAATTTGTTTATACATAAATAAAGTAGCCTTAAGCTATAAAGTCTGATATTTTCACTCTTGTTTGATTTTAATTTGGTAAATATAAAACTTCTATGTTAGGGATATGCATGCAGAATGCCAGATGCCCTGAAGGTCCCTGGGAAACCAAAATTACGTTTTTTGTCTCAAAAATCGGGAAGTAATAAATTAATTTTAGAAATAATTTAGTAGTATAAAAATTAGATAATGTGTAAAGTTCATTAAATTGTTAACATTTTACAATGCAGTGAATATCCTGTATGTCGACTACTCATACAAAGGCAACACTAGTTCTATTTGTTCACTTGACAATCCTTTACATTAATATTTAGATCTTTACCAAAATGTGTTATCATTTGTTTGCCTGTATGTCTGTTTTATATCTGATATATTACTGACATTTGCTAAAGCTATTTTTTTTTAAGTGCTGTGGCAACATATTTCACCAAACATTGACAATTCACCAACAGCAGTAAAAAATTACCATTAACGAATAAAGAGATATTTGGCTGTATGTACCATAACCTACTAAGTACAAACGATCTTGTTTTGGACTGTGTACAAATCTGGTCACCTTACCAGTGCTCTCTCTTTGCAATGTATACAGTACTTCCATTTTAATAATTATGAGTGTGCCTTTAGGCATATTTGTAAACACCTAAATGTCTTGTGTGATTTACAATGCTAGACGTAGCCTATTATGAGTCTTACCTTAACCCTTAACTTAAAAAGGTAATTCCAATTAATGAAACTATTTAAAATAAGAGTAAGTAGTCTACTGTATTGAAAATTGCTTAAACACCTTTTCTCATTGTATCAAACTACTAAAATGTTATCTGTGTGTTTTATCTAAGTTATCACTTACTAATCTTGTTTACACATTGTTACCATATTATTTATTGTATTTGTTTGAACATCAAAAAGCAACAATTTTATATAAAGGGTAAAATATAATTAAAAGGTTATATCTTTCAAAAATATATATATATATATATATATATATATATATATATATATATATATTTGAAAGATAAAATTTCACAAAGTGTGTGTGTGTGTATATATATATATATATATATATATATATATATATATATATATATATATATATATATATACACACACACACACACACTTTGTGAAATTTTATTTTTGATTCCTGCTAGTTTTCTGGCTTGATTTTGTAGTAAACACTTCTAGTAAATTAACATTCTTTGGTTTCTTAGTAACATTAAATTTGTTTGCACAGAAATTTAATGAGCCTAATTGACCTTAGTTGTTTTGTTTAAAGATTCTTACAGCTATTAGTTTATTTGTTAAATTTTGCTCTTGTTAACTGTTTTAGGTAAACTCAAAAATTCAATACTGCCGATTCCAGTTCAACGGTGAGATGATCTTGAACCTTGGCCCTAATAAACCTGGAACAACTATCAAATATTCTGGTAATGGGTTTGATAGGGGCGAGTGTGGGGCTGTCCTCACACATGCAGAAGACAAACATAATGGGCTTGTAATTTGTACGATTGGATTTGAAGAAGACACAGCAGAAGTTAATGGCACCATGACACTTGTTATAGCTCGTAAGTACAGTGGAGAATAAAACTTGATTCATGCATGTGGGCTTGGTATTTTAATGTGATTTTTATAAAATAATGGATTTTTTAAGGTGATTGAGTTTTGATAGGAGCAGAGAAAAGATCTGTCATCAGCCTCAGTTGTATAAGCTAAGATTGCTGATGGGTTTTCTTACGGGGCATGGCATCCTTAGGTATCTTAGGAATCTTGGCTTAGCAGAAGGTTAAACTTGTAGGTACTGTGGGAAGGGAGAGGAGATTCCTCACCACCGGCTGGTGACTGTAGATGGCTGTAACCACAAGGGGAAGTTACCAGTTAAAAGTGAAAGATTTACCCAACTTAAATCCTCTTCAAATTCTGGACTTCATGAAAAGACTATAAGGCTGCAGAAGGTACTGGAACCTTATTTAAAGTATTGAGTAGCTGGGGATACCATCCACATACCACTAACCTGCATAGTGGTGGCAAATTGTTCTCTAATTTACAAGCCAGAAAAAATAGGATAACCTTATTTAATTATAGAAGTAATTAATCTTGCTTTCAGTAATATCTGAATTAGATCTTCTAAAACAAAATATTGTTATTGTTTAATAGGGCTAAAAACTCACTTAACTTAAAAATAGATTTTAAAAAAACTACAAGATATGTTTTAGTAATACATTTAAAAAAAAATACATAATTCTTAAAAAATTTTAGTTTTTGTAAATATTGGTCTAAAATTGAAGTATAAATGGAATGAATACAAACAAAATCACACAAGTTTTAATTTTTGAAGTGAGTATTTTTTTAAAATTGGGGTAGTAAGTTCATGTCCAACAAACCTACCATATTTCCATTATGATAGTGATAACTAACAATAACCAAGTATAGGCCAGTCTAGGCATTTACAGCTGTTATATCTGGCACAACCCTTTCAGCAACTTATAAACAGAACATACTTCTTTTATTTATCGAAGAAATAAAATTACCAGGTCTCATATTAGTAGTGACAGGGTGAAGTCAATATTGCAGACAAGTAACACACTAGATGCATACTGGGTTTCTGCACCTCCCACTATGATGAGACTGCCTGCTGAATTCAGTGTATTCATTTTACCCTCGCATTTTAGCTCCATCGTAACATACATACATACCATACATACTATATCCATGGTTAGTTCCATGTATTTTTTTTTTAATTCACAAAACCCTAAAACAATTTGTTATTATTTTCTAGTTACTTATAATACTTTATATTGTAAACAATTGTTACAGGCACACCTTCACCTCCTGATTTACAACTGCATAAAAAGCAAGATTATTTTAAAGAAGGAGAGAAACTGGATGCAACATGTACTGTGGAGAAGGGTAGACCAGTATCTAACTTGACTTGGTATTTAGGTGAGTGAAAATTAACATTTCTAATTATTACTTACAATAATAATAATTGAGGTAGGGTCAAAAAACTACCAGAAGTGGTCAATAAAAATTTATAGAAAGTACATGTAATATTTTAATCGTATTTTGCTTCAAAATACTCTCTTCATGCATGTACACTTCTTCCACCATTCATACTATTGTGGGAAATACTCCTGAAAGCCACTTTTGGAAATTTTGTTTAGCAGCTCCATCACCTTTTGTATATCAGTAAAACGATGTCCTTTATCATCAGTATCATTTTCAGTCATGGAAACAGATAAAAATCTGGTAGTAAAAACATAGTGCTTCTTTTATGACTCTCAGACAAAACATCAGTCTGCTGAATGGAAATCAAAAACATCACCAAGAAAGGAAAAATTTCACTTGGACAGAAGCTAGGGTAATTTGATGTTGAAGGTGTTTTTGTTATTACTACAGTTTGATTCAGTACAAATTTATTCATGAAGGGAAAACAGTTAACAAAGAACTGTACAAGGATATCCTGAAACAGCTACGAGATGTAGTTAGATGAAAACAACCTGAAAAATGGGCAGAAAATGTTGTAGTCTGCAGGAGAAATATAAGAAGTCTAGTCGATTACAAGGTCAGAAGTAGGCTGGCGAGGTACTCTTCCTGTTCAGAATTGTGAAGTGAAACTAACAAGTCCATTTGTTTATAGTTAGTTGGATCCTTTCTATTTCCTCCAGCGCAAGTTGTGGTGCCTTGTGCTGTTGGTTTGGGTGTTGGTAAGCTGCTGGGTAGTTATTGTGTCCCACTGGTGGTCTTCCTCATTATTCTGCTGAACAACGATTTTTGACCTGTATTTGTTCTCGAAATTATGGTGGGCATCATAATTTCTCAGAATTCCATTGTTAAAACTAGAGAAAAATGCACTAGTCAGAATTAAGCTTTTGTGTACAGGAGATGCAATGTGATGCGCTGGCAGTAGTGCCTGGGCAGAAGTGTATTAGTTTAGCATAGTACAGTGTGTAGTGCACTGTGAACCAATCGAAAGTGAGTTTTGATTGACAGCAGTGAATTAGGTTTGACACACTAAGGCTCCTTTCAATCCGAGAGAGAAGTACAGAGATTTTTAGCGTGGTTATTGAGGTGTTCATAAGTGAAACTAGGTTGTGTAACTCAATTCCTGTGTTGTTTAGGTGATGACAAGAACAATTGGTTTTTGTTGCATGATAATGCCACATCACATCGATCGCCGATAGTGAAAAAATACCTTGCCAAGCACAATGTTACCACTCTGGAACACCCTCTCTATTCTTCTGGCATTGCACTACCAGATTTTATGTGTTTACACAACACGATGACATTGACACAATGATGACATTGAATGGACATCGTTTTGTTGACTTGCAAGAGGTGATAATGCAACAAACTGGCTGAACAAAATTTCCAAAAATGGCTTTAAGGAGTGTTTCCAATTGCATGAATAGTTGAAGAAGTGTGTACATGCAGGAGGAGAGTACTCTGAAGGAAAATAAAGTTAAAATGTTATATACACATTTAATAAATTTTCCCTGCAGGGGGTGCAGACTAGCTGCACCTATTGAAAGGATTCAGACGTTCCTCGCGGTACCCGAGTCTAACACACACTTACACTTACAACACTACATTTACGACTTTAACACTTTACATTCACACTTATATTTAGGGAGGCGATAATAGCCTCAATGTGCTTTTCGCCTTAAAATAACCATCACCTTAAAATAAAAAAAATAAAATCAATAAATTTTCACTGACCAATACCTTAAATGTTTTAACCCTTTCTCGCATTTACATGCTGATTTTAAAAAGTCACATGCAACCCCCATTTAGTTCTTGCACAAATATCCTGAATGGCCCAAAGCTGGAAGTAGCAAGCCAAGGTATACTAATAACAAGCAATATAAACCACAATATAGAGGCCACAAGCAAAAAAAAAAAAATGGTCAAAGACAATGGTCTGTTTGAACCTTTGATTGACTTATCTGAATGTGATAGACATCTCTGTCATCGAAGATGAAATAGTATAACTAGAGTAAAGGAATGTCTACTATTTGTCCCCTTAAGCTCTAATTTGACCTTAGGAAATAAAAAAGTCACAGGGAACCATGTTGGAAGTGGTAAAAGAAAAAGTGACAGAAGTTCTGAACAAGCTGACAAAAGAGGACTTCCACTGCTTTGAACAATGGAAAATTGGTATGGATTGTTGTAGGGATTAGCAAACAGAGTACATGAAAGGGGATAAACTTTTCAGTGTAATTTATGATCAATAAAATGTTTCATAGCACTATTTCCATTATTTTTAATTGCCACATTTCTTAAAACTGTCATTAGTTGAGGCTTAGGCATAATTTCCAGGTGGTTTATAAGTAGGTCAAGTGTTAGGGTAGGATTTAGATGGAGGGGGGAGAGAGAGAGAGAGAGAGAGAGAGAGAGAGAGAGAGAGAGAGAGAGAGAGAGAGAGAGAGAGAGAGAGAGAGAGAGGGAGAGGAGGGGGAGAGGGAGTGGGAATGAGAGTGAGAGTGAGAGTGAGAGTGAATATCATCACTCCTATGGATGTCTCTTACTGCTCATTCAGAAAAACATCCAGTGCTACCTAATGGAAGGTATGTCAAATAGCGTTGGTGGATGAGTAAAACAATTGATTATTTCAAGCAAGAAGTGTCTTTATAGATTCTTTATTCATTGGTAAAATGTCTAAAAATGTTCTAAAATCTTTCTCATGAAGAATATTAAGTGCTGTTACTTAGATTTACATGTTCAGAATAACTAATTCCTTTATTGTGTTTGGAGTACTCCCTGAGTATTGCAATATGGCTATTAGAGTATTCTTCTAAGAATGACTTAGGTGTTCATAAAACTAGTCCTAATGTAAAACATTCCATGAGGATTATTTTTGCTGTATTCTTCTGTTTCATAGTTGCCAGAACATAAATAAAATTTGAATGATTAGATCAAGATAGTTGGTAAAATGATCCGTGAAAATCGTTATCTTGAGTATCTGAGCTCTTGCTGAAATTTCAGGAATTAATAGAGAATTCCTGTTACTACAAAGGAAGAATGTTGTTAATGTACCAGAAAAGAAAGGGGAAAATGAAAAATGTACAATTGGTTTAATCCCTGTGTCTTTATTTCTACTAAATAGTTTTTACTAATCTGTTTTGATTCTTTGTTGAAAAACTATTGTCTCATTTAAGATATTTTATAGGAAAAAGCAGTTGTAAAAAAAAGAAAAACGACAATTAGTAAACATACAAAATGCAGGGTTTTTCTTATTGTTAGGAAACATGATTATTAGTAAACATGCAGAATGGTTGGTTTTTTATGTAATTTTAGAAAAATGATTATTATAATTTTAGAAAAAAATTATTATTATTCTAAATGTAAACATATAGAATGCAGGGTTTTTCTTATTGTTAGAAACGTGATTATTAATAAACATACAGAATACAGGGTTTTTCTTATTGTTAGAAAAATGATTAGTAGTAAACATACAGAATACAGGGATTTATTATTATTAGAAAAATGATTACTGGTAAACATACAGAATGCAGGGTTTTTCTTATTATTAGTAAAATGATTATTAGTAAACATACAGAATGTAGGGTTTTTCTTATTATTTAATTTATTGCAGGTAACACAGTAATCTATGAAGGATTGAGCCATGAAGTCCTCACAGTAAAAGAAGATTTACACACTATTAGGGAAAACATATCTCATGTAGTGGAGGCATCGGATGATGGAAAAGAGTTAAAGTGCGTTGCTGATCACCCAGGACTAAAACGAAACTTTTCTATTATTGTTATTCGGGTTAAATGTAAGTTTTTCAAATATATTTTAGTTCTAAAAAGATATTTTTGTTTACATTTTAGTCTAATGATGTTTTAGCGATTGTACAATCATGCCACATTCAAACAGTATGTAAGTGTGAAGCAAAGGAAACGTTCAATATTTTGTAATATTCATTACAGTAATTTAATATTTCTATTGCAATGTCACTGTTAAAAGTATGAATATGATTATCTTAATGTTAACGTCAATATGATATGATTTTGTTAGGTTTCTAAATTTGACAATTTTAAATTCAATTTTGCATTATGGTATAGGCCTAACAAATTTTTTTTTTAAATTATTGTTATACATTTTTTATTGCATCTATTTTTATTGAGTTTTCTAATGTTTATCATGGTCTGAGCTTGAATGAAAAGTAAGTCAACATCACAATATTATTATGTATATCCAATGCACCAGTATGATAGTGAATACTAGTCACACCTCAGTTATAACAGTAATTTAAAAATTTAATAGTAAATTTGTTGTTAGGAAAGAAGCATGAAAAAATTAGTTTAAGTATGATGAAATATTTATGTATAGTTTGAATTTTTGAATATTTGTACAAGTCTTTATGGACTGTTTATCTGCTCGTTGCCCCTGTAGTAGTGATATAATGAACATCACATTTCGTCCTTCACCCAGTGAGTACAGTCATTTCTCTTCTATAATAAATAGGCTTAATGATTTGCCCATCTTTCTTCAACTATATAAGTTTATTTTTTATTGCGACAGTACATTTGTAAATCACAGGGGTTTTTACAAAATGTAGAGTTTATAAAATACATCATGTATTACTTTTCTGTTTCTATTTCTTAAAAAGTTACATTCAAGATGGTGGACCACATTTTTAAACACTTTGTAGAATATTTTAATAATAAAGTAGATTAAGGTCTACTTAATTGACAATAATTTCAATAATATGTGTGTTCTATAAGTAATTTTATTAATATATGACTCTTTTACATTAAAATTATTTTAATATTAGTGCAAGTAATGAGGAGAGTGTTTTCAATGGTTTAGCAGTTCAACCAATAATGTTAGTTTCTAGAGGTCTAGTTTGTAGGTGAACCGACTATACTTCACTTCTTGTTTAGGGGCAACAAGTGAATAGCAGTGTAAAACTCTCTACCATATAGGCAAGCAAGCCCCAAAATTAGAGGAAGAAAAAAATTAAACCTCGGTTTAAGAGTTATAACTGTCATTTTAATCGGTTTTTCAGATTTAGGATTAACTGTCTGCAGTTTAAGGTTTGCCATTTTTGTTTTTGATCAGTCTTGTATGTTTATGGTGTCTAAATGTTTGAGAATAAGAGTACTTGATATGGACGAATAATGTATACATTTTGTGCAAAGGCGTTGGCTGCAAAAATTTTTTGAATTTTTTTTTTTTTATTTTGCCTAGGGCGTTAATTTTACTTGATTGGTCCCTGGTGTATAGACAAGTTATACTGGATTTACTACCACTAGGAACTACCGAATAGGAACTATTTAGAGCAGAATATTTTTTGGAGATATTTTTTTAGATTTGTTTTTACATTACTAACTGTTATTGTTATTAGTTTATTTATCAGTATTTAAAATTATATATGAAGTGGACAAATTCAATAATAATTATTAAAAAAATAATAGTTTTACACTAGCGACAATCAACTATTGACTCCTAACAACTTGCACTCTCATTATGACCCTCAGTATGAAGTTATTTTTGTGAAAACATTCATGTGTAATGTATTGAATTGACTGCCTGACAGAAGTGAAGTAATCAGTGTTCATTGCTTATTTATATTAATCGGGTTGTATTACTGATTGAAAATTGTAATTATACACAACTGATATAAAAAAAATATATCTACATCGTAATTACCCAGATATAAAACATCAATCATGTACAATATAGATATTCATCTGTTAATGCTCTGTAATTGTGATGGCTGGGCTGAGCATGTAGTACAGTGGCGTTTGTTAATAATTTAAATATTTATTAACAAATTTATTTATATACAGTGTGTAAATATATTTAACTCTGAACGATATTAAACAGTTTTGAACTAGATAGGTCGGATTTGTAGTGCAATGACATTAATTGTAATTTAAATATTTCATTAAACTTATTTCTCTACAAAATTTAAAAAAATATCAAATGTAAAAAAGGTAAGTGGAGTTTTGAGTTACTAAGGAGCCCTTAGTTTCATAGCACTAAGTCAAGAATGCACATAAAAATGCATTTGTGATGCTTTATACATGCTATTCTTGTTTTTATGAGTTTGAATTTTTTTACTCATATAAAAAGTGCTTTTAATAAAGAAATTTTCCTTTTAAAAAACAGCTCCTTTCAAGGATGAAAACATTTTCATTTATTGACACATGTTCAATTCAGCAAATAAAAATAGTGGTCTCGTTTTGTGTTTACACAATTTGAACACAAAGGCTTCTAAATTTAACTAAGATTGCATGTAATCTAGTTATTGAATTTTGAAATTACTTTGACAGAAACAGCAGTTAAATTGGGTACAATTGCTATCCCATACTTACTTCTATTTTAAGATATTTTCATGTCAAAAAGATTTAAAAATTATTAAATATTATTCAACTAGGTTTATAACATGTTATTCAAATATTTTTTTTTTTCATTAAAAAAATTGTGAGTTTTGTCTATCATTGGTGGCGTAAAAATGGACATTATGAGTTAAAATGACAATGTCAACAAAGTTCGAAGTTCATAATTGAAGTTAGAAATAGAAGGTTGGGTTGCAGTGGGGAAAGAGAGCTCCTACTTGCCTGGGCCTTTACAAGCCAACAGACACTTACATACCCAATGATACAAGTAATTTGTTCTTGTTGTTGAATATACCATTTGTTACGTAAAGTAACTTCATTCTTTCTTATACAAAAGACATCCAAGATTGAAATCACAAAACAAATTATCAGAATTCAAGATTAAACATGTAATTGCAGCCATGTCGGTTCTAAAGACCTACCTTTTACTGACCGCATGGTTCAGTTTCCAACTCGCACTGCTAGCGACCACAAGTGTCCTGCGTACAGTTGAAATTTTGTTTCCAACTATCACCGCCTGCGACCACACTGTCCGAGTGTAGTTGATTTCCGCAACTGCTCAACTATTATCGCCAGCGACCACAATGTCTGCATGTAGTTGAAGTTCGCATTGTTTGACGCTATAGTGCGTGTTTTTTTCTCTACATCTTAACCAAATCCGAAAGCCAGTTCAGTGCTAATTAAAACACTTTCTTTACCAGTCCATTCTAACAGAGTCCATCAGTCAAATTCTGTAGTTTAGTGGCAGTGACCTTCTGACTGCCGTGATTGATCACAGGCGAATGTACAGTGTGCAAGGACCTTCCGGACATCTTGCCAGGTAGGTCAGCTAGTCTATAGGATTTTGATTGATCAAAATTAATATCTGTACTACCAGATTGGTCCTTAATAGAGGGTGTAGCCTGAGTAGTAAAGTTAGTTTTCAGAACTGATTTTATTACTTGAACTAACTCCTACTTTTACGCAATACCATTAATTCAGAGTGTTATTATTATTCCATAACTCTTTAAGGAGTACCACTATCACGGAACGTCTGAATACGCAGTGTTCAAATGAGTAACTGTTATTGCACTAAAAGTAGTCAAAAGAAGTAAGGAAAAAAATTCAAAATGTTTTTACATTAAACTATTATGTATGTTTTATTACTGACAAAAATGAAATAATTAAGTAAAAAAAAAATCAGTTAATATAAAATATTATCTTACTTGTATATTATCGTATAATACACAATCCTTACTTGTTTAAGGGTTTAAACACTGTATGGTACACATAGTTTTCTAATATATTTTACAATGTGGTTTAAAAATAAAAATGTGTGTAGGCTCTTAGGCAGAAATAATATGCTTTTATAGAAAATATAGTCTAGAAATAATGACACTATTCAATCACTAATCATATCTTTCTACATTTTAAAATATGATGTAGATGTTTTTATCATTAGGCTTATGTCTCTATTATAAAATATTAAGACATCGTTTTTTTTAGATCAACCAAAGTCTTTGCCTGATCCGATCGAACATTTTGGGTTAGTGGAAGGTGCACAGGGCCGGATTGGAGTCGTAGTGACTGCCAACCCTCAACCTAAATTTATTTGGTCTGTTGGGGACAAAGTATTAAATGAAGAAGATGTGGATGGCAGATTTTCAGTGTTGAAAGCGACTAACATGGTAAGAGCCCCAAAGCATTAGCTACAAAGTTTTATGTTGTTATTTGTGGAATATCCTGGGGATAGATCGATTCCAAGGAACGGGAGGGTAGGGAGTTTTTTTGTAACAAATGTACTGTATATTATTGTTATAAATCTAGATAATGGATGGTACATGTAATACATACTAAACGTAGTGTTCATAATGTACTGAACTACATTAATGTTTTTATTCATCCACTCCACTTCTGTAACCATCAGAGTGAAATAAGAACAATTTTAGCAGGTTTTTTTACTTTAAAGACTTTTGCTGGCTATTTATAATTTATTTTGAAAATCTTATAACAATTAACAATAGCAGTAACAGTTGCATATAACAATATGCAATTAGCCTATTAACAGTTATAACATTATAAAATTTTGATTTAATTGGGGAAGGATCTAGTTCCAATTAATTCGGATTATCGATGCTCTTCTTTTTTTGCATTATTGAATTCTTTTTTTTTACAATTGATTACTGTATCAAAATTTGCAGGCTAATTATATGGTATCATATTTAAAGTTTTTTTTTAAAATTAATGTAACACAATAACTTGTACTTGAGTTATAGATCAAACAAGATAAAGAAAAGATTTAAACAGCAGCACTTTATGTTTCAATTTTAATTAATTAAAATAAATTAGTGTGTATCTTCAATAAGCTAACAAATAATTAAGGGTAATTATTTATTGTAGATTACTTATATAGACGAAGTTATGTGCAATATTCCCAATTTTCCTTTTTATTTAGGTCATTTGTTTAGAATATGCAGGTTTTTTTTTATAATACCTATATTAAAAAAAATAAATAAATAAAATAATTTTTATTCATGTATTATACAAAAGAATGGTAATACACTTTTGAGATCAGAAGTAATCAATAATAATTAATAATGTGTATCTAGTGGGTTTAAAACCACCAGTATAATGCTTAGAGAAACATAATAATGCCTCTTCTATTCTGTGTGAATAGGGAGGGGCTTATGTTTAGCTAAAACAGTTGTTTACAACCATCAAAAAGTATTTTACACAAGTTGTACTAATAATTTTTAATCTGAAATTATTACATTTAATTTATCATTTACACGTGTTGTAAAATCAAAAACAAAAAGAACAGGATTATTAAATGACAAAATATTGAGTTTACAATGTTATTTTGAATGTTTTAATAATATATATATATATATACATTTTTTCTCATAAAAATGTGCTTATTGTAGATGAACGGCTCGTGGGAAAGTGTTTTGCTTATTGATTCACTCACTAAAGACGATGTGGAACAACAATATACATTGACAGCCTCAAACGACATTGGGGAAACTACATACAAAGTTTTAATATCTACAAGCCCTCGGCCGAAAGGTTAGTGTTTATATAAAGTTATTATCAAGGTATTAATATTAATACATAAATGTTGCCTAAGTTAGTGTTTTTCTTAAATTAAAGGCAGAAATCCAATATTTATTTTATGTAATTCACTACAGTCAATTGCAGTGAACTGCAATGGGTGGTGTGATTGCTGCAGGTAACCAAAATTCATGGATAAGGCACACATATAGGAAAATTTTTGTAGAACCTGTAAAAATAATTTATTTCACAATAAATATATTTAAGTTAGAACATTGTTTAAAAATTAATTAGAAGAAGAATACATATTAATGTGTTTAAATAAAAAAGAATGATTGACAGTAGTGAGACACATGACTCGTGACTCGCATGCATAGCAAGCTAAGAGACAAACAAATCGCACGCGCACACACACACACACACACACCTAATATTTTATTTGTATTATTATTATTATTATTATCTTTTATTTGTATTATTTGGATTATATTTTATTTGTAATGATTTGTTATGATATAGCTTCTTATGGAGAGTTACCAGTGAACACTTTCCAATTTAAGTGATTTGAATTTTATGAATTGAGCATATATTGGGTCTTCAAGGACCTTTTATTTCCTAATAGCAAGTACAATGTGTTAAGTGATTTAAAAGTTTGTTAACTGGAAGATCATTGGAATAACTAACAAACAAGGTCTACTTTACTATCAACTCTAATAAATGCAGTGAACATATCTTTGGTTTAATGTCTTGTAGATCAACAGTCACCAAATAGTGGTCCAAGGACCACCAGTGGTTCGTGGAAAATTGTTGGTCGTTTGCAGAAAAAAAACAGATGATTATTTATTGTAAGTTGCACCACATTTAACAAAAAGTTTCATTATCATTTAGATTAAAAAATGACAACTAACAGAACGTGGTGTTAGTCACATTTATTAAGTTCTTTATGATTTCTATTTTTTTAAAATTTTGCTCTCAAGAGTAATCACAAAGTACCCATTGTATTCTTTGAAAAAGGTTTTTTATATTAAAAATAACTTTCTTATCTTCTTTTTTTTATTTCTCTCTTTCCTTCACCGTTTCTTTTTTCTTTCTTGACCATCTGGCATTGATTTTAATTCTTCTTTTTCTATTCTTATGACTTGTTGGGTAATACATCTGGGAGTTAATTACAATAAAAAATGTATTATAAAATATCCGTATATTTTGGATACTTCATCTCTCGTCAGTAGTACAATGATCACAGTGGAAATGAGAGCTGGCTTTGTGTTATTTTAGTTTTCTTTATTTATATACAAAGCAATATATTGAAGAAGTGACTGAAAAGAAATGCAGTATAAAGATCTACTCTTTTGTTTATACTTTACCCAAGCATGACATTGCAACATAACATTCTTGTTAGGAATGTTTTTTTCTTCCCCTTCCTTCCCATTTCTCTGTTTGGCATTCCCTATCCGAAACCCTTAGCGGGCTACTTAACTCTTAGCTTCCTTACCAAAATGGCGATCTGGCTGTACCGGGAGAGCTTCTTCAAAGGAATAAATCCTTTTCCACCACCTTGGGTCTCAACATACCCTTTTCTCACTTTCTTATTGCTTATCAGGTTTGGAGCCATGTATTCAACAGACAGATTAATTTATTGACATACAAAAATTAGTATACTGCTAGCACAAAATTAATATCATAAGTTTATGTTGTGTATATATATATATATATATATATATATATATATATATATATATAATATATATATATATATATATATATATATATATATATATATATATATATATATATATATATATATATATATTTTTTCCTTTCCAGATTCAAATGAAATAAATAAAAACTCATAATGAGTGAGAAAAAACAAGTAGATATTATGCATTTCTTTAGTAAAAATAAAGACAAAGTAACTAATGAAAATAGTAATGGATCAGAGCATCCACAATCCATGTCGGGCATTACTAGAAAGAACATACAAACTGAATGAGAAAAGATTATTGCGTTTTTACGTAAAGTATCAAGAAAATATGATTTAACCTGAAAATTTGGATTTTTTCAAGAACCTGGTAATAACTTGGCTTGGTATTATATGTTGTGAGAATTTATCTAACGATGCCATGAAACCGTCAAAACTTGAAAGACATTTGCAATCAAAGCACCCAAATTTGGCTAAGGAACCACTTGGTATTCCTAAGGAATCACAAGGAAGAATGTGTGATGATATGCAAAAACAAGCAGGCGCTTTAAATAATATGGTTGTGTAAATGCAATAAGTCCTGATTAAAAGCTTTCTATCTGATATCACTTCAAATTGTGAAAAAAAACCTATATACTATTGCAGAAGAATTAATTAAACCTTGCATATTACAAGCCTGTGAAGTTGTTTTAGAAAATCAAGTAGTTCTGAAATTGAAAGTTCCTCTGCTAACACTGTTAAGTGCAGAATTGAAGAAATGGCTGAAGATATTGAAAATCAAGTTTTAAGAATGGTAAAAATTCTCAATATTATTTTGTTCAACTTGATGAATCTACGAACATAACAAGGCAATTTTCCTTTGTTTTGTTAGGGTTATGTGAGGGGGAGAATTACATGAAGAACTACTCTGCTCACTGAACTTACTAGGTAGAACAACTAGCTTTGAGGTTATTAAAACACTTGATAGCTATTTCCAGAAACATGAAATTGAATGGAAAAATGCACTGGCAGTTGTACAGACGGTGCTGCAAATATGACTGGACATCACTCAGGAGTTGTTACAAAGATAAAAATGTTAGTCACCCAGATCTTCTGTCTACACACTGCATTATACATCGTGCATTATACATCTTGTGGCAAAAAATTGTCTCCAGAACTACACGAAGTATTATCAGATGTTATTAAAATCATAAATTAAATTCGAAACAAAGCACTCATTTCTCGTATATTTAAAGCAATTTGTGAAAAAATGGGTTCCCGGTACACTCATCTTCTTCTTCACGCTGAGGGGAGATGGCTTCCGGGGGGCAAAATACTGACCCGACTGTTTGCCCTGCGTGAAGAAATTAAATTACTTTTTCAGCAGAAAAATAATCTAAAATTTCAAGAACTCTTTTCTGACGATGAGTGGGTAGCTAAAGTTGCATACCGGGCAGATATTTTTTCTCTGTTTAATGAACTAAAAATTTCTTTGCAAGGACAACTTAAGGATGTCTTTATAATAAGAGGTAAAATAGATGCTTTGTGAAAAAAAATATCACTTTGGCAAATGCGGTTGGCTGAAGGAGATCTATAAATATTTATATATTTTGATGATTATATGAGAGAATAGAATCTCAACCAGCAAGAGGTATACATTATTCAACAGCATTTACAGCCACTGACAGAATTGTTTGTTGTTTATTATCCAAATAAAGAAGATCCTAGGCATTGAAATATGTGGATAATAGAACTATTTGTAGCTAACATTGAAGAAAGCATATTAAATATGAATGAAAATCTATCTTGTGATGGCTGTTTATAAAAAATGAATACCCATCACTGAATGAGAAAGCACTGAAAATTTAATTCAATTTTCAACAAAATATTTGTGCAAAAAACGTTTTCATCTGTCACAACAATTAAAACTTGATATTGCTCACAGCTCTTTGTCTTGCAGTGACGTCATTGGAGCCAAAACTCCACATACTAATGACCAATAAACAAGAACACATAACACACTTAAAATGTGTAATGCATGTGTAAACTCAAGTTTTTTTTAAAAATTATAATATAACTATTTTACTTTTAATATGTGCATTTTGTATTAATAAAATAAAAGTTTCTGATTATTATTCTATAAATACATTACAGCCTTTTTTCTAAACCCATATAATTGGTGGTTTGCCAAATAAAAATTATACATTTAGTGGTCCTTGGAAGATCTTAAGTTTGCTGACCACTGTTGTAGGGAGTGAGATAGGCTAGTGTTGTAGGAACACACAGTTAACATTACTAATGTTTACCTTAAAAAGAGTTAATTGTGTTTTATAGAATGATATACAAAGTTAATATAGAAACCATATATAATGATATTCTATATTCATAAACAAACCATACAGAATGGTATGGTAAACTTCGTGTTATGCCCAAATTTGTGTTATCACATATTGTATAGTGGTTGTCTTATAGGAATACAGGAAAATTGAAATGATTCATCCATCAGATGTTAACATGGTTCAAAAATTGGCTGTTTGTCAGCCAATAGCAAATCTTATTTGTTACACTGATTGAGAGCAAATGAAGGAGTTTGTGATATTCTAATTGTTTCGTTGACAGAGAACAATTAGAATTAGCCGTAGATATAACTCGGTACAGATATCCGAACACCGGGATGTTCTGCAGAAGGTGTACTGTGAACTATGGTGATTCGAGTTGGTCTGCTGAACAAGTGATGTTGTGGTATTTAAAAATGTTTCACGGACAGAGGACACTTAAAATTAGCGGTAGATATGGCTCATTGCCGATATCTAAACTTGGTCTGATAGTCTGTGGAAGATGTACTGTGAAACTGTGTTGATTTCGAGCAGGTCTGCAGAGCTAGTGAGATTCATTCAGGTTGAACGGAAATTGAAGCAGGCCCGGTAGACGATTCTTACTGGCCAGCCAAAATGTGGATTTTGATTGAACCAAAGCTAAAGTACTTGATCGCATATGCTGTAGTTTGTTTATGGTGCAATTAAGGTTGTGTAATTCAGTAATTACTGAACAAGATTAAAATGTTTTTAATAAAAGAAAAAATCTTTATCTAATCAAACCCAACATGCTGGACTACATGTTGGGTGTGCTAAACTACTAGCCACACTAAATCATAGGATGGAATGCGAATATGTGTATTATTTGTGGATTTGAGTAATTAACATTAAAAAAACTTTAAATAAAAATTATTTCATGCTAATCAAGGGTGTTCATTATGCCTATCTGTTACAGAAATTAAAAAAAAATGCTGCTACATTATTTTTTGAGTGCCAAGAATTCTTTTAATACATTACTTAGTTAAAAATATACTTTGTAAGAAAAATTAATGAAAACACAATACTCTTAGCCACGCTGTTTTTAAGCAATACCTGGACTATTTACTTTTTTAAAACTAGGCTCTTTTATATAGACTGCTACTTCCTATTTTTTCCATCTTTTGCTTTTAATTTCTAACCTAATCTAAGTTACCGCCTTCATGCTGTATAACTACAAATTAATAATAAGTCTACACTATTTTCTGTATCTTAATGCAATTAATTTAATCAGTTTTAATTTTTTTTTTTTAGTTCTGGAAATTGGAACGGGATTGATTATATTTATCATCTTGGCAATTCTTGTGCTTATAATAATCGGTGTGGCGGTCTTGTATGCTCGATCCAGAGGAGTATGGTGCTTTTCTGGTAAGTCAAAATGAATGTTCAATATATATTTACCTAATCACATTCACTGCACTGATTAGAAAACTTTGTATAATTTTGTTATTCTGTTTAACTATTTATATTAAGATAAATATTGCATATAACCAATGGTACAAATTTATGTTAATATTATAAAGAGTTTTAATCAGGTTTTTAAAATGATTTTTAAGGTCATGCTGCAGTAAAATAATGAAAATAATAAATGGCTTCTAAGAATAATTATAAATTGTTGTATTTTCAGTCTAAAAATTTATATTGGCTACTGAAATTATAATGTTTTTCTTTTTGAGTAGAGGAAATTGTGTTTTAATGTATAGCACATTCAGCAAGACCTAACACATTAGACTTGATGTATCATAAAGTGTTACTATACTTCCAAATAGATTCATAATGACATATTAACTATTTTTAAAATTTATCTGAAATGAAAAAAAAAGTTTTTAACATGAATCAGAGTATTGTTTAAATAATATAAATATTTATATAATAAAACATTTAAGTAGGTTATTAAATATTAAACATGTAAACAATTTTTTTAGTACACAAGCATTAAAAAAATATGTTAACAGAACTTTATATATAATGAAGCATGTGTTGCCACCATTTTGCTACAAGCGATTAATCACCAGAATTTGTTAAAAATTTTCTGCTAAAGTGCATTATGTTTCTTTTCTGCTAAAGTATGTTGCTTTATCGCTTTGTTATAACTAAATGCTTTTCAGTGATCTGGAAGGTGTGTGTTAAGCAAGAACAAACTGACCATCTAAAAAAGGTTAAACGGCTTGATCACATTATATTAAAAATATCTACACAAATGTGTATATATGTCAAAAAGAAATTTTTGGCACAAATAAAGTAAAAAATTTATGTATAGTTTTATTCCATCTATTCTTTAAAAGTAGTCTATTTTTAGATAGTGTTTTTATAATGCTCTTATAATCCTCTACAATATTATTTTGCTTTTAAGTAAATTATTTACACTGTAACATATTATGAATATTTGTTATGAATTTTAATGTGTTATTAACCTGTTGTTTGTTGGTTTTGATTAAATAAATGTAATATATGTAAATTTTGTACTTGAAAAAACATTGAATGATGTACAAATTGAACATCAACAAAGTAAGGAAGACTGAAGAAGACAAAATTAATGTATATAAAACTCATCATTAGTCAACAAGCAACTTTGTTCTTAATCAACAAGCAGAATGTCTCAGAGGTTTTCTGAACTTCAAAAATTTTGGTTTAAACATTTTATGACAGTGTAGTAAATGTATATAAAAGTTATGTTAAACTGAAATGTATTTAGTGTAAAATTTTTGTAAAAGTTTAATAAATTTATATAAAAATTGTGTTATGATGACATGTATTAGACTAATATGGAGCTAAGTTTGAATAGATGCTGAGATAGTAGAATCAATTTAATTTAGCATGCACATAGTTCTAATATAACTGAAAATGCATGAGTTTCTATTTTTATTGGCTTTACATTTCTTTTAAGGTTCTGTTAGTAAAAACAGTTATTTTTTTCACATAAGTAAACAGATACTTTGTATAACAAAATATAGATCATGGAGGTTCTTAAATTAAAGGATATTGTATTTACAACATAACATTTAGTTTTGAAAATGTATTTTCACTTATACCTGATTATATTTTTTATACGTTTAACTAGTTTAGCTTTATAAAAAGTGATTGACAGTTTTAATTTTTGACTAATGTATTATTTTCCATTTTTGCTTTCTTGCAGCACAAAGAAAGGTCTAGGAATTCATTATGGGTGGGAGGAGTTTAGGGGCAGAATAGAATACCATCATGTGTAAAGGCATCTGGGAGGAATTTTTAAGTTTTAGGGAGTTAAAAACATATAATGACTTCAAAATATGAATATATTTTTTTACCGTTTTAAATTAACATTCCTGAAAAGAAAGTACTGTACAATTGTACTTAATAGAAATTAATATAAATATGGTACAGTGAACTTTCAAGGTTAAATGAAAAGTAGAAATAAAATAAAGGTCATATAATATGTTGGTGCTTACTGTTCAATGAATTATTCGTATAAATAAAAACAATAAACTGTAAAACAAATACAAACATCAACAACAAAATTGATCGTTGTGATGTTTTGTTACGTAATACTTTGTGTTTTGAAGAACTTGTTGGTCTTAAATTTGTAATAAAAGTATTATATTAAAAGGTAACAAAATGGTTTTTGTCTTCTGCTGACGGGTGTACTGTAGCATTCTGTCCATGATACATTACGCAAGGATTGGTAAACCATTTTCTTTGCTTAACATTTTTATAGCCAGTATAAACTGGACATTACACCTTCCTTGTATTAGTCATCCATATTTTTATTGTTTTTGCTTTTATTATAAAGAGAGATGGTAAATACAAGCTTATATTGTAGAAAACCCTCTGTTGTCGTGATTTTCTAAAACAAGTAGTGGCAACTTATTATTCCTAGCTGCTACAAGCTATGACCATAAAAACTTCTTAACACATCCTAGAACCAGGAGCACTCAGTTTTTTGTTTGCCATTATGCCTTGCCACAATACAACACTTACTTGAAATATTTGTTGATAAAATAATGTTAACACATTCTGGAATGTTAATTTGTTTGCTACGTAGTGATCTGCTGAAAATAAGTCTCCAGTCGTAGATAGTGTCTTTCTTTTAACAACTCTTATGGTCATCGTTCATTTATGATTGACTATTGTTTTTTGGAATTAGGGTACCGTTGAGTGAAACATTTCTTTGTTTTCTTGCAAAAACTATACAAAAAGACAACTCTTGAAAGTGTGGTGTTCAGTTACTTTCTTGGATGCACTGTAGCAAAACTGTCTAATCTTGGCTTAGTTTTTTCCAATCACTTTTTGTTACTTTCTTAAAATAGGTATATTATTCTAAATTTACCCATTTTTGAAACAGTTATTTTAATATAAGTGGTATTTGCAAAGTATAATTACAGAACATTTAGGCTAATATAGTCACATATAATGCTTTTTCAGCAGTAACTTAAAGCAGCGTACACATAGTATACTAGAGATGTGATTATTCTGATAGTGTTTATCGGACTTTATAACTTAAATATTTCAGAATAGTAAAAGAATCATTTTTAACAGGTATCACCAACTGATTTTGCTATTATTATGTACTGTTGACTAACTTATGCATGTCTAACCAAAATATCAAATGTCAAACAAAACAGCAGCATTGTGACTGTTTGTTTTTATGATAACTAAAGATGCTATGAGACTTTGTGACCAGACTTTTGTTTATATCATCACACTTGTTTACAAATGCTAGACTTTTTTTATTTATTTTTTTAAATATACATTTTAAAAGCAATACATTGTACTATCATGTTGTATATTATTTTGAGGTACAGATATTGTAATGTACAACTTTTGTTTATTTTATCTTCGCTTTTAATCTTGTTAAATACAATTTTACCTTTATACTTGTATTTACGTGTTGTAAGTTTTACTAGGTACCAAAAAACCTACTACTAATGAATCTTTTTTGTAAAAAAGAATCGGCGATAGGCAAGTAATGTATAAAATATTTGTACATTACCTGATTTGTAATGTACAATACAGTTTTTGTATTGTACAATAAATGTCTTCTTGCCCCCTGGAAGACACTACAGTAGGCAAGTGTCTTCGGCCTATAAATCATGCTCACTTGCATCTAATTGCCAACTGCTGTGTGGCAGTTCATGATTACATTATTTGATTTCCCAGACCCTGCTTGTAATATGTTTTTGTGATGGTTCTGCTTATCCTTAGAGTTTCTTAATGATTTTTTAAAGAAAACTATATGTCACACTGGACAGTTACAAACAGTAAAGCAGACTAATTTGCATTTTAATTAGAAAAAGATTGCTATTTCTGGACCCAAGAAAACAGATACATTATTAGAAATATAATGATTCAGTGTCTGTCAACTTTGTTTATGATACTTTGCAAATTGCCCAAATATTTATTGTCAGACTATATTTTTTTTAATGTTTTAATTATAACCTTTATTTAATCTCAGGAACATCTTGTTCTTAAAGCTTCATAACATTACACATGTGCTTACGACATATACTCGTTCCTCATTCTTCCCTTATACCAATGCCATTGAGGGCCTTGTAAAATTACTTCTACCTCCTTTGAGTTTAATTCAGGTTATTTGCTTGATTGTCTGTTTTGTCTTCCTCTTTGACTATTTCTGTTCTGTGATTCTGTGAATGTCTAGCAATGGCTATACCAGAGCTTTGTTAACCATGTTTTCAAGGTTCCTGCAAGGTCGTTATAGACGATCCTTCACTTAAACGTATCTCAGTGAGGGTGTGACATATATGAGGGTTAATGTACGAATAAAGAACATTTGTTTCTCTAGACATTTTAATTTAAAATAATTAAAACATATTTTACTATACATTTGATACCTTAGCTATTTTTCGACATAGTAATACAAATTGAAACATTTGTTGTAGCGTTTCACCAGTTTTCTGTAAAGTCATTTTCCACCAAGTTGTTGAACCAACTAACATCCTCTTTCAGATCATTGTCACTTTTATTGGGGTTCCCACTTCAGAAATATTCAATTTGGGGGAAAATGGTAATTACTCAGGGCAAAGTCTGTGCTATGATGCAGGTGTTTAGAAACTTCCTACTTAACTACAGAAGCAATTTCTTTTTTGACACAGCAGTGTGCGGGTAGGGTGCCACAATGCTATTGGACAATAATCCACCCATTTGTTTAGAATGGTGTAGTTATTTGGTGAATGTTCTGACAGTAAAGCACTGCAGTAAAGTCTTTCCTGTAGGCATCTGGTTGATGAGTAAGACACCCTTTGGATCCCTAAATACTGTAGGCATAATATTGTTGATGTTCAGAATTTGTTTGGCTTTTTTAAACAATAAAAATTACCTGCCATTAAACATGATGCATAAATTTCGTTAGGGTGGACTTTTTCGCATTCAAAAAGTATACTTCACTACGAACCTCACACGGCAGAATTGTTAATTTTACCACACATTTCAAAGATGCACAGATAAATAGTAAACAGTATTTGCCGATTGCAGTTAGCATCAGGCTGGTGCATAGGAATGGGAATATCAGTGATATAAAGGTAGTGGTGGTGGTGGTGGTGGAAAACTGTGTGGCTCATAAGGTCAAAACATTTTTATTTTAAACCCTTATTAATACAGTATTCTATCACTTAGGCAGTTATCCAATACTTTGAGAAAAAATAATATTTTTTATTAAAAATAATCCATTGCATAAACACTGCTTGTCAGTATCAGATACTGATACATTTAAAATACATTGTTGCCAGTTTTATAGATTAAAAGTAAGCTATAATCCTCTTAGTCTTAGTACTTATAACCAAAAATAAATTCTTATATTAACATTTACCATATTTTCTTTTTTTCTGATTTATTTTCCATCTCTAGTTTAAAATAACCTAAACTATTATGTGCACGTTAATACACACGAACTTTTCTGATAACATTGCAGCAAAATCTTTTCGTGTCATCGTAAGAACATTATTAATTTTTATCTAATGTGATCGATCGTTTTAATTTTGAGCGTGTAACTAACAGGAAGTTTTTGCACTTGTGGTCAATGAAATAAAAGAAGCTGTAAATTTGGTTGAAGACAATTTTGGCTGTTAACAATACAAGCAAGAGGTGAGTCTGTTGTTATAGTCCTATTGAATGTTTAGACAATAGGGCTAGGGCATCAAACATTATAATTTCAAATAGTTCCTCCTTGTTGTGTTGGAACAATTTTTATACAACATTAAAGCCTAAATGGGGTCAGTTTTTGGCTCATTCAGAATTAGTGTTGCATGAGGGGTATGCCTAAATGTGTTGATGTTCGTTATTGTGTTTTATCTTTTAACACTTGAGCAACTTCTTATTTATGCTTGCCACCTCAAGATGGATGCTTCGAAACATTTGGAACCGGATTGTGAATTATTTTCATAATCCATGGAGAAACTAAGGTATTTATCAAATTATTTTATTCCCCTTACCTATGTTTCAGACGATGTTCATATTTTTTTTTTAAACCTGTAAAGTATTTTTAATTATTGTTGGTAAACAAAATGTTATTTTAATTATTCTTTACAAGTTAGAAACAAATAATGTTAATATATTTCTGTTTGTTTCAAATTTGGTGGAAGGTGATTGTAATTTGTTTTAAAGTGTGAAAATTTTGAGTCTGTACAAAGAATGTGTAAGATAGGGAAAAATAACTGTATTTTTGTAAAATATTTGTACTATAAAAAATTCTAAAGAACCTTAAATTGATAAAGTGAAAACTTTCCTTATGGATTTTTCTAAATAGCAGACTTGTTTTCATAATGGACACTTTTGTATTCTCTGTCCAAGATTATAGGCTTAAAAGAACTTTTAAATGAAGTATATTCTCAATAACACTCACTTTTAATCAGTAGTCTATCAGTTCATTGGAACTTCTTAATATAGGATAACAGAGCACAATGTCAGTTTTTTGTTGGGAATTGTTGTTTTGAAGTGAACAAATCTGTACTTTTCAGTTTTTCACTGATAGACTATTTCTTGGAAATATCGAGGTGGGAAAGAACACATGTAGCAGAAATGATGCTATATTGCATATATGAGTGGTATGAGAATGATGTTTGCATATATTTTTTGACAATGTCAAAAATAATGAAACTGCATTTGTCTAACTTAATCCCAGGCACAAGTGTTTTGAAACTTGTTTGCTCAATAGTAGACGATTCTAGCAGGGATCACCTAGACATAATTTCAGGCTATAAAATTAAAACGTTTTCAGAGCCCAACAGATTCAGTTGTAGCATCAATTTTTTAGTCCCAACAGTAATCCCTTGATAGCACTTATAACTAGTTTCCAAATATATGAGTTCTAAGTAAAACCAAGCAGTATAACAATAATTATGTTGTGTTTTATCTCTAAAATAATTTAAAATTACAAACTTCAATTTATGAAAAGACTTTTTTAAATTATATATTATAATCAAAAACGTATCATAAAAAACAAGTCTTTTTAGAACAACTGTCAAGTTAGCATTTTGAATTGATAAAAAAAAAACTATTAGGCATACCGCACGTACTAAAAAAAGGTGAATATTTAATGTTCAATGTGCTGTAAGAGCCTAATAGGCCTTATTGTTTTAGTGTTAATTTCCAGTACTTATATTGTACTTATATATTGTACAATATACTTCTAAATATTGTACTTATAGGCTTTCCAGTAATTTTAGTGTTAATTTTAGACAATTTCCAATTGCCTCCAGTTAATACTAAGTTATCTCTGGAATACATCGATAGGCTGATATTGCTGATGCATCAGTGTCAATAATAAGACCAATAAATAAACCAAAACATTATTTTTGAATTTGAAAAGCGTATCTCAAAAGGAGGGTTACAATTGTTTAAGAATATTTTCGAATCAAAATACACTGAGTGATTATTTTATGTATTTCATCTACCGGCAGGTCTGTAGTCAAGCTATGGTATGTTAGGGTCAAAGGTAAATTGAACAAGTCTTTTTATATTTTCGAAAAATATTTTGAAATTTGAGCCTCAAACTATTTTGTAGTCATACATAATGGGCGTTTAGCTTTATTACTCATTAACAAAATTTTGAGGTTAATTTACACAAGATTTACTGGACTAGATGTGTGACAATAAACAAGGATTATGTTTATTAATTTCATTATTTTTACATATTTTATATACATTTTGTGATAGGTTTTAGTTAACTTTCTCCTGCTATATTTGTTTACCATTTAGTACACCCTCTTAGGTCCTTCTCTAATCTGCTTAGTGAAAGTAGTCTGTCTATTCCGTTCCAACCTCTCTTCTACTCCAACAACTATAGCTTTGTCTGTCATGTCTGTAGCTGTTTAGCTTACTGTATCGGTGATATTAAAGCTCTAATGTGGACAAAAATGTATAATATTGTTTTTTCGTGAACCTCTAAGAAAAACTGAGTAACTTTGAATATTTAGTCTCAGCACATTCTTTATCCTTTAATTTAGTCTGTTTAAAAGAACTGTTATTTTAAAAAATACAAAAATTAAGTACACTTTTCTCACAAATAATATTTTTATTATGTCTTAGATGTGTTTTTGCGACTATGTCACTATCTTCATTGAGTTTATAGTCTGTGTATTAAGGCTATAAACTCATTGAAGATAGCAATGTGGTCACTGAAATGTATTAAACATATTATTTGTGAGGAAAGTGTAAAGTGTTTTTTATACTTACCATTATAATAAGTGTATAAATTAGTCTCATTGTCTAGCTCCTAATAAGTGTACAGTAATTTTTCTTTAAAAATTCCACATTAAGGATTTTATCATTTTGTCAGCAAAACCTTCATTGTATCTTTAATGTACATCTTTAAAAAAATCGCATATATGTTTTTGGCTAATATTTATGGTACAGAGACCATTTTGTTTTAATGATTAAAGTAATATACTTTCTGAAATATGTTTATTTAATGGTGATAAAAATAATTTACATGTATTGTGTAGCTTAGTATTTGTATTTTGTACTTTGGCCCATTATTAAGGTAAGCTCTTTGAAAGAAAAGTGAAAGTAATTATTTTACATTGGGCAATAGTTATATTTTCCGAATAGAATATGTAACAAAACATCCATTTTTTTTTATTTGATATAGTTGAGACTCGTATATATTAATATTTTTAATTACTAATATTAATTAACACATCACACTTTCCTTGATATTTTTGATCTAATTAAAATTTATTGTGAAGTCATTAATCCCCTTGAAGTTCTTTATTTTCTCCTCTGACTTCTAAATGTGTGCAAGATAGAAAAAAAAATGGCGAGATTTTTTGTACCAATAGTGATTATATTACTAAAACTTTCAATATTTTTTTTTGTAAGGGATCTTTACTGAATTTTTTAAAGCAACAAATCCCACCTTATGATACATCATTTAAAAAAATACTCAACTTAATATTTTAGCACAAAGTGGGTATACCTTTTTAAGTGCACTCTCTAGCACAGTATAGCATAGGTAGGTCAGTCTTTTAGTAAAGCAGGACAAGATGAGTTAGGAAATCCTGTCCCAAGATGTTATAGCAGGTACACTTCCCTACTACCACTTCTGCTTTCTCTTAAACTAACCTACTCTTTTAATTCTTTTGTTGAGCAAGATTATACAAAAATACTGCAATGTTACTAGCCAAAACTAATATGTGACTTTATTTAACAAATAAACACAGTAGTAATAATTTAAAACATTAAATTTGTGTACTATTGTAGAGTATTTCTTTAATGATTAACATTTATTGAAAAATATTAAAACTACTTCAGGTGAAAATATTTTTATCCAAAGTGTGTAAATGCTTTTAATCCAAAATAATTTAAAAAATATATAAATAATAAAAACACAAAATTAAAATTAATAATTTCTTTTACAGCAAACTAATATTTAAAGTAACTAGAAAAAATATTGGTATTTTTAGAATTTTTTAAGGAACAGATTCAGTAATATTGTACTTATAATTTTACACTGTTGACTGTGATAACAGTTAAAAACTCTTATCAAAGAATGACGTTTTAAAGATGAAGTAGTCATAATATAACTGATTTTGAAAATAAAGAACATTATATTGAAAGACCTATAATTAAAATAATAAAATTAATTTTGTAAATAATAAATATTATTTCTGAAGTACTGTTTGATTTTCAAGTGTGTTTTAAAATAAAACTTGTGAGTTGACTGTAGTTGACAGCAACTGTGATTAATTTATCTTCACAAAATAAGAATAATGCCACTCCTACATATTGCCCACCAAACTGTTACTTCTAGACTGTGTAAAGGTCATTTGTGTAATTGACAAGGATTTTCTAAGGCTGAAAATTTTGTTCATAAAATCTGCTGTTCTAAGTCAAATTTTGCTTCTTCATTATGGCAGTTGCATTTTCGTTATTTGCAAGCATGTTTTTTGCAAAAGGGATGTGTTGAGCATAATCATATTTTTTAATTTTTTGCATTGTCATAATTTTGTAGGAATGTATACCTAAATTTGGGTGTAAAATATGCCTTACCATTTGCTCATTTAGTACAATTTGGCAGTGTGTCAACAGACAGCACAGTCTGGACCCTAAAAACTCTTTTTCAACCTTTCAATGTTCTTCAGTGCACTGTTTTTTTGTTTCGGGAACTAGTGGTTTATTTTTCGTTACTGTTCCTGTTGTCAGAAATGTTGCATTCGATTGCAAAGTGTGTGTTACAAGTGAGGCTGGATCTTGGAATAATGTCAGATGAACTTGCCTGTTTTTACATAAGTGTCCTAAGCAAAGACACTGTGTTCACTGTTTACAATGGCATGTTGGTAATTGAACTAGTTCTCTGTGTCAGTTTTGTAAAATCCCTTTGAGAGTTGAATAATCTTTCCTCCATTTTCCTACCTCTCATATACTCCAAGTACAGTCTTATTTCAAAGATTGTTTTCTGTGCTATACCCTGTTGTAAAAACACTGTTGATTTATGTAGGAACAGAATTGAACAGAAGAGAAATATTGACTAGACTTTTGAATTTAGAAAAACTATGTTTTTATGAATGGTTATTTTTGTCTCAAGCTCGCTTTAAATAAGCCTTGCATGTGGCTGAAAAAGGGCATCTTTAACTTTTCTTTGATTGGCATTATTTCAGAACAAGTTAATATAGTGACGTTTACCTTGTACAAAAATATTCAGTTTTTTAATGTCATTTATAATGGTATCTCAAAACATAGAGTTTTTATTTGGAAAAAATTTAAGATATTTTAGAGGAGGCTTCTTAATTTTTTTATACGTCAGGTGCTAGTTTTAATTTTCTTTTCTTTAACTGTTCACATGTTTGCAGGTCTAATATACTTTTGGACACTATATATTCTCACTAGCAAGCTGTTACAGTTGTACTATTGTAGACATTGATAATGACAGTAAATTTATAGCATATTTAATCCAATCAACATGCTATTTGTTGACTTAATTGTGATTCTCAGATAGTCCCAACTAAATTTGTGGTAAGCAGCTCACCTCACCTATAATTTGTAAGTAACAGAGCTTGCCTCCAATTTTTTTAAATAACTGCTTGCCTACAACTTGTAATTATTTAATTATTAGGCAGCTTTACTTGCCTCTAACTTGTAAATTGCTCATCTCGCCTATCAACTTTTTGTAAATGGCTCAGTTCAGTTACAGCTTGTAAGCAGCTCAACTCGCCTGTAGTTTGTAAGTGATTTAGCTTGCCCACAGCTTGTAAGCAGTTTTACTCATCTATAATTTGTAAGTGGCTTAGCTTGCTTAAGGCTTGTTGTAATCACTTTAACTCGCCTATAATTTGTAAGAGGCTCAGCTTGACCACAACTTTTTGTATGTAGTTCAGATCACTAATAATTTGTTGTAAATATCTGAGCTTGTCCACATTTTATGAACAACTCAGATGACTTACAACTCAACATGTCTCTAATTTGTAAGTGGCTTAGCTCGCCCACAACATTTTGTAAATAGTTCAGATCACTATTAATTTGTTGTAAATATCTGAGCTTGTCCACGTTTTATGAACAACTCATCTCACTTACAGCTCAACATGCCTCTAATTTGTAAGTGGCTTAGCTCGCCCACAACTTTTTATAAATCAGATCACTATTAATTTGTTGTAAATATCTGAGGTTATCCACATTTTATGAACAACTCATCTCACTTACAACTCAACATGTCTCTAATTTGTAAGTGGCTTAGCTCACCCACAACATTTTATAAATATTTCAGATCACTATTAATTTGTTGTAAATATCTGAGCTTGTCCACATTTTATGAACAACTCATCTCACTTACAGCTAACATGCCTCTAATTTGTAGGTGGCTTAGCTCGCCCATAACATTTTGTGAGCAGCTCTGCTTGCTGACATTTAACAACTTGTCACAGTTGAGAACGATTGATCAATAACTAAAACATAATTTTTTTTCGGTGAAATTGTTTATCCTTGGAATTATGTTTTAGTTTTTGTTATTTTTAACGTATCCTTATTTCCTCCAAATATTTTATGTATAGGCTATATTAATATATTTTAAAAAACCGTGAGAGATAGATGATTTTTATTTGTTTTCAGGGGGGGATGCTGAAAAAGAGATTTCACACCCTGAGGGCACGGAAAACCCCGCTGTTACACATCACGCGAGTACCGAATACATCAATAACAGTCCTGAGCTGAAGAAAGAGAAACCAAAAGAAGATACTCCAGTATAAATATCATTTCATTAAAATAGTTAATTTTTACGTCACAATAGAGATTGCTTACCTTGATAATGGAGCTTCACTTTAAAATTATGTTCAAATATTTTCATAAGATATTTATGATATAAAAGCGTTTTTAACAACTTTGAGAAAATAGATTGTTTTTGTGAATATATGTGTACATAATTTTAAGATAAGTAATGCAATTTATTTTCATTAAACTGATTAGCTTTATTGGGATTCAGGAATTGTAAGCAGGAAAATACAATATCAGGGATTAAAAACAATAATACTGTAATTATAATTTCTTTAACAATATCACCTGCTTATAATTATTGAATAAACATCTTGATGTCAATAGTGTTGTGTTCATCATGTTTTTGAGTGAATGTTGTTTAATTGTTCTGTGGAATTTTTAAGTTGAAAGTATTTTGGCTATTAATAAAAACATATTTACTGTTATAATACTTAATATCAACATATGTTCTCTCAGACATGCATTTGTGATTCAATAAAATGATCAATATGTTTTAATTTTTGAAATTTTGACTAGTACAAAAAATGAGTCATCATACATATAAATTATTAAATTTAATTGATCACTTTGAAATGCTAACTTTAAGAAGAAAAACAACTATTTCACTGAAGCAGGGAGGATCTGCCACACTGTAGTTTTAATTCTAAGTATTGACCTTCAAAAAAAAAGAAAAGAAATTTGTATCTGATAAAAAAATATATAATGTAATTATTTTTAAAACAGGGGTTAAACTTGTTTTACCTAGTAACTATACAATTTGTAGCACAGCGTCCACTGGAAAATGAGAATGCTGTTTCTTTGATAGAACAGATAAAAAAAGTAAATCACTAAACTTGAGTTTTTGCCAGTCAAATTAAAAATGAATAAAATAATTTTAATATTGTTAAGTGCCTTCTGCTACATATCTAGATTTTAAATCTGGGAGCATGGAATGATCTCTATAAAATTGTTTTCTTACATATTTTATTTGCTATTTCAAGTTTAGGAATTTATTTATTCTGGTTTTAAAGCTTTTTTTAAGATATTCATTGCAAACATATATTTGAAAAAAATTTGTGATAGTATTTAAACTTAGATTTTTTTCAGAAGAAATTTCGTAGTTCTTGTTTAGTTTTATTTACTTTGTTAATTCCCAATAAAGCAAAAAAAAACCTGTAAAATAATTTGACCAATACTTTATTTTGAGAGAATGTCCATTATTTCGCTGAACAAAGTATGTTTAACTTTGCTCTTTATGTTGCATTTTAAAGTTCTTGATACACATTTGTGTGTATTGCTTACATTACAATAAGGCATATGTGAATGTGTTAAGTGTATAAGTGTAGGTTGGTGTGGGTGTGTGTATGTTTGTTTACAAAGTGATTTGTCATGCTTGTATATATTTTCTTTCTTTAAGGAAAAAAGTAACGAAAAAACAACATAAAATTAATTTTAGTTTTTTTAGTTTAACTGTAAATTTAGAATTATTTTCGTTTGGTGTTTGAAAAACTAAAATTATTTTATATAGATTGTACTGAATTTATATAACAAAATATTTTTAAATGTTGATAAATTTCATAAAATAGCATTTTGGTATTTTGTATAATTTCAGTCGTTAAAATGTCAAATAGAAATACTAAAATGCTTAATACATTTTGTGATAATATCTCAGATAGACTATGGTTTTATCATTTTATTCCTTGATCAAAAAAAAAATTTCTATAAACAAGCAAAATGCTTTATATTTTTATGTTACAACACAACAATAAATTTATCTAAAATTTTATTTAAATATTTTTTTAAAACACAGTATTTTATTTTTAAATAACATGCAGTTATTATTATTGTTATTATTTTGTATACCATTCATACCAACAAAATTAAAAACTTGACAGCTTCTGTAAAACAAAACAAGTGTTAAAAATCTTTTTAATAAATATTTCAATTAAGTCCATATAATATTAATTGAGTTATTTGATTTCTCTTGATACTTTATTCATTTGCTGCTAAATTTTCTCTTTACTTATTCCATTGCTCAGTTCACCCATACACAATATTATAACAAAACTGTTTTTATACTGCTATACCTTATAAATTTTTTACATGTAAAAAGATAATATAAGTTTATGATTTTCCTGATCACAGACAGGAATTTATAATATTGTCCGTTGGCTTAAAGTAAATCTAATAAAAGTATTACAGGACTCAAGAGACAATTAATTCATAATGTAAATCTTTTTATAACATGTTTATAATTATTGCTTTGCATGATAGAAACTTGTTAAACCTTAAACAATAATGTTTGTGACATAAAGTTTGGGCCTCGTTGATAAGTAGCCTTATTTAAACAATCTATGTAAATAATATTGTTTTTCAATTTAATGATTAAAAATTATATATTAAATTTTAGATCTGATATATTTTGTGATTCGTAGCCATATCACTCGTACACTAGATGCAATGTGATATTAACAATGATTCTGGGAATCGATTAACAATTTTCTGCCAATGTGTTTTTTTCATTTAACCAAATTCCTTCCAGGTAAAACTTAAATTAGGGTAATTTTTTAGTATTTTTACTCATTTACGTTGTCTAAGTTTATATGTGTTTTTCAGAAAGAAAAACAAAAGAGATTTGTGGAGAACAAATCTGATTACAATGAGATTTTTATACATTCCAAATGATTAGTTAGTGTCCTTCTAAAGGTATAGATTATATCTTTGTACTTAGTTGTGTATACTTTTTTAAGTTGATAGGAATATTTTCTGTTAATTTTTTAGTATAGTGATTGCATTCCAAAGTGATTTCCTTTTTAAATATTTACTGTTTATGTTAGGTTTAACATGTACATTTTCTGTTTGAATTTAAGAACTGAGTATTATACATTTATTTAAGAAAAAAAAATCTTTTTTTAACTCTTTATTTAATATACAGTATATTTAAGATTATTGTAAGATATACATTTATTGTTAGTGTATGTTTCAATTAATTAACTTGACGATAGCTTGAAGACCACATGCAACTTTTGTACAAGCTAATTAAAATGTTATTTTGTTAACTATTGTTTAGTAAATGTAACCTATAGATAAGTAATGTTGTGTTAAAGTCTTGTCCTTTAAATTATTTATGGCAATAATGGAAAAATCTTTACATTATCAACTCATATTTTCTGTTAGCGTGCTTTATTTGGTTTTTTGCTGTAAAAGTACAAAATTACTTTTGTTAAGAATAGGTCATTCTAAAACCTTAACCCTTTCACAACCGTACTGTTAAAACAAAACAGATAAAGGTGACAGAAAGTAGTTTTACAGCCTCTTTATATATTTTCAATTTTCATAATTTTATCGCTCTTCGTACATTCTGATAATAGTCTCCTATTTTATTGACTATGATCGTAATTTTTTATATTTATTTCTTGCTTATGTATTATTTTTTAAGCAATTTTACATATATTTATTTCATATAGTGAATTCTGGTTATATATTATACATATTTTCGAAAATAAAACAGACTTGTGTTTTATAGTGCGGTATATCAGAGATTGTAAATTATGCTACTAGGGTCAATGATATTATACTTACAAGAGAAAAGCAATGTTTTGTTGGTTTATGTGTGTTCATATTAAATATAATGAATTAGGATTATGACCTATTTTTCCATTAAGTGGTTTATTTACTCACCGTGTAAAGGCTACCATGGTTTCGAAACCTTACTGTTTCATCTTCAGGTCTTAACACAAAATGTCAAATCCGTCTGTCGAGGTCATCACAAAGTTAAACAAAACATTGAAAACACATCACAAACACTTAACACAATAACATGATTAAAATACATATGATACAATTTGGTTTGGCCAAACGATTAAAAGAAAGATAAAGGTTTTAATGGCGGTGCAGTACTTAATATTTGTGAAAGAATATAATTCATGCTAACAATATTTTTTCAGGCAAAGAGATGTCTAAACAGCTACAATATTTTTTCTAGGCAAAGAAATGTCTAAACAGTCATGCTTAAGGTTTATACTATACTGAAACCGCATACTTTATTTTATTCTCATGCAAAAATGTAATTGAAAAATTCTTTCAGTACTTGTAGACAGTACTTGTAATCTGAGCTGTTCTGTTCATTATTATTTTATTTTTTATTTAAATTTGTAGGACAACCCTAGCAGTATTGTAATTATATATTTGTTGAAAATAAAGGTGTAGTGATTTTTAAAGGTTTTAAAACAAATTTATAACAAATTAATTATATTTAAAGTAGCTTGTACACTACACATACAGTGTAATATGTCCTAAAGTAAAACAGCTGCTCATGTTATAATTGTGAAAATGTATGGCTGATATTCTCACTCTCTCTATTTCTCACACCTTTTTACGAAACATTGCTGAACTCCATTACAGTAATAGAAGTAAATCAATATACAGTAGAGTTTTGTTTAACCATCAGTCTTGGGACCATTAGGGTGATGGAAGACAGAATATACGGGTAACAAAAATAGATTGTACTTTCAGCAATCAATAAAAATAATACTATATTCTATTTATAGCACAGACAGTTTTATTATTATTTTTTAAAATGTAGTAAAACATTTGAATTTTTTATTTAACTCTATTGATGTATTATACAAATTTTACATACATCTTTAATATAGTAAATTATCAGTACTTCACCTTTTGATAACTCGTAGTCATGTAACATATTCGAGAGCACCGTGCTCTCCACTTGGAGTATTCATTTGACTGTTGCATGATCGATTTATACCATGAATGGCATTATCATAAATAGTGGGAAAGTTTTTATCTTCCAGTAGAAACATTCATGCACTTTTGCAATTTTTTACACTATTTGAAATGTTTTAATTTCATTCCACTAGATGATAGGATCATTTACTTTTCGATTATCAGTTTTTGTTTAGGGTATCAATTAGTGTCAGCTACTGTCACCTATGCTATAAGTAAAGTTGTGTCCAGTTACAAAGTTTTGTTTTGACTATAAGGTTATTTTTATTATTTATTATAAATTATTCACTATGGAAAACATTTGTTTAAAAATGTCAGGTGTTAATAGAAACTGACGGTTAATTGAGATTGTACTGTACATTATGCAGTAAGTAAAATCAGTGTTATCTTTGGTTTTACTGTATATTTTGTTCACTTATGTTTCAAAAGGTCACAGATCATCGTGTGTTTAAACCTAAACAATTTTAGGTTTTTATTATGCAATAATTGTATTTACTTTTGTTAGAACTATCATACATAAACTATGGAAACCGTAGCTGAGATTTTAGAGTAAGAACTACATTTTTTTTACCAAACGTCTTCCATATCGGCTCTTAAAACTATTGTTATCTGGACATATTATACTTTCATATGTGTACCAGACTACTAAATAGCAATTGCAGTAATGCAGTTTTGTAACGAGCTTCATGCTAGTGTTCACAGTGTATGTACCGTTACACAGTGTTATATCACGGAGGTGAAAGGGTTAAGGTTTTGTACTGAATATATCATTTAAATGTTTATTGTATACACAAAATCGATGTTTTGATAAATTCAACTGTACATTTTACCAAATCAATAGCACGTATAATGTAGGCCCATAGTTTTTTATAAACGTATATTTACTAAATGTTGCCTTAAGTGTTGTGGTACTTAACTGTCGCCGAATTGTACTTTAAACCAATTTAATAAAGAAAGACAGACATATTCAAAATATTTTATACTTAAGTAAATTGGCTGTACAGATATGTTATACTATATGAATCTTATTGTTAAAAATTGAGTACCAGAAATGTAAAACTAGCATCTGCATTTTAGTTTTATTTTTTGCCATGAAAGCTAAGACATTTTTCGTTTGAAAATAAATTTTAATAACTAACAAAATGAATATATCATTCATGTATGGCTGTGTTAAAAATTATTTGATTTATGCTATCTAACATATTACAAATAAATAAACAGTATGTAAATAATTCAATGAATTTGTAGCAGCCAACAGTGAAAAAAGCTATAACTTCATATGAATGCTGCTTACTCTTTATTGATCTTCTATAATTGTAAATTTTGATTGGCTTCATTTTTAATTCCAAAGTAAAATCAGTAATTGTACAGAAAGATGTTGTTTGAAAAAAACTCTCGTAATCAATTTTACTTATTGATTAACGTATTTTATTATTCCAAAGAAAGGAATGTTTAATGTATAGGACAGCATGTAAACGAATGCTTGACAAAAATAACAGGGCACAAAATTTCGTGATGCAAGATTGATGATTATAAATGATATACAGTCCATATAAACTACAGTATATGAGTTACCCTTACCATTAAGCATTATTGTCAGTGATTTCTAGCCTAACTGTTTTATTATAAAATTTGGGATACATATGCATTTTTTATCCCTCCCTTATTAATTTATCTAGGCACAATAATAATATATATTTTATATTAAAATTGTACAACAGTTGGGTACAATTGAATAACACTGATATCATGCTGCTTTTTTATCATCAGCTTCTGGAAGAAATATGCATCTTAGGAAAATAAGTTATGAAGAATTTAATAAATTTTTCCACAAACCAATTTGTTAACTATAGTAACACTTTTTTAATTTATAAATTACACTTACATTCCATTAACACATAACAAAACAAGCATTTTTAGGCATTTTAATTTAGCATGGCCTGTATGCATTATATCCACTTTTTTTCTGTCTTAATGTCACATACTTAATGTCTGCTAGACTAGTGAGGACAAGGGTTTGGTGTTAATGGTTGTAACTCCAGTTCTGAACCTATGACCTTGCAGTGTGCAAGTTTCTAGATGCAGCCAAGGTAAATAGAATACAAGGTATGGGCCATGCGCATGTCCTTCCCACCACCGATGCCGGCTATGGCGCGTCATCCGGGCAAACTCAGACGTAGTGTTTAATAGAAAACAGTTTATAATGTTAGTTTTAGTAACTGTATTATAGTAATTACAGTAATAATTCTTTTTGTATAACATTATTAACGCTATTTAATTACTTTACTTACTGAATTCGCTCATTGTCAAAACGGAAACTTATTATTTTATACAATATTACATAATATTAAAGTAAATTATAGGTCCATAGCTTGAAAAATTTTAAAGTTATTTTTTATTTGAAAGTTAAAAGCACATTACACTATGAATTATGTATCTGAGGATGTTCATTGACAATTATTTGGTTAACTGTGAAAACATACATCTGGAATAAAAAATTAGCAATAAATTAAATTACAAAGGACCAACCTATGTACAGGCTTTTATGCCCCCTTTAGGTCCTTTTTTGTATATATTTTTATATGTAATAGGAATTTGGTAGTAAATAAATAAATATCATATAGACGTATTATGCAAACAGTAAAATAAACATATGTATTTATGTTTATAAAATGTGGTACGGACGTAACAGGATATGGTAAATTCACCTACTGAAGAATAATTATTATTTAGTTTGTCTGTCAGATTTTTCATCACACATTTTTCTTTATTTAGCCCATTCTTCAATAGGATACATAAGGTAGCCTTTTGACAAAGTTGACAGCCAATCCCTTTGATTATTATGGCACTTGTTTGTTGGATGACCGTATACAAAAGTTGAGACGATTTTTTTTCTTGACTCTATACGCTGTATACGCTATAGCCAGCCATCATCTTCAGTAGATCAGAGTTCTCCTGTAGATCACACTTCACATCATCTTCACTAGCTTGCAAGTTATTTAAGGCTCCTCCTCTTCGTCAGATTATCAGGAAAAAATATTCTTAAACTTAGTAACATTGCTTTGTAAAACCAAATTTTTATTTTTAACCGAGGCCAGTTCTTGTAATGCAAGTTGAATTTGTTCCTTCAAAAGTAAATTTTCATTTACTTAAACATTTCATTTCTTCTACAGAGGCATTATTTACAACGATATTTGTATTAAAATTACTGACTACGGAAAGTGGGTTTCATTTACAGAATTACACATTAAAATTACACCAACATCATTTCAGTTTACAGGTGATTTTTCTTGTAAATTTCCATCGGACTCATCAATAAGTTTTTTTAATGTTTCTTGGTTTTCAAATTTTTTAATCCTTTTCGCTTTTTTAGAATCAACACATTTATTTTCAACGGTGAAAATGTTAAAACATGGAATGGCACCAGATTTCACAGGTTTTGTATTTAATAATTAGGATTTAAAATCCCTTTCGAAATCATCGTCATTAAAATGAAGTGAACAGAGTTTAACATTATCAAAATTAAAATGATCTGCTTGTTTACACGCATGAACACATGCTTTTCTCAGGCCTTCATCTTTTGGAATTCTATGAAATGTAATTCCTTTTCCTTCACAATTCTTATCATTATTATAGCAATTGGCAATAGCGCAACCAGGCATTGTTATGCATACATAATTATACAATACCAAACAAAATACATTATGTTATTTTTTGGGATTCAAAACATACTTAAATCTTTTCTATTATTTATTAAACCTCAAACACAAAACACAATTATCGTGCAGTATTGTTGTTGACACTTTTTATTTAAAACACAACACCTACAGATTAAGTAAACACATCGAATCTCCAATTACATTTATATAACATCGAGTTGTTTAGCGGGAAACTGCGTACAGTAGCAGTGAAGAGTTTGATCCAGTGACGTCATGCGCACGGTAGTCTACTGCGCAGACCCACCGTGTATTCTATTTACCGTGGATGCAACAGAGTGACTGCTGCCATTTAGCATGTTGACACGCATAAACTGTATAGCTTGAAGTTAATCTCACAAAAACTGGAAGGTGTAGAACTTATTATAGCCTGCTGGAATGGCAGATTTCTAATGTCCTAGTTTAAAATGAGTATCACATTATATTATATTTAGAGTTGTGGGGAAATCTAAAATTTCATTTTTTTACATGAGTTGTTTATTATGACAATGTAGCTTTTAATATGAATAATTTATGTAATAAATAAAAGAAATATTATGGAAAGCTATACTTTACAATTAATTATGACATGCAATTTTTGATAAGTAGATATTTGTTGGCCAGGGAAGTGTTGACAGCAGGGAAATCATAGCAGATTAGTTAAAATTTAAATATGTTTAACATGATATCCTAAAATATGTCGTTCGTCCAGGAATCAAGAGCATGAATACAGCTATATTATGATCTGTGGGCTCTGAAATTGTACTATTCCCAAGAGTTATCCATAAAGTTTTATATTTATTTTTGCTTTTGAAGGTAATAAAATAAGAATATTGCATGAATATTGAACATATGACAAAAATACACAGATGACTATGGCAAAAATGACTATTACTAAAATATTGCAAAATTGATTTTGTCATAAGCATAGGAAATATAAAAACAAATTCCATTCTAAGGTAGGTTGGAACAAAACCTGTCAGTCATATGCTCACTGTATTTGTTTATCAATATTCCCAAATAATATAGAATGAACAGTAGTTTTAGTTGTGTATTAATACATTATCCTAAAAACTATAACTGAGTTTATTCTATTTGAAATATAAAACCTTCAATAGTTTTTCACTTTGAAGCCTACTCTAATTCTGATTTATGTTGCTTTACTGTATCAGTAATGAAGATTTGATAAATAAACTTCAGTTTTACAAAACCATCACAGATGTTTTATTGTAGGTACGTTGTCACAAATTGTATATTTTTGTGATATTAATTTATATAAAAATATGTTATTATGGTACTCAATTTTTACTTCTGTATTGGTTTAGTTAAAAATCGACCAAACTACAGCAATGTTGGCTTTAGTTATTTATATTGAAAAGCAAAATTTTAAAAATGACTTATGTTTGTACTTCCTAATCTAAAAGTTGTTTCACTTCACACTATTTATTTGTAGAGTTAGTGTTTATAAATTTGTATTTTCATTATAAATTATAGATTATATGCATAATATTATGATTTTGATTCATGTTGTCCTGATAACCAGTTATGACTGAGCAACCTCTGTTTAATTTTAAAAAAATCATTGAAGGCCTGATTCAAACTTGATTGATAAATATAGCTACAGTTGAATTAATATAGTGATAATCATTTATAATTTGTAATACCTATATTATAAGTAATAATGATAATGATAAATTCCTTTCCTGATACCTAGTATTAATGACTGAGCAACCTCAGTTTAAATTAAAAAAAAAATCATTGAAGGCCTGATTCAAACTCGATTGATAAATATAGCTACGGTTGGATTAGTATAGTGATGATCATTTAAAATTTGTAGTATCTATATGATAAGTGATAATAGTAAATGATTTTATTCCTATAACAAAACGCTTTGCATACCAGAAAACTAAAATAGGTAATTAACTGGTTAAATCCAGTTACTTCGTACTTTTAACAGTGCCTCTTTTAAAGGATAAACCAATCTTAGAAAATTTTCAACTTGTGTAATCTTGAGTTGCCTCCATTGAATCAACTGTTAAATTGAATTAAATTGGGGAATTAAAAAAAAACATTTTTCAATTTGTGCACAAAGTAACAGATTTTTGATAAAAATTGTTGCTTTTGTGGCTGCAGTATAATACATGTTCTCATTATAATACTAGAGTATCTCTTATGAGGAAAGATCGTCTATATATAAAATTGTTTCATTTTCCTGTTACTGCTGATTTGATTCTGTAATAATATAAATAGAATGAAAATTGACTTATGAATGTACCCAAGACTTAAAAATTACTTTTCAAACATTTTTTGTGAGAAATTGTTTGGACTAATTCTGTTTGTGATACAGTATAAGCAAGAAAACAGCCTATTAACAAATTTTAGTTAAATGTAATAAAATTCAAACATTTTTTTAAACAGCTCCAACATCTGTTATTTGACTAAAATTTGGCACAGACAAAACCACAACAAATAACTTCCAAATTTATTTTGAAATTTTATTATTATAGTTTATTTGAACATATGCCAAACTTTGTGTACAATGAAGCAGATAAAGACAAAAAGACCACACTAAACATAAGAATAAATTAACACAAAACAAACATGTGATTAGGCCTCGTAGATAAATAAAAAATAGCCGAATATATATATATATATATAAGAAAATTGTAAATTTTATTGGGATAGGCAAAAATAATACACTGGGAGAATAACATATATAAATGGAAAATAATTGAAATATCATACACAAAAACAAAGAACATCCCTATCAGCGAAACCAATGTCGAATGAAGGCCTCTGTGGCTAACTCTTGTTAAAAAAGTAAACTTAAAATTAAAAAAAAAATTTAAAAGGCTGATGTTTTAATGGTTAAAAAAGAAGGAGCCACTACTGGATCAGAGCTAGGAAATTGAGAGGGACAGCAGTAGTTAATAACCTTGTTCAGGTAGGCAGGCACAAACGTTAGTTGGTTATTTACTGTTGGCTAGTACACACCCTTATCTTATGCCTTTTTGGACAGCTATTTTTATATTTTCATTTTGTTTTCTTGGTGACTTGTGATTTATTGATCATATGTCACTCTTAAGTTCTATTTCTAGTTTTACCCACTCAGAAATTTGCCTTGTGTATTTTTTCTTAGTTTTTAATGTTTTAAAATAGATAGGCATCTTAAGTTTTAAGTTAAACACTTGAGAATGAGAGCTGATCCATGAACTAGAAACATGTATTGCTTCATGTACACAAATGATAACAAATGTCTGAATAAATAGTAATAATAACAATTAACAATTGTAAATATCCCATCATTAAGTAACAATTTTAAAACATCATTTTTGATTTTCAAACAGCCTACTGTGTTTAATAAATTTAGATTGTTTTCCAACAATTTTCAACTGAAACTTCATTATTTTTTTCTTCTTGAGGATGAAAAGTCCATATCAGCTGTATGAATCCTATTACTTCGGTCATGTTTCAGTATGAAAATTTTAATTCTAACGCATTTCGTAAATTTTCATGTTATGTATATAGGAATATAACCTTTATTCTCTTCAAATTAATTCATTCAATCTGTGTTTGCTATAAAGGGTTTATTGGAGTTTTTATAATAAAGAACATATATCTTTGTTATGAGTATATCTTGCTGTAATTCCTAGTGTTAGTTTTTCATTGTTTTTGACATGTTTTGGAAACAGAGCTACACAAAAACATTTGAAGAAGAATTGGATGCAAGATGTACTCACAACAAAGTTTACTGTGTCTATAATCAGTTCCATTTAAAATATAACAAGATTAAAATAAATTCAAGTAGTTTTTTCCTGAATGGAGGTTGTTAATGATTTTAGAATTAATCTGGAATTGTTGCTTTAAGAGTTTGTTTATGTTTAAATGTTGTGTCATTGCATGTTACTTTTGTGTGTAGTCGCTTTGTAATTTACCTAATGACCTCCACTCTGGCGTAATTACATACATTTGTTTTGTGTTAAGTTTTTAGAGAAAACATACTTAACATAATATTATTTGATGATATAACCTTTTATGTTATGATTATTCTTGTAAACATCTAATACTTCAGTGATAAATTTAGTTTCTATTGCACCGTAGTTAACATATTTGAAGAAATATCAGTAGGGAAATATATGAATATCCCATATAAATAATTATAAATATTTTGGTTTTTGGTTTTTTTTGTAACATTTTTTATATGAAAGATAATTTGTGAAAATGAAATGTTTTGACAAATATTAATTATTGTCATCAATAATTACTTAGAAAGATTCTTCATGGAGCTGCAAATACTCTCAAAAACTTACTTATGAAATATATTTTATTTGGAACTGATGATGGTTTACAAAACCCAACATAAATTTGGGAAGTCTAAAACTATTGTTTCACAGCAAATGAAAATTAATTAATGGAATATATACAAAAGGTAATAAAACTGTACATTTAGAAAACTAATGCATATATATAATATTCTTTTTTTAATGATTAAACATGTATTTGTACTGTATTTTCTTTAGGTCGCGACTGTTTAAAAGCCCCTACCAAGCTGCACATTTTGATTTTAAGACAAAGTAAGTTTTTTCCAGAATGATAAGCACCAGTGGTGGCTTGCTCTAAGTTTCTGTGATCTGCATAAAAATAATAAAAATACTCTCATTTAATGTTTTAGTTATCTGGAAATTAAACAAAAGTGTTACGCAATTGATTGCATGATGATGAATTGTCATTATTTATAAGCACAAAATGACAACATAAGAAACGCTTGTTGGCAGAACAGTGTTCAAATCTGATTTTGAACCTTTTGTAAGGACTAAGTATAAGTGACGGCCTCATTAACTCAAAGTTAAACAACAGTTGAGAGAAAGAAAGGATGATAATTTTTCTATCTTTTAAACAATTCAAAATATTGAACACTCTGTTCATAAATGCTCTAATGTAGATGCAATCTGTGAGCCCAGCATAAATACCTTCTGCAGTGTTAACAACAGAATTTGTGCTTATATTAAATTTATTTCAATATTGCAGATTTTTCAGTATCCACATTAACTCTAACTTGAAAGATTACTTTTTTAACGTTGAGTTGCCAATCTGTTTATTCTTCAGCCAATAATACAGTTGAAGACTTTTGATGTTATAGTTGTTCCAAGCTTCCAGTAAACAATATTGGTTGAAGAACACAGTTGCCATAATTATCCTTTGCAACAGAGTTTGTATGTGTGAATTTTGGATGAAAATTGCATGGATTTTCATTCATCTCATCATTGATGTTAGATATGCATATTTTTTGTTTTTGTGTGAGAAAACATTTATCTTCTCAGTTAAATGTTACAATACATAAGAGACACATGTCTATAGGAAATATAGGTTATTTTCCATAGAATGGTGCCTTGGTGCCCATCATGAGCACAGTTTATGATATTCAGTTTTGGACAATATTTTTTTTTTTAAACTTGTGGAAATTCTATAGAAAAATCAATAATTATAAAATAATGATATTATTTTCTTTCACTTTTGTATTCAAACACTTGGCAATATTGTCAGTTTAGACACTAAACTTCCAAACTTTGTTAATTGTTAATATTTAAAAGGCCTTTGTGACGGCTCGTGCTGTAGGTTCACTGGAGCAGTGAATACCCATATAAATAGCGTAAGTAACATATTATTTCAAAGGCATAATTTATTTTGTAATTTGATTCATTTTATGTAATAACCTATATTCAAAATATTACAAGAACTACAAGTATTTATTTTTCATTACGTGATTTTGAGTTACAAAGCGCTTCTAATAGAGTGGCCAGTTTGCTAGTCCTGAATTCATACTGAACATCAAGTGCTGGGTACCCAGTATTGAGGGAAGTGGAGGGAGAATCGATTATGTAGATTGCTGTAATCATTAGTTATTCACGGGGTTATTATTATTTTTATTCAGGAATTTGCCATAATTTGTATATGGTACTGTATATAAAACAAAATGCGACTTTTAAAAGTTCAACAAAATTCTTATTTTCACTTGCCAAACCTTATTTTCACTTGCCTAAAACTTAGATGTGTTAAAAAACTAAAAACAGGAATAACTTTTCAAGTCAATTACAGTATAGTCTGAACATGCGCTACTCCAACACCTCCAATAGTTCGACACCAATTTTCAAATAAGCATGACGTGATTGTATGGCCTACTATACAATCTATACATTTCAAGACAAAGAAATAAAGGACTGTTGAAAAGAAAATTGGTTGTTTAAAACTATAATTTTCTACTGCATGTAATACTAACATGTTTTGAATGTTTCAAAGTATTTTATGTGTTTTATATTATTTGTATATGGTAGTGTGTAATTCAGTACATAAACTGAGCAATAATCCCTTGCCAAACAGTTTAACTTACATATGTTTTGCGTTTACATTTTTCCATCTTTTTTAAAGACAAATACAGTAGTATGTATACAGTAAATTCAGTGAACTCTCAATGCAGTGGAGTGGCCTTACACACTGAAGTCCAGGAGGTAATTCATAGGAGTAAGTGGCAAGGGTGAGTATTGTTCATGTAAAAATTTAAATGTCACCATACATATTTCCCTAATCAGCTAATAGTAGGCACAAGAGCATTCCTGAGATTACCTATACATATAACAAGTTCCTTGTTTATGTTTATGAAGCCTGTCTTGTCCCTTCAATGTCTGAAATTGTATAGTTTTATATTAGTTTATTGTACAGTTTGTAGTTCTTTGTCAGAATTACCAAAAAATGTTCATTACTGCCAACTGCTGTTAAAATCCCTAGTGCATGTTTGAACATCTAACAAAATTGAAGTGTTCAGTTTTAGATGCAGGACTAGTGCCTTAGCCACCAAGCTCTAATATTAGGTTCAAAGGGATTACTGTATACAGTACTGTAATGTAATATATTTTGTATTTTTGCCTTCATTTTCATTAAAGTTCAAATACAGTACGGTACAATGTATGTTTTCTGTTGGCCATCTGTAGTCTAGACACTTCATGTAATCTAATGGGTGTCCGGATCTTGTAGGCAACAAAACCAAAAGAAATAAAAATAAAAAAATATTCACACTAGCTGGCAAATACATAATGGAAGTTGTGAGCAAGTCAAGAACAACTAAGCAACTGTTGATTATAAAAACACAATTTTGAATGTTTATGTTATATAAAATGAAAATACAATTTGCATTAAAATTTTTTTTTTAAAGTAACCAGAGGTATAGTTAAAAGAAAAAGATGCTTTTTTTATCCTTAATTAAAAATAGTCATTTTGCCCATTGTCTGATTTTAAATAATTCACAGATCCCCTGATAGGTACAAACACCTCAGTTCCTATAATCCACGAGGCATTTCACTAATACAGTTTTAGTTGTATAATCATGTAAGGTAAGGAAAACAATCATTACCTTTAATCTTCACTACTGTGTTGTAAATCAAATTTTAGGTCATCATATTTAATAATAAATCATATAGATTGTTTTTACAGGCTTTATAATCTTCCAGTTCTTCACCTGCATTCATAAAAAATATCTACTTTTGATGCACCAGTTAGAAGATTTGAAGTTAGTTTTGCAATGAGTATGGGACGTATAAAATTTAGAAAAAAATCATTTAAATTGATATAGTTACAAGACTGTGCAGCAGTCAGGATAAGCGTGCTGATAATACTAAACATAATGTAGTACTGTGAGGGGTATCCAAAAAATAAGTTCACTTATCAAGAGAAAATAAGAATTAACAAATCAGAAAAAAAATTTAAAAATTACACAAGTGGGACATATTTGTATTTTTAATTAAAATTCTTAACACCTATAGGGAAAGCTGATTGGCATTTTTGCTTTCATATATTTTCTATACTCTTCGACCTTGATGCTTGTGGCTCATAATACCTTCCCCCTCCCTTGACCACATGCCTCAGGCATACTGTATGTTAGTTCTGCTGTAGGGTTTAATTTTTGTTGTTGTGATTTTAGGGTCAGTCATAAATACCTTGTGTTACCCTTTGCTGTAACAGAACAAGGTCAGAAATGTCATGCAGGATGTTTCTCTTTACCTTATAGTGTCCTGTATTTGTACATACCTTTTTCCTGTTTTTTGTATCTTGGTGAATATACATAAACTGTAGGTCCTACATAGACTGTAGATAATTCCCCCCCCCCTGTTTTTTGTGTTTTGGTGATTATACATAATCAGTTATAGACTGTATATATTTTTTTGCCTTTTGTGAGTATATATAAACTATATTGGTTTTTCCTGTTTTTTTTTTTTATTTTGTGACCGTATAGGAGCTATACAGTCACATTATATAGACTCTACCTACTTTCTATTAGTTTTATTGTGTTTTTTATACTTTGCTTTTAAAATGAACCATCCTGGTATTAGTAGATCTTTGTCAACTAACAATCCAAACTTTGGTTATAGAGTTCGCAGAATGTTGGATAGTGAGAACGTAGACGATAGAATAGAAGATAACTCAGATATTGATCAAGGTTTTTTGGATGACTTGATTATGTTATATCAGATAATGATAAACATCATCTAGCACAAGTACTATAGTGCTTATTAAATAAATTTTGTTTTTTAAATTGTCTTACATTACTCCATTACCTTGAAAATAATTTAAACAAATGAAAACTTGAATGTTCTTTCAAAATACATGTGACGGTCAAAATGACCGTATGTTTCCCTTAACGTTATAAAAAACATGTTTCCATATAGGTATTAAACAAGTTATCCACCTTATTTTTCATTTTATCATCTTTGAAGTTATTATTGAGAATCATTGTCAGATTTTTTGTTTTGAGAATCTATGGAGATGAATCCTGGAAATAGGTAGTTTCTTGCAGTGAGGTCTTTAGTGCACATTAAAACCACTCTCATCAGGATTTAGCCAGAAGTTCACTGGTTCCATGAGCAGCATGTGGTCAGGAAATCTTTTGAAGGAGCAAAACTATTACTTTACAGTACTATGTTGCATTTATTTTTTAACTCATAAGGCAGGTAATTTAAAAAAAGTCATTGTACCAATACTCACAAAAAAGTTTTGTAACACTTTTTGTATTAACACAGTGAACAACTTTCTTTTTTCTTTTTGTAACGCCTTACTCTACGGTTTTTATATAAGCATTGCATAATTAAAAATAAATTTTATTCACAAAAACTGTACATTTTACAGCTTGGTAACAAAACGAAATGTAGCCTCCATCGTACTAAATTTCATAGCTGCTGGACTGAATGTGTTCACTAGCAGTACATTCAAACTAAAATTACCTGCATACATGTTTATTTTGTGAGACACAGTTTATTTTGAGAATAATAATAAAAAAAAAATATTAAATTCTCATCTATCATATTCCATTGCAAAGCAACATCACTCGAACATTAAACATTTCATACAGAAACTCATAGAGTTATGTGCATTATGCATTAAGGCCTGTAGCTGAAGATGAGTTGCTTTTCAGTGCTAATGCACTTCTTCGTTCTGGGGTGTCTTCACTAAAATTTTATCTGTAAAAGTACTGAAGGTGGGTGGAAAAACATAAGTTTGGCTAATGTCAGTGTTATCTGATATCTTCCTTCTTGTAGGGATTCATTTTATACATTGGTTGTATCTTTATCTTCAAAGGAACTCTGTGTTGTTGCAATTATTTCTGTTCAGGGTTAATTATCTGCCTTAGATACACCTTCAACTTGTAAAGGGATGGAAATAATAAAAAAGATATCTGCTTACAGTCCTATTGTACTTCTGTCTTTTAGGGATAACACTGTGATTGAGCTGTACATTTATTTTCAAAGGGACTGAAATATGCAAGTGGAAAGAAAAAATAAAATGCTGCTATTAGTGATATCATGTTTCTTTGTTTTGGGGCTTCTTAGTCCTGTACATTGGTTGTACTTCCACCTTTATGAGGACTGAAAATGGAAAAAAAAACATATAGTTGTCTGCTATCAGTGCTTTTGTATTTGTTTTTAGGCTAAGCCTTGTGCCGTGTTTGTATTTTTATCTTCAAGAGGACTGGAGATGTATGGAATAAAGATATAGTTGGCTACTATCAGTGCTTTTGTATTTCTTTGTTTTGAGACAAAACCTTGTGCCTTGGTTGTACTTTCATCTTGAGGAGGACTAAAAGAGGTAAACTGATATCAGTGCTTTTGTATGTCTTTGTTGTGAGGCAAAGCCTTGTGCCTTGGTTGTACTTTCATCTTAAGGACTGAAGATGAATGGAAACAAGATGTGGTCGACTACAATCAGTACATTTGTACTTCTTTGTTGTGAGGATAAGCCTTGTGCCTTGGTTGTACTTTCATCTTGATGACTGAAGATGGATGGAAGGAAGATATGGTCGACTGATATCAGTACTTTTGTATTTCTTTGTTTTGGGGCTTGGTTGTACTTTTATTTTGATGAGGATCTAAGGAGGATGGAAAGAAGAGATAGCTGGTTGTTATCAGTGCTTCTGTATTTATGTGAAGCTGTCATGTCTTTGTTATACAGTGCAACTTCAATAATTCAAAGTAATGGGAACCAAGAAGAGCTCAGATGACACTGAGTGACATGATTTAGATAGATTTTATGTAAAGCTTATAATATCAAAACTTGATATTTAAGTATTGTTACAAAAAATGAAGTTATTTTCATTAATTGACATATTATTTAAGGTTTTTTTAAATTTACACTTAAAAAACAGTGTTCTACTACAAACACAAACATTTACTGTAAACACAGCCTACATTACTTATAGTGCAAACAATATTAATTAATATGCCCTGTACATGTGTAGTGGTACTTTACTTTCTGAAAAAAATATTTTTTTTGTTTCTCTGAAGAAAGTCTGTTCTTAGCAGCATAGTCTCACCATCTTTGTAGCTTCGTAGAAACATGATGTCAGCTGGTGTCACTGTACACTGATACACTGTTGTTGCATGTACATGTAGTGCAAGCTCCAGTGTCGCTATCCCTTCACTATGATTCACTTTTGGTCACACCTACATTGTCTGCTTCTTCATTGTTGCTGTCTCTGTTTTCTTTGCTTAACACTTCCACAATAGCACTGTTGGTCACTTCCTTGTGTTCATCTTTGTTCAACCAATCTTGCTCTACATTTTCAGCTGCATTTTCACACCCAGGAAGCAAATGAACAAGATCTAATAACTGTTCATTTTCATTTTCCTCTGATGTTGCTTTGATTATTATTTTTCATTTTCATTATGATTCTCTAAAAGTTTTCTCCATGTTTTTTTTAGTGTTTCTGGTTTTAAACGGTTCCAAGCTTCTGATTCCGAGTATACAACATCCTTCATGTTTATTTTTTTCAGAACATCTTTTATTGACTAGAAGTTATTTTTTGTAGAGTGCAAAATTGTGTGCTGACACATTTTTTTAAACACGCCAACATTCCTTGGTCCATTGGTTCGACAAGGTTAATCTTATTTGGAGATAAAAAATGGCGTGAATATCTCCACTATGAAGTTGTTGAGCATTAGGGTGACAGCCAGTGTTATCCAGAGTAAAGCTTGCCTTGAGTGGTAATTTTTGCATATTGAATTTTTGTTTTTGTTTCTGGAACAAATCTGTCAAAAAACCACTCCTTGAAAATTCAGCTGTCCATCCATGCATTTTTTTTTAATGATTACATAGAACTGGTAAAGCCAACATCTATATATTTATTGAATTCTCTTGGTTTGGCTAATTTTCCAATTAAAAAAAGGTGGCAATTTATGATCTTCAGAGGTATTGCTACTGCAAGCTAGCAATACTATTTTTTTTTTTTAACTTTTTATTATCTGGATCGGAAATTTCATTCTAAGGTAGTAGCGAATGAAATCCTAAAAGACTAAAGCATACTGATTCCAAGATCAGTCTGATCACAGTGACAAAGTTGATCCAGTGACAGATTTTCCTTTTTTATTTCATTTTTTTGTTTTTTCCTTGAATCACTTTGACAGCTTTACTATTAGCGGATAACTTTTGTCTGCAGATTTCAAGCTGGTGCAACCCATATATTCTTTTCCATATGTTCAGCTACCCTGAACCAGCTGAAAAACTGTCTTCTCTTCTTCTAATTCCTTTAGGAAAAAATAATGCCTTCTCCTAAATCATTGAACCACTAAGTGGACTTACTTTATTTAGCTCACATTCACAAATCAGCTCTGATCTTTTCATAATCTGATATTTTTATAGTTTTATGGTCATGAATTTTGAAGTTATTTTAAAGTCGAAAAAGAGGCTTTGTTACAATATCACTCCTCTAATCGGACTCTGTTTTTTTATATCAATTGCCTACTGTTAGTTTACCTGTGCATAACTCTGTTACTACTTCTTTTTCTTTTCCCACTGCCCAATTTTTTCAAGCGCTAACACTTTTGTCTCTAAAGAAATAAATTTCATTTTCTGTTGTGAATAGTTTACACATTCATTTTGGAAAAAATAACAATAACAGCTGTAAGTAATAAATAATACTGTGTTAGCCACAACACATACATACTGCACTGAGTGAAAGTATACACTAGCTAGCTGGCATCGAAACAATGCATATAGAGTCTCTACTTTATTGTGCTATCTAATCTATAATCGTCACATAGTTCAGCATCAGAAAATGTGTGCAGTGGTGTATTGTACACTAATTATTTTTTTCATGTTTTTGCTTTTTCATATTTATTTTATATACATATAAGTACAGCATGTAGTCACATTGGATTACACAGAGCCTTGAACTACCAGGGCTTGTATTAACGAGGTCATACTGTACTTTCATATTTAATAGGGCTGGAGGAAGAGATCACACTGTTTGTCCCTGATATTACACTGTTTGGTGGGTAGAAACAAATGCAATTTTTATTACATTGAGATATATTTTTACTGTTTCAAATATGTTTGAAATTGATGTTTAGAAATCTATGTGTTTGTATATTAACCCGTTTTGTTTTTGACTTGAAATTTTTAATTTTTTCTAAATATTTACATTTAATTTCTGTTAAAACTTTTTTGAGTAGTGTTATGTTGATAATTGATGAACCTTTTTAACCTTTGTCTATAAACTATGCTTTGATGTTTTAAATTCATAAGCTTGATGTGGTATTTGAGGTGTTCTTGTTATCAGTCATATGGTACGTATCTTATTGTGAGTTTCTTGTATGAAATGTTTAGCTGCATAATATTTTGTATTATTTATGTAGGCAGAAGACAGTTATGTGTAACAAAATAATTACTTTATAAATAATTAATTGTTTTCAAGGGCTTTATGTAAAACAAACAAGCATATATTTTGCTAATGCATCTTTATTGTTTAATTTTTTTATGTCAGATGAGATTGGTATTTTTTTTTTGTGAACATAAAATCATAATGATTATCAAACTTTAAAGAACTAAAAACAGACATAGCCAAAATAAATATTCATAAAGTATGATTATTTTATTATCACAAAAAAGGTTCATTGTCTGAAACTATGTATTAGGATGTTTTAAAAATTTGGGTTTGGCGATAATAGTATGAGAAAAATGTAATTTGTTTTTTTCATTTAGTTTAAAATACCAGTTGTACAAAACTGAGCATTGGTCTTAATAAAGAAGTTTTAAAGCAGAAGAATATCATGCGATGTTGAAGTTAGTAATTTTTTAAATAAAGATTCAATAGTTCATAAAAAATATGAAAAATCTTATTTTGTGTAAAATTTAAGATTATTTATTAATGCAACACAAACGTACAAAGTTTTTATTAAAATATTAAATTAATAATCATAGCAAAGGACTATATTACAAGCTGTTACTAATCATAGATAAACTTCGATAAATGATGTCAAATTGATTTTATAATGTCTAAAAATAAGCTTATGGACCCTTGTTAGCATTATTTATTTAGCTTTGTTCAACTCATTCTTTGAGACCTTATTTTTTATTTAAATTGTTTCCCTTAATGCAGCTATGGATTGGGAAACAGACGAGAACAATGACGTTCCAGGTAATGTGGATGGTTATAATTTTTTTTTTAAATTTAGTATGCTATATTTAATTAAATTTTTGAAATCATTAAACTTTTATAGAATAATCTTATAACAGTTTTGTAGCTTAATAATGGAATCTATACTACTCTAGCAATACAGTAAAATCCTGAAAACTTGACCTTCAAAAATTTAAACTTCTGTACAGGTCAATAGTTCCTCACACCTCTGTCCTGTCAGTAAAAGTGTTATTTAAAACGGTTTGAGAAGGGCAATTATATTTTTTTAAAGTTAATGAGTATATCTGGCCCATAGAGTTAAATACAAGCCAGTGCATTTTAATGCTGATTACAATTATGAAATTAGATTTGTAAAAAGTTTAAGATAAAAAAATTTAGTTAGAATATATTTTTAAATACATTTTTTTTTTAAATACAAAATAAATAAATTTTTAAATATAGTACATATTTTTTATCCGTTTGTTAAACTGCATTAAGTTATGAATGTCAGTGCATTTTTATGAAGATTTCATGATGATGAAATGTGCCACAGTTTGTATACTGCTTTTTCTGGAAAGCAGTCTACGATCATTCAGTGTTCTCCCTAAAATGTCATTCTCTAGCCTGGGACCATGCTTTGAGTTGCTGTTATTACTGTATTGGATTAAAATTATCAATTTCAAATTGATTTCACTGTAACAGTACTGTAACATTATTATGTGTAATGAGTAATGTTACACATCGTAGCATAACAGAGTCATATTGTATTGATTTTTAACCTGAGTCATTAAATTCGACACCCTTTCAGTCCACAATATGTAGAGTTACAGAAACTACTGAATTTTGTATTATGTGTTAATGAGTAATGTTACACAACATAGCATAACAGAGTCATGTTGTATTAATTGTTAACCTGAGTTTACAAACTCGACACACTTTCAGTCCACAATATGTAGAGTTACAGGAACTACTGAATTTTGTTTTAATAAATATTTGTAGTTTAAGCTAAATTTGTTTTAAAACATTAATTTTTTCCCTAAATCAATACAGGATATAAAACAAAATAAAGATTAAAAATATATTTGATCGTGTGTGTTACACAAGGAATGAAAGTCTCTACAATCAAAAAATTGTTCAAAACTATCCACAAACTCAACAGAATTACAGCACAAGAAAAACATAAATTATTAAACACTTCCAAAAAAATCAAAAAACTTAATAACAAAATGTGAACAATATTAACAGCTTGCAAACCAAAATTAAAACAATATCATGTAGGAATCAATCAAGCTACAGAGCCACAAAAATCAGAACTATAGATTTATTTCATTCCTGTGTAACATAAGCATACACACGCACACACACACACACACACACAATGCAATCCCAATTCCCAAAAGGCAATCTGAAATTTGATGCAACGGTAATTTGGAATAAATCACAATCACGTTATAAGAGAAACTAGTTGTGTTTATAGTTTTAGTGTCTCTGAGTGATCCAGTGTTAATAAAGTGAAGCATCTGGACACTTAATGGACACTTCTGTTTAGAAGTGAGACTATTTAGAAATGAGTTAGAAGGAGATTCTTCTTCATAACGGACACTTTCGTATTCCCTATTTGAGATGAAGCTATAGTCTTGAACTCCATTGATGTTCTCTAATGTATATGAACATTAAATCATTGTTCCATGAGCTCATTAGAACTGTTTAATTCTAGATAGTGGAATGTAATAGGTCAGCTTTATCTTTGAGATTCTTGATCTATGAAAGCCATCAAAACTTTATTGTTCAGTGTTTTTCCTGGTAGATCACTACCTAGAAATATCAAGTTTAGCAAGAACAAATGTGGTAGGAGCAAAAGTGATGCTATGTTCCATATATGAGTGTCAAAAAAGGGGCATGGGAACGATGCTTGCAATCTTTTTTTTGACAGTATCAAAATTCATTTGAGGGCTCAAGCAAGGAGGAATAGATTAGCATGCTTTATTGACTCATTTACAAGTAACATGACCAATCTAGATGTTTTTTTTTCACTTAGACTACTCGTCTGTATATTATACTGTGTTTGAACTGTCTCACTATCTAAGTGGAATTGCTCACTTTTTTAAAACTGTCAACATGTAGTCATCAACATGCACACAGTGCCGAACAGATGGACACACGCTCTGTCATGCCAGATGGTTATAAAATATCGATGTACTGTACTGCAAATTTTAAAAAAATTGTTTTTATCTACAACTAGTATAAGCTTAAAGTCTATTTTCGTAGGCTTATTGTCTTTTAAAAAAATGTGCAATAGTATCACAAAATATCCATTTAACAGCTTGCCATATACCAGCCAGCCCAAAAACAATAGGCTGTAAATGTATTTCTTGCAACAGCAAACTACTTTCAGATTTTCTTGAAACTATTCCCTTTATTTTATTTTTATTTTTCAATATAGTGCCAACAGAAGAACCACCTAAATTAAAATTTCAGCAAACATGTACTTGCTTAGCACCTTTCTGTAACTGAAGCAAAACTGTGAGCTTTAGATCTAACGATAAAATATTCCCTTTAGACACTATTACACTGTGTTGTAAAATTATAAAAAATAATGCACTACTTGTACTAGTTACAAAACACTTGATTCAGTTTAAATACTACACACTGCTATTAACACTCAAATGACGTGTTGGCACACTGAGAAATAGGGTAGAAAAGTAGGAAGTGTGCATGTGTTTCGCCGCTATAGAGAGATTCTTGCAATTTTCTTGGCCTCAATAGAGAAAGTTACAAAACATATTTTTATTGTAAGAATGGAAAGGGACAAACACATTTTGCCATTATAGAGATATGTATTTTCTAGTTCAGTTTTTACACATTTCTTTAACATAGCTAAAATGCTAGCATTGAAATAAGCCTAAAACTTCCTTAACAAAAATGTATAAATTTACACCATTTATATAAAGTTTAGTATAAACCTTGTGAAATACTTCTGTTTGTTATACACAAGAAAACAGTTTATAAACTGGAAACATTATGTTTTACATACTTACAGAGATTTTGTCTACTACAGGTGCTGTCTTGGTTCTCAGTTGTAGGGTTCACAAGTGAATTGCTACCTTATAAACTTCAAACAATGCAATTTCAAATCTTTAGATGGCTTAAATACTTTATATATAAAGTATTTTCTTTATTTCTGTCCCACTGACTCATAATGACAGGATATTTATTTTATAATTATGAATTTTGTCACAAGCTACAAGCTTGTACAGTTTTGTTAAATTTATATTTACATTTTGTTATAAGTGTTCATTTTTCATTTGTTACACTATGCTAATTAAAAATATTTTTGTTGTATTTTGTATGGTCAAGTTAAAATTTTCTGCCATTTTTTAACTAATCTTAATGTTTTTCTTCCAATAGAAAATTGTTTTCCACTAAACTAAGTTATTTGTCTTTAATTCTTTAGAAATTTGTTTTACCTTTTCATTTATATACTGTATTTTACTTTACAGGTATGGAAGGTTTGCCACGCCTAACAGCTGGTTGGTGAGTATCTTTAAATATATATATAAAATTATGTTTGTATGTTTATTTATTTCCAGTTAAAGAACCACTGGTCCAAGTTAAAAGATTCATTTGTATCTGGGCGAAAACTTTTTCGCACTGTAAATAATGTTTAAAAATAAGAAAGAAATATTTTAGGTATTTACTCAACAATTGGGGATCAATAATGCGTTTCAAACTCCCAAGCAGAAGCCAGTAACATTACTTAGTGTGCTTAGAAGTCTAAATGTTGGTTTTCAAACCATGTTTACTTATTCTAAGAAATAAATTTATGACATTGGGTTTGAACCATTTTCTTCTGCTAGTTATATGTTTAACGCTGTTGACTTCTTGATAATGTGATACTCATATCACAGTTTGGACATCTTTTTGTTTTTAGCAAAACACCATTTTCAAATAAAAAATCCAGTGATATATCTTTTATTAATGGATAAGTCTCTATGTTAAAATATTTTGATAGCCACCACACAGAAAAGGACTATTATTCAGTCGTTAACCATACACGACTGAACATAAAACAACAACATAACACAACAAAATGTACACATTTACAAATTTTGAAAATATAAAATTTAAATAGTTAATAGTTAAAGTGGTGAATACCTTTATTTTTTTTTCCTGTGGATGTCACTCAGGAATGACGTAGACTTATTAGGAATTCTACAATAAATGAAAAATTCTGTCTTATCTTTCAAAGTGATGGTTATGGGCTGAATTTATGCTAGAAGAAACTGAGTTTATTATTAGTTCAAGTAAACTACATGAGTTTACAAAATGTGAACATTAAAATTTAATGTTGCTCACCTGCAGTCATATGGTGTTTGTGACATTTAAAATATGTCAGTTCATGTTTATATACACTAATAATACCTCTTATGAGAGTATATTAAAAAATGAAGATAATACAGTAATATTCTAGTATTACTCATGAAACATTTGCAATAATATAGCTAATTTAAAGTTTAGTACTTCTGGTAAGAAATACAAACCATAAAAAGTATTTTCTATAAATTAACATTTTTGTTTTAATGTCATTTCATATATTTTGTCCACTGAGAATGCATTTCCCTTGTCAATCAAGCTTTGTCAAAAGTTGTGTGCGACTCATAGTCACCATTAAAAACATAACAACATAACACAACGAAACGTACACATTTACAAATTTTGAAAATATAAAATTTAAATAGTTAATAGTTAAAATTCTGTCTTATCTTTCAAAGTGATGGTTATGAACTGTATGCCATTATTTTGTAAAATATTTTATTTACTTTAAAATTGGTTCCTTGCTTAACAATTTTTTGTGGTCGACTTTTCAATGTTTCTAAATTCTGGGATTCTTCCAGTATGCGTGTAATTGGACTTTTCTGGCATTTATGTAAACTGTTCATATTGTTCTACATATTGGTATACATATGACCAGACTTGATAGTGTGTTCAGGAAATTTTGACAAACTCACTTTTGAGTTTTTTATAACCAGTCGCTCTGCCTAACAATTCTGGATCATCATTATGGTTTAAGAGTTCATTACAAATGTTCATTCTCAATTCCTTTTGTTCTGTATTGAGACATTTTGGCACCATTTTTGTGCAAACGTTCTGTGTGTTCAATGATTCATGCAAAATCTGACGGACACTTTCTTTGTTAATTTCTGAGATAACGGCAAGAGCTCAGCTACTCAGACAATGATATTCATGGATCAATTTACCAATTTTCTGGTCATTGTCATTCATTTTTGAAGTTGAGGGTTGTCCGGAGCACAGATTGTCTTTGGTTGTTTCGCATCCATTCTTAAACCTTTTACACCACTCAAAACTTGTGTGCAATTCACTTCCTTTAACATGGCATGATCTTCTGTAGTAGTTTTTCCAGGTTTTTCCAAGAAACTTGAGGTTAACTTGTCACTTCTTCTGAGCATTGCATTTTTTCAATAAGATGCTAGCATAAGGACTTGAACAGGCGATTGCAATAGCAAGACTGAACGATGTACAACCATGTTCATCAAGCTCAGTGTGAGCAAAGCTTTATCAGGCACAGACATGTTCAAACCTGCAGTGTGTGCTCACTGTTTACTGGTAGCAGCAGCAGTATAGTTATTTAATTGCCACATCTTATAGATTTTTAGTTAAAAGTGTTTTAAAATTGAATTGCAAAAAGGCTCTGATAACATTGACACACTAATAATTAGTCATAAGATTAAAAAATTCTTAATACCGACCACCATTTTAAATTGTCATAGTTCTAACTTGCCTCTAAGCTTTTTTTTTCTAACAATCATTTCTAAATGTAAATGCTTGTTTTCAGTTTTATTTGTTAGAAAATTCACTTTGTAATGAAGTTGGCAACCTAAAATGGAATATAATTCATCTAAGTATGTGCTTACTTAGAAACTAGGAAGTAGACATTAAAAATTATTTTTTAAGATAAGTTTGATTAATCACACTTTAACTTTAGCAGTGATATGGAATTTGGAGAACAACACAATTCAGAAATCTCTGCTAAAGGAGGCTTCGCTTTTGTATATAAGAAACCCACTGATAAGGCTGCTAATTTGAATGGTTTGCATGTAAGTAGGATGATTTATGGTTTATAATATTATACATATATTATCTATATATAAATATATAATCATTTTGAAGACGTCTGTTTCTGGACAGACCTTTAAAATGTACTTTTTTAAAAAAAAAGATAATGTGCTAAAATAAAATATCTGAGAGTTCATTTTAATGTGTAAAGTTATTTAAGTGGAACAGGAAGTACAGTTGGTTAGTGTATACAGGCAAACATTCCTCCTTAAAATTATCCCACGATCAGATTTTACCTAACTTAATAGTTAACTTATATTTATTATAAGTTTTAACACAATTTTGTTGTTGTATGTATTGCATTAGAAGATAGCAATACATATTACAATTATATATCTATTACAAATATTGATAAAATTGAGAAAAAATTGTAGGAAAATTGTTCAAAATTAAGAAACTTTTGAAGTTTATGGAAAGAATTGCCTGTTATAGTTCTATGAATTTCCACTGAAATCATCGTAAATATGATTCCATTCAGCACTCTTTTTTTAAATTTCCTAATAAGTTTTCAAGTTCATATTTTTAAACTTAATCTGTTCTGAGACTCTTGTCCCATCATAAAAATTTGTGAGAAAATAAAAATTAGTAGATAAGGAAAACATTAGTTTATACGGAGCGAAATGAGCAGCACAGTAAACTATAAGATACAATATGCGCAACATAAAATATGCACAACAGTGAATGCTCAAAACTGCCCTTTTGCAGATTGTTTCATTCTTGACCCATAAAGGAAAGTACCAAAATGCAGCTGACAGTTTATATACCCTCGGAAAGAAGGGGTGGTAAAGAATGGGCTTAGAAAACTACCATTAAGGTTTTTTTTAATACAAACAACATGATATTGTAACTTCTAGACTTCGCCTTATTCAAGTCATGATTGAACACTGAAATCATTGTGTGTATAGTTTTGTTAAATACACCTATGAATAAATAAATATTTCATAAAGCAAATACTTCATAGATTTATTCTGAATAATACTGAGGTACAGCAGTGAATTTAGTACTTAAAAATGTGAGTATTAATAGTTAATAAATTTTTGTTTTGTTTCAGGATGACAGCTTTGATGAAGAAATTGTACCGGTAAGTTTTGTAAGCATAGTCTCTGAGTATGGGGTTTTATAACACCTGTGATATTCAGTAGGTGACTAAATTATTTGATCGCCTAATTGCAATCTTTAAATTAATTAGTTGTATTATTGTTATTATTTTTTCACCATATAGAGCCTATACATTATTAATAATTTTTCTGAAACAAGTAAAAGTAAGCTTCTTCCTTTTTTAGTGTATACCAGGCCACCATAGGTGGCCACTTGCTTTTGCACGTCAGGTCGGAGTTTGTACCTACCTTGTTTCCATTTCAGATCTGCTTGGCCAGCAGCCGTGACATTGTGTTTTCTGTGCTGGGTCAGCAATAGTCTTGACTTGAATGCTTTGCTAGAGCGGAGCTGTTTTTTAGCAACATTTGTTGTTTGTTTATTAAAATTTAAATCTGATGGTTATATTTCTTTAGGGCACAACACATGAAATATTATTAAACAGTTAAGAATATTTCTATAAGTTTATTAAACTATTAAAAGTTGTGTTTAATTTACAGATATTGATACGTAAAAGTAATAAGAAATTAAGGGATTTTTTTGTTAGTGCACAATACATAAGAAATAAAGATAAAATATATTAACAATTCAGAATAATTCTATATGAATACAAAAGTATAACATATAGGGTGGTAAAATAATATTTATAGTGACAGTGTATCATAAAAAAAACAATGGATGTAGAACATTTAAATTTAGCATAAACCATACCCAATTCCAATATCTAGAATAGGAAACCTATATCTAGATTCAAAGGTAATATAGTACATTTAAAGGTAATATTGTAATGAAAGAACAATAGACCTCCACAGTATATCCTTAATACAGAGAGTGTTCCATGACAAGTGCTAATAATTTTTTCTTACAATTTAATTGGTAACAATAATATTTACCAGTCATTGGACCAACTTTACTAGAAATTTTATCTCTTTCCCCATGAAGACGTCAGAATTATTAGTCTTGCCTTTCAGACAATATTACAGCAAAGCCAGCAAGTGTGCTCTCATTGTTAAATCAGAGCCTGCCATCTTGAAATGGAAGTGAATGTAGTATCTTCGTACTATTTTTCAAATCAGTCAGTCAATGTCTTTGACCAAAACTATATATACTTATAATTGTTATATCAGAGGCTGCCGCTTGAAATGGAATTAAATGGAAAAAAATCTTATACAAAAGTTATTTGGGCTTTATAGAAGATACCATCATACCAAATTTCAAAACAATCGTTTAATACAGTTGGTCAAAACTGTGTACACTCGTCATGATAAATCTGAGATCACTATAGCAAAATGAAAGTAAATGAGGAAAAAAGTCATACCCATACATTATTTGGACTCTATATAGGATATATTGTTATCAAATTTCAATACTAATTTTTATAGGTTAATTGATTAATGTATTTAGCCAAAACTGCTTACACTAATCATTGTAAATTAGAAACCGCCATTTTGAAACGGAAGTAAATGGGAAATAAATCTTATACATACATCATTTGGGCTGCATACAAGATATCTTTGTACCTAATTTCAAAACAATCTGTCGACATGTTTGGCCAAATTCAAAGGCTGCCATCTTGAAATGAAAATGATTGCAAAAAATTTTATACATAAGTCATTTTGGCTTTATACAAAGTACTTTAGTTCCAGATTTCAAAAATCGTTGAATGCGTTTAGCCAAAACTGCCTAACAAACAAACACAAGGCCAAATGGTTGAGTTAAAATAGAGATCTCACTTCACTTGGTCACTTCTCGAGTTATAAATAAATGGAATGAACTGCAAAACAGGACTTGGGGCTTACACTGTCAGTCTGTGCATTATGTCACACATTTCCTTGGTCAGCAAGTTTGCTTGATATTAGTGGAACATTTATTTAAAGAATTAATCCAGAGTTTGAAGCACTATGTTAAAAATATAGTAAAGTTATTAGTCTTGGCTACTAGAACTGTCCAGTCTTGTGTTCGAACATATCGTTAATAGGCAGCAGAGCTGGCATACTTACCAGAGAGGATATTAAAAAGGTACAGTACCTGACCTCACTGAAGTAAATAATCTTGCAAGTTAAAACATTTGGTGTTTTTTTAATGTGTGATTTAATCCTTGTATTTAAACAATGTTATTCTAAACCTGATACTGTTTCTGCTGTCCTTATTATTTTAAAAAGAGTTGAACAAACTCAAATTGACTCATGGTTTTTTCCTAAACAGTCAGCTTCTGGCTAACTATACCATGTCAGTATTTATTAGGTTACGTAGACAATTACTCTTTACAGTAATTATTATAAATTAATTAATTGATATTTAAAACACTACCCTATAGTATGTTAAAAATATATTTTACGATTTTGCTTTTTCTCCTCATTGATTTAAAAAATTTGTTTAAGTAATTTATTTTTTGTACAATCATAACTTATATAGATTCTTATTTACATAAATGTTGTTCATATAAATGCTTTTTTATGATTGCCTACAAATATTGTAGACTATATAAAATAACATTTATGTGGTGATTGTATTGTCTTGCTATATTTGTATAAGTTTCTAATAATAAAATAAAATAAGGTTATATTATTTTCCTATTTCATGAGTTTTCTCAAAATTAGTTGTAGAAATAATAATAATAGGACTATACTGTGCTGGTGCCAAACTCTAGACCCCACCTGAGGATAAGGAAAGTTTAGAGGTGTAACACCTTTTGAAAAGAAATATGCCAAAATTTTGAGACACAGTGAGAAAAGGTGAAATGGCTTTGGTGAGATTAAATTGAGGTAGTGATTTAATATATATATATATATATATATATATATATATATATATATATATATATATATATAATAGTGTTTTTTATAATTTATGTAAGAGGAAGTGCACAGGGAGGAAAAACTTAGGTACATTATAGTGGAATGAAAGGCAATTCAAGAGTAGGCATGTCCTAGCCTGTGTAGGCATAAACATAGTAGCCTGTGTCCTCCCCAAACACAAAAAAAATAATTAAAAAGTTGGTCAAAAATGAGATATTTTAATTTATTTCTCTGTTACCGTTACTCAGTATGGTTCTTCCTTATCCTTAAATCAAACTTCCTTCATAATTATTAAATTTTCAAATTTTTAATGTAGTGTTGAATGTTGATGGTTACAAAATAAAAAGGAAAAGTTTAAAAATTAAGATTAGTAGAAAAAGTTGAATTTTGTATAGCCTACTTACAGTGAAAATGTAAACTTTGGCAAGTTTGTGTGTAATGGTTTTAATTGGACATTTTATTGGGTGTGGTTTTTAAGACTTTTAAAGTAAAATTCAACTGAAATAAATATGGATTAAGATTTTCAAGCATTTTACTTTTACGTAGGCATATATATATCTGAAGGTACCTAATCTTGTATAACTTGGGTGTCAGGTATAACAAAATTTATTACTTAATTTGATGTTAAAGCAGCTTAAATTATTTTCAAATTTAACAATAATCATTGTCTTTTGAACTAAAATATGAAAAATATAAAAAAAAAATAAAAAACTTAAAGGAATAAGTTTATTTTTTTAAGTGTTATGGCAGTAGTTAAAAAAATAATAAAATAGTAATGAGTTATATAATTATATGAAGTTTGTAGTAAGGCTACCTATAGTGAACTGCCTATTTTAATAAATCTGAGTATAAACCTGCTTCTTCAAATTAAGTATATATTCAACTTAATAAAATACAATGTTAACAGTAACAGTAATTTTGAATTATTACAAAAACGTGTTGTATGTGGTGATTGTGGAATTACGCTCAGCTGTAGAACCTTTATTACAATTATATATTGTCATTATATTCAGAATAAAGTGTATCCAAAATGTTGTAGGCAGTTTACTAAAATTAAGGAGCATACATTAAAAAAATTGCCTACTGAAAATATCAATGTTTTTGGTTCTGGACATAGCAAGAAACTACTGGTAACTTACCCAGGTCTATTTTTGTGTACCATCTTCAGTAGTAGTGCTAACTTTAATCAAAATTGTTTTTAAGAAAATATATTTCATCTATTAGTTACTATTAATTTTTGACTTCCCAGAATTTTAAAAATATTTATAGATGTTAACAAGTTTGTTAATAAAGTTAAAAAAATCATTCTTCAGTTTGTCTAGTGTTTTATGAATTTAATTTAATAATAAATGTATTGTTAAAAACAATATTTTTTTTAATAATTACAAAGAATAATTGTTTTTATTTAAAGGATGTTCCTATTGCTGTTCCGGATTCTCCCTTGGACCCTGATGAAGGCGTTGTTTATGCGGAATTGGACTTAACACCACGTAGATCAGGCACTACACCTGTGATTCGAATAGATGAAGAAAAAACTGAGTATGCTGAAATTATACACACTCAGTCAATGTAAACTGAGCAGTTAAACATATTCTAAAATAAATATTAATGTTGTGATTAAGTTTACGTATTTTAGAGATTGATTTGCCATATTTTATAATATTGGTTTAACGACCGATATCATCACACGTGTACCTTAGCAATTTGAAGTAGTACTAGTTAATCGAAATTATATACACATTAGAACCTATCTGAAAATATGTCTAACTTAATAAATGTATATTCGTGGTATTAATAATGGACTATATGTTTTATTAAATATGTATATATCTATCTATCTATCTATCTATATATATATGTAGTAAATAAGACTGTAATATAAAAAGGCTGTAAATAGTCTTAAGCCAAGGCTATTTATAGTATAAAAAATATTCTAAAATCTGCTTGATTTATTTCAAACATTATTACATATGACAAAGTATTTTTATCTATTATATATTATTACTTCATGTGTAGAATTATTATGAAATTTTGTTGTATGCAAAGATATTGGAATAGCTAGGGAAAGGAGAAAGACTTTGTATAACTAGCATTTGGTTAACAGTGAAATTCCATTCAGTACGTTTATGAAATATTCAGTATGTTTACTTTTCCTTATGCAAAAGAGAAAGTATATAGCTTTACACTAAAGAAAGATAGCTTCATACTAAAGTCAAGAACGAAAACAGTTATGTAATATTTTTTAAAATATTTTACTTATTGAACTTCTGAGATGGTCTCAGGTATACATTTTTTTTGCAAAATTCTGTTTAATTTAGAGAAGAAAATGTGTTAATTATGTCTTACATGATATGTAAATGACATAATAATAAAAAAATCGTGTCAACAGCTAATAAAAAAATAATGAGCTAATTGAAATAAAATTTGACTATAAACATTTATTATATTCTGTGACATATATCCAAGGCTATTTTTTTTTTCTTAGTGACAATACAAATGAGTTTTGAGCAAAAAGTGGAATAACATTTTCCTGCTTTTTAAACAGAACCAAATTCCACTTGAAATCTTAATAAGATTATGTCAGTTACCCATGTAGTAAGGTACCCATGTAATAGGTAGTGCTTCTCTTGAGGGGATATTTCCATCAGTAAATTTAATTTGGACTGGTCAGAAATCTAAAATTAAAAAAGAGACTGTTTCCATTTATACAAACTTAAGTAGGGGAGTTTAGAAAAAAATAAGTAAAAATGAGAATGTTTTAAAGCAGATTCAAGATGTCATAAAGAGACATATGTTGACCAAACATTTAATAAAAATCTGTCTGCCAAAATGCCATCCATCCAGTTCACTCTGCCCTTCATTAGTGGCACATAAACGCTTTAGATAGCAAACCTGACTGATCAGTTGGCATCTAGAAATATAGAAGCCTATGACAAAACTTTTGATATACTACATTCCACTTTAGAACTGTTTAGAGCCTAGTGTTAAAAGATAATGATGCAATTTAAAGGTACCTTTGAATGAAAATGCAGACAGTAGAGCAGGAACAGTAAACAGATTTGGTCGAGAGAGAGAGAGAGAGAGAGAGAGAGAGAGAGAGAGAGAGAGAGAGAGAGAGAGAGAGAGAGAGAGAGAGAGAGAGACATTTACACTTCAAGGCCATGTGAGTAAAAAGATTGGAGTTACATAACACCATCAGAGCCAACTAACTATCTAGAACAATTTTGGTAGATCAGACCAAACTTTTGGAGCAAGAGCATGATTGATTCACTTTGTCAGAGAAAAAACAACACTGTTCCAGTCAACATGAGTTATCTTTAGAACTTTGTTGTCACCTAATAATAATAATAATAATAATATAAACTTTTATTTTTAGGTAAACTATTTAATAGGTTCATCCTTATCATGTGAAAAATAATTTTTAAAAAATAAAATTTAAAAGAAAAAATCTAAAATCCTGTCACTCCTTTAAGTAAACACTAAGACTACTCAAAATTATCGGTCTGTATAATATATCAACATGTACACACACAAACACACACACACACACACCACACAGTGACCCTCAGTTAACAAACATCCAATTATTGGAAATTTGAATTATTGGAAATAAAATCTGAATTTGCAGTAATTGCTTGGAAGTCGAAAAGTTCATAACTGAAAAGCATGATGATCACTGCACGAAATTCTAACAATGCATTTGTAAGGAAAACACTGTATTAAGATAATTTAAATAAAATTATATTAATAAGAAATAAAATAATCTGTGGAATATGATCGTTTTAGAGGGACTATGTTTGAAAAAACTACATACAATAATCACTCGCTTACTTCGGAATTACCAATTGCGGATTTCACATATCTGTGATAACTTTTCTTTCTAATATGCTGTACTGTAAAATAAGTTTGATAATCCTCTATTACAATTGCATTATTCTCGTACAATTCTGGGAAGGAAGAAGAGAGACAGAGAGGTTTTGTTTAATTATAAATTGGCATTGATGGTAGTTTTGTTTGTCTGTCATATTTTCAGTAGTTAAGAAAACGATACATGTGCTTAGAATTATTAGCTTAGCAACTAAATATGATATTTAACAACATAAAATCTGATTTATGTGAACAAATTTGATTATTGATTTATTATGCAGGACCTAATCAATAATATATAAACAGTGTTCTTTGATTAGATGACTTATGAAGTAGGTGTAATATTCATTGTAAGCATAACATACCCCACATGTTAACAAGTTCTGGGAAGTGCAAGCTGGCAAATCTCAGTTTTACATAGGTATTCTTACATGCTGCATGTTTTGTTTCAGTCTTACTATTGTCCACTAAATTTGTAATAAGGTTTAATAATTTTATTACCTAAATAATAAAGTAAGATTTCTCCATAAATAAATTACTTCTACCACTAGGTCCTTACTGGACTTATTATTATAAATTAATGGCTGTAGGTCCAAATCTGCATATAGGTATTGATATAGATATATCAAAAGCTGATGACAAATAATTGATAAGTCTGTTCTTTTATAAACAAAACCTACAGATAAGCAACAAGTTTAAACCATTAACACTCACACCATACCTATATTTGTTTATTCTATTATCAAATAGGCCTTCATATAAATATGAAATGGACATTCCAGTATTTTAATATAATGTTATGTTTTACTTGATAAGTAACACAAAAAGATTATTTATAGAAGACATATTCACAAATAGGCCTTTATATACATATGAAATATAAACATTCTACTATTTTAATATAATGTTAAATTTATGTTTTACTTGATAAGTAACAAAAGGATTATTTATGGAAGACATCAGTGGCATATTAAAAATAATAGTACAGAATAATACTCCCTTTAAGCACAGTATTATGGCATATTTATAAACTGTGTTATTTTAAACCTTAAAATTATTCATTATATTAATGTACTGAACTGATGGGCAGATTTATCAAAAAAGTTATTTACCAGAAGTTGTTATACTGCCAATTAAGGGGTCAGTTATATAATACAATACATAACATGTAAAATCATTTATCATTTGCCAAAAGGTTTCACCAGTGGCAACCATTTTGTGGAACCAAATCCCCATGATTGGTGAGAGATAACTATAATATTTACATTTTTATGAAAGGTACAATAAAATAACCCTTCAATATCTGCAACCTGTTTTTACCCGAAGTAGAAATGTGTATGAACATTAATATAAAGTAAGTCCTAAATATAAAAAAAAATATGTTCATAGTTTACACTTCAAAGATTAGGCCCATTTTATTGTTTATTGATTCTGTTGTGTTTGTGTGTTAAACAAAGCTTCTTTCTCATTTTCCTGCATTCTACCATTTGCTTTTTTTATAAAAATCTCAACTATCAAAAATTCTCTGTATTTGAAAAGGGGTTTCTCCCATATAGGTCAAGTAATTGAGAGTTTACTGTATAGCACAGCCAGCAGATAACATGCACATTATATCACTCACTGGGTCACTTATCTATCACTGTCTCTAAAATGGTACATGCTCTTAAAAAAAAATATTTTAAAATCATCCAACTATAAATGGGTTAAATCTATATTTTTCACTTTCAAGAAAGCTAATGTACTACAAAAATTGCTTCAGAGTACTAATTTTATAAAAAATCGTTATTGCAAAGTAATTATTTATTTATATAAATTAGCTTATACGTGTGCTTTGCTATACAGCTTTTTTTCAAGGAATGATTAGATAGCGAACATAAATGATTTATTTTTTTTGTTCACTATCTAATCGTTGAAAAACATAATGTAGTGAATATAAGTGATTTATTAGTAATGATAACCTTTACACTTTTTCATTGAAAAAAAAAATGATTTATGTTGTACCACTAAAAGCACCTCTCCTTAAATCTCATGGAACTTGCATCTTTCCAAATTTAAATGGTATAAATATGAGCATAAATAATTATTTATTTAATCACTTCCTAAACATATCTTGAAAGAACAGTAGCAAAGCACCAATATTTAATGCAAGAAGAACACTGCAAAGCAATGCAGTGTTAATCTGTTTGATCTAAAATCTATCTTGCATCAAACAAGATTTAAAACTTATTGAAAAAGTAAGGTTAATATTATTATTGTTACAGAAAGCATTGTGTGAACATAAATAGTTGTGTAGAATCGGGTATATAATTGTAATCTCTAGCGTCCATGATAATTATAACCTGGATACTCCAGTACAGTGTTTTCACCTAGTTTTAATAAGTGCAGCGTTATTATGTTAACTGAAATTCAAAAATGTGCTATTATATATGATATAAACATTTTTTTTGGTTAAAAATAAGTGATAATAATTGCATATCCTAATTTATCATAATTTACAGCCACAAAAATATATATATTTGTAAATATTTTATATAATTTCAGTTTTTAAATACAGTACATAAATTTATTTAAGTATAACTGGCTAATCAAACAGATTAGAATATATGTGTTTTATGTACTTACTATAATGGATTATACTTATTAATGTATAGACTTCAATGGCTGTAATTTTATGTCTAGGTTTTAAATGTGTATTCCAAATGAAATGTGTAACACCAGATTATATTTAACTTTAGAGTAAGGTAAGTTATAGTCTTAAGTATGATTTTATGTTATTTATGATTTTTGAAGTGGACTGTGTAAAAGTCTTCTTATTGTTGACGGCCATTTACGTACTTGTTTATTGTCCTTATGCATTTTAATGTTTAGGCTATCAAGAAAATATTTTAGTGTAAATTAATTACTTTCTTGAAAATGTGTTACATTTTCAAGAAAATAATTTTATAAAACGATTCTTACAACACTTCTGTAGTAAGCGATCATTATTAATAAAAACAGAGCTAAAATTTATATTTTTAATAAATATTAAAATAATGTTTTAAAATAGAAAGATAGAAGAAGTTTTACTTCAAAATTTATAAGCAAAATCGACATAAACATTTCTTTAATAAAAATTGGTAAACTGTACTGATGACAACATTTGGTAGTATAAATTTATTCATTTAATATCTGGCCAACAATTTATATGCAGTCATTTTTGCCACTCTAAAACCAGAAATATAAATGGTTTATGAATTTATTTTAATGACATAAAATTTCAAATATGTATACTTAGACTTATCAACTTAATTAGATGTCAAAGAATATTTAAAAAAAATTATATTATGTTTTTAAATCATAAATTAAGAAATGTAGATTTAATGGATACCATTTTTTTAATGAACAGCATATTTTATAGATTGAGTTGCCTATTTTTTTTTTAAATTTAGTAAACATATATTTATTTCATGCTACACACACACACACATGCTGTATATTTTATATAGCTCATTGTTTATTTTACCAGTACAGGTACCAACAAGAAAAAGTAGCATAAAGAATGACAACCATAAAATTTAAATTTCAGGTTGAAATTGACATTTTGAAAAAATCCTATGTAATGGCGTACCAGTTTGTAAAGTTCTTATAACCAGTTCTACAATTACATTTCAATTAAAAATTGTGTATCCTCAGATATTTAACTCAATTGAATCCGGTTAACTTTGTACACCCTCTTCCAATTTTCTTGATACAGATATCAATTTATCAATACATACTGTGTTAATTATGTTAATTAACATAACTATAGACAGAATAGAAAAAAACTAAATTCTAATAAAAATAAGTTGTTATAAAAACATTTAAAAATTATGTTTAAAAAAATTCAGTTAAAGAGATTATGATTCTTAAATAAAAATTGAAACTTATTTATTTCATATTCTCAATAAAGTAAAATTACTGTTACTAATTTTTTTTTTGAAATACCATATAGAATTATCTAAGTTAACACATTAAATGATTTCTATGGAATTACATATTTAATGTGTATTTCATTATGTGTATTGTTCATAAATCAGAGCTTTAATTTTAAAATATTTCTTGTGTTTGAAAAATACAACAATTTTTAAATTTGAACAAAAAATTGTGTACAAATTTAATTTGTTTCCAGTGTTATTCAGAATTTGTTTTCTTGATTGAAATTTTTAAGTTTTTAAAATTAGAATTAGTTTTTTATCTATGAAAGAGAGTTTATGATATGTACAAAATAAATTGTTATCCATAATTTATTTTAGAAGTTTACAAAAGTGTTTTACAAGTTTTGGTACAACATAATAATTTCATCCATTTCAAAATTTTATAAATTACTATATTATACTACTAATATTATTCAATTTTGAGCTTAAAATATATTTACTTTATTTAATTATTGAAATAAAAATTAAGGTGGTCATACTAAGTTAAGCAATTTACTTTTGAATTGTAAATTATATATATATATATATATATATATATATATATATATATATATATATATTTGTAGTGTAGTAAACCCCAAATTTTGTTAACCATTTGAGGACAATAAAAATTGGAACAAGGGAAAAGCGAACACAGTACTAAAATCCAAAAAATGTAAGGAAAATTTTTCTAAAAGAAATCAAAGTGTTTATGTTCTTAAAAAATATCTTTATATATATTGGAGTAATTATTAAGAATAAAATGCTAAATACTTGAAACAATACTAAAATGTTGCACTAGTCCATCGTGCCTTGTAGTACTGTCACTTAGTTGAGAAACGCTTTACACTGCTCAAACCCAATTAAGTGATAATTTATCAACTGTCAATTAATAAGGTTTAAAAAAATTGTTAACCATTATTGGGTGAGCAAGAAAAATAAATAAGAAATTCATTATATATATATATCTGTAATATCTTATAATTAACATAATATAGTTCTTTATTCTGGCCAAATTCTAAAATAAGATTAGGTTCCTTCGTATTTGAGATAAAACATACCTATTTATTATTATAATTATACTTTATGATAATATTGTTATTTTTATATTCGAAATAATTAAGTATATGAAATATTGTAATGTATATTTTAAATAATGATTATTTTATAATATAAGTGTAAATAATACATATACGTTTAAAAGTTAATTTTGAATTTGTATACTCGTATAATACAGTGTTCCAATGTGTTTGACCATTGCGAGCTGTGTCATAGTACATGTATTTTCTTTTCTTTTTTTTTTAATTTCACAGTTATTATTATCAGGGTAACATCTTACTATAACTCTTCACATAAGTCAGTTAAAAGACTCAAGGTCAATGTTAGTCATAGTATGACTCGAGGTCGTAGTATGATTAGTGCTATAGATTTACTCCATTGCTTACTCTTTAGGTTTGTTTACAAAATAATAATTTTAATTTCAACAGTTATAAAGTTTTCACATACAATTTCTTGTTGCAATATTTGTGTGCAAATAATTTTAAATGAATTTTATAAATTCTCAATAAAAATTTAAGATATATATTATTTATTATGAGTAGGTAAGACTGGGGGCAGCATAGAGCCACTCTTATAGTATATACTTTTAAAATAGATTCAAGTCTAGAATATTACTTCAATAGTAATTAAGTTGTAATGATATTTTATTAATAATTAATTATTTGTTGACTGTAGAAATTCATGGCAGATATAATTAATTACTCTATTTAAAAAAAACAAATATACAGAATAAAACTAAGTGCATTTTTAGTAAAAATACTTCTTATTTTTTAAAAGAATTAAAAATAATCATTAATATTCTGGTTCAAGGTAATTCTGAAATCAGGAACATTATTAATGGAAATGTATGAAACAATTGTAAGCAATTTGCGTGGACTTTTTAATAACGTTTTCCATGGTATTAAGCTTCATGAAAATATTTCAATATTGAGTTATGATTACACATATATAGTTTAAAACATTTGAGTTTATATTTTTAGTCAAAATAAATTTGTATATATAAGCCCATAAATAAGGTTAATATATGAGCTTTGAATCATGTCATGTTAAAAAGTTTAAATGGTTTATATATGCAAGAATCAGAATAAAAAGATTTAGCTTTAAATTTGCTTTATACTGTTTCAAACTTTTGAGCATTTATTTTTCATTGATTATTGAGATTGGAATTAGTTCTGTATTATTTAAAATCTTTGAGTATTTATTTTATTGAAAAGTTTAACTAAATAAACTTTGAATTTGGTCAATACTTTTTAAAATTTTATGTTAATCAATAATCAGTTTCATTAAATGAGCTTTGATTTAGGTAACTGTTTAAAAAATTTGTTTAGCATTAATGTAACATAACAGTCTATCTTAACAGTTTAGCTTTGAGTTATCTTTATACGGTCTAAAACAGTATAAATTTAAGTAAAAGCTAAATTGTTAAGATAATTATTTTATCTAATATTGATACTAAGAATATTTTTAAACAGTGACCTAATTCAAAGCTCAATTAATAAGATTGATTATTAACTAATATAAAATTTTAAAATAGTATAGTGTAATATATTAGTATAATACATGAATGTAGACAACAGATTTTTCCTAATATATATATATATATTAGGAAAAAATTCATCTAAATAATTGGCTTTAAATTAGGTCTCTTAGGTCTATTCTGTTTAAAATTTTGAGTATAGTTAGAAGTAGATTATCATTTATAATAACTACACTTTGAAGTCTAAACTATTTAAACTTTTGAGTATAGTAAATAATAAGTCAAAATAATTGAGCTTTGTATTAAATCAATATGTTTAAAATTTCTGTGATCTTACATTATACAGGAACCATTAATATAACTAAACTACTCTTGATAACATTTAAACATTTTTTCACTAAGTAACAAACTGTTTAATCGAGCTTTTAGTAAGAATAGATTTTGTACTTTCTTTATTTTTTAGGAAATTAGGTACAAGATTTAGTTTAAAGAAAAGATTATTTTTATATTGTTATTAGGAAATATTTTACAGTTTACTTTGGTTTTGAGTATATTAACTGGAATGATTATTGTTTATATCTGTTATTGTACTATGTTTTATATAAATTATGTATATATTTATAACTATTAGTGTTTATTGATGAGTAGTGTAGTGTTTTAAGAAATAAACTCATGTGTTAATTATGTAAGCATAAACCTTTCAAGATATCAATACACCTTCCAAGATTGGTTGCAAAGAATCGGCATCAATTAATTATATTTTATTTATACTTTTTTAATATTTTGAGCATTATTGAGCCTTTCTGAATCAATATGGTATGTTATATATATATATATATATATATATATATATATATATATATATATATATGTTAATTGCTTAGGCTAAGCAAATGCTTCACTTTTTATGTGACTACAAGGTGCTTGCTACAGAAATCACTGTCTTGTATTACACTTACACTTTTAAAGTGTTTAAATAAATATCTGTTCATTGATTATGTAATTTTTGTTGTTTAATGGAATAAAAAGTGGAATATCTGGGAAATAATGATTGTTAGTTTTTTTTAAACTTCCTTTTATTTCATTGTTGTTGTAAATAAATGTTTTTCAAATTTAATATCATCAAAATTTCTTGTTGGTCACAATATAGTAATAAGTGCCACCTTGCCTTAGCTTGCTAACTGGTAATCAACTGGCCCAATATAGTAATCATTTTAATTATTTCTAGATAAAGTGACGTAGCATGGCTAACCGAAATAATGTTCAAATTTGATTCAATTTAGTCTGTCCGCACATGGCACAACCTTTTTGTGACTTTTCCGCTTAGAGCATAGCAGAAACAGATCATAAAAAACTGAGAGTTTGAAGATTTGGTTGGTTATAAAACTTTTGCAAATAGATTGAGACACTTGAATACAAGATTGTAAAAAGTAATGAGTTAGTTTACAGTCATAACATTACTACTACTGGTATAGTTGTGATGTCAAATATACTAATAAGCTATCAATTGAAAATTTCCCTTATCGAATCAATGTCTTTTTTTGGCTCTTTAGATCTATATTTGAAAATAGTTACTGGGTATTTTCAATTACAATTTTCTTGTAAAATGGTTTATTTATCTAAGTTTATAAAAATTGATAAGAAAAAATAAAACAAATATCTGCAATATTTATTGTCCTAGTAAATCTGATGATTGTACATTGTCAGTTGCAGAATAGTAAAAAGAGTACTTTTAAACATGGGACAGGGACTATGGGAGGGCAATAACGTAAAGGGCTACGTATTTCAATAGATATGGAATATCCTCCAGCAAAAAGGTGGCTCCACCCTAGAAACGTTTTGAAAATTTTATACTCAGCAACTGGGTTTTAACATACTTTTCAACTAAATTTTTTTATTTGAAAATAAGTTGTTTTTATTTGTTCATAACGTGACTTTTAAATAATAGTATGAGTGATGACATTACAAGTACCATATTATAGATGTTTTTTTTATAATGTAACAAATAATACAATGTTTTCTCATTGTGTATTATTAAATTTATAAAAAAATGATTTAATCTGATTTGGATCAATATTATCTATATACGAATATATGAAGCAAAAAATCCATATGTTTGGATCTCTTACATATTTAATATTTTACAGATTAAAATACCTTATCTGTAAGTGAGAAGGACCACTTACTCAAATTAGTCACCCTGGTGAGATGGTTTCAAATACATTAACAAAACCAACTTAGCTTTTATCGGTCATATTCATCAGAAATTGCATCAGAATATGGAAACGCTTGGGTACTGTCCCATTTTTCTGTCCATAGATAGAATTGTAATTTTATCTTATATTCACTGACTGACAAATTTATATCCAAATCTCAAAAAGAAGTTAAAATTTGTAGAAGTTATGATGTTAATAACGATAAATTTAAAAAATCGCCTTCATTTAGAATTTTGTATCCCAAATAACATAATTTACTGGGCATAAATATTTTGCAAGATTGATTACTATTTAGACCAGATATATGGTTAAACATGTAAATGACCTGGAATTGTCATTTCCATATTTAAATAGTATAGTTTGACAGAGCGGGTTGGCCAGCAAAGCAGGAAGGGGTGTACCCAAAATTCAAGTGTTTACTATCACAGTCTGGAATGTGCAAGAAATAAATGCATACAGTGTGGTTTAATTAACATTAAATTTATTATTACATAATGGTAATTAACAGCTGTAAAGTATAAAATTAAAAACAGAGGTGTAATAGAATGTCACACCACTGCCATGGTAAAGGGAAACATGAACAACTAACGCAAACGTTTAATATTTACAAATTAATTAACGGAAGGCCCTAGAGTTATCACAGCAATAGATCCTAATTACAGTAACAATAACTTAATCCTGAGATTAACGCAAAATATTTGCCTTGCCTGGATTTATCAGTTTAGTTTTGCCACAAATGTTAAGAAAAATATCCACAATACTTGAGGTAAAGATTGCATAAACTCTGTATTAATACTTAAGTCACATTGTGCAATATAACTTTTTTAGTGTGATCAAAGAAAGTACTTTAAGTTTAATAAGTTAAGTTGAAAACTGTATAAATAGAAAAGATAAATAAACTATAAAATACAGTTTAAATGAATATTATTTGAATTGAATGTGATGACTAGTTTTTTTTTTTTAATTTAAGTCTGCAACATTAAAGTGGTTATGATTACTGACAGTTCCAACGTGGAGACAATAAATGCACTTTCAAATTTTTACTAAAACTATTTTAAACTTCAACCTCTTCAAAACTGCTCAGTCTATCCAGTTCATCATCCTTTATGTTTGGTGTAAGAAGTGAACAGTAATATACTTCCATTTCTTTCGAATCCTTTGTTGTTCCTTTTAATCTCTGTTTGTTTTTTTCTTTTACGATATTGTCTTGTGTTAAAGTTTCATCTCGCCATGTACTGGCATTTTGATTCAGTTTTAAGTCTTTTGGAATGCAAATGGCCGATGCTAGGCTGAGCAGAATGAACGCTACTCCTCCGATAAGGAACAAGTAAATAGCAATGGTTTGTGCGATAGGAGCTACCTTTAGGTAAAGGTAAAATCTTGTTAGGATGTTTTTAGGAAGACCATCAAAAGACTGAAACAAATCAAATACATGAAAAATTAGATTACTTTATTTAATTGCTAATTTTCAAGTAAGTAATTAATTACTTTACTTTATTTAATGTCCAGTGCTCAGTGATTTTTATGATATTAAGTTATAATAATTTTTTCACAAACATTTGTAGGCAAAATATCTAATGTTACAGTAAGTCAGAAAAATATAATCTACAGTTTCTATGGTGAAGACAAATCCTAAGCGAAGGTAGCGCTTAAAAACAATTTATGAATGAAATGTGATCACAGTAGAAATTTACAAAATATAGGCTACCATATTTCCTATGTGAAAACATTAGTATGCCTATTATTGATTAACAGTATGTATTCTTATTTTATGAAAAATCTAATAAGCATGCAAAGCACAAACTTGAAAAATTCTGACATAATTCTCATGTATATGCCTACACAATTTATTTATAAAACATTTTAAAGCATTTTTTAATATTTTGAATAGCTTTATGTTGATTGCATTTCCTAGCTTTGTTAACACATTACAAATTACTTGTTCATTACGAATTACTTTACACATTTCAAATTACTTATTGTTGATTCCAGTGTCCAAAGCATGATCTTATTGGTTAATGCTTAGCTACAGTTAAAACAGGCAAAAGATTTTTTTATAAATAGCAGTAGAAAATAGTTATAGTAAAAAGATCAAATTAGTATTTTTTTATTTATTAAATTTTTTCTAGCCACATTAAAATTTAACTGCTAAACCATGCAAAATAAAATCCCCATCTATGTACTTATGGCTGTACAATATTGTGAGATAATACCACCTTATAACTTTTATTTCATTATCTTCTTCATCTAACTCTTTAAACATTTCAACATATTGCTGCTGTTAGAAGGTAAAAATAAACAATTAAAAAAAATGATGATGTTTATGCTGATGGTGATAGTGATACAAAATAATAAATAAATATAATAAAATTAAATATAAAAATAATAAAATTGGGTACACAGTTTTGAAACCTGCCAAGTTATTTTTGTAAAAAATGTTCCTCTCTAGGCTAAATCTTGCTCTGATTAGAGTGATACATCTCCTTTACTTATTTTTATTTGATATATTTTAATCCTGCTTTTAGCGATTTTTTCAGTAAGAGGGGCAACAGTAATTATTAATCTAACACAAGTTAATAATTTTAAAATTTTGTGGAAAGAGAAGATTCAAAATTTTTAAATGCTATGTGTGATCTTATCATTTTAGTTTAAGGCATTCATGACACAATTTCAAAGTTAAAAAAAACTGAAATTCTTACAGTCCAATTCTAAATGGTATCCCAAATGTAATGATACCTTAGATACTATGTAACTAATATAAAATTTAAAAAACTCATTTTTTTAATACTAAAAAATTAACTAACCATTTTTTGCAGGTAATAAATTTTTAATTTTTTTTCTTAACACATTCACTGCGGCAAACGCTATTTGGCGTTTTAGAATTTTGCGTCAGTTGCTAGAAACGCCATTTGGTGTTCAACGTTCTTTGTGCATTCCCAACATTTTGTCTTCCCGTGCTGTCGGCAGCATTTAGTTAATGAAAGACAGTGCTTGCATATTGTGTTATTTATAGATTACACAATCTTACAGTGCTCTTAGTTGTTAATTTTTTAGTTTATTGTTTAGTGAAAATGGGTGACAATTCCACTACATTTCATACCAGTGCAAAAATGAAATGATTAGTGTTGCCAACAAGAGAGGACAAGAAAAACTCAAACCCTTGTTTATAAGTAGAAATAACTACATCAGCGGTATTGTTAGGCAGGACCAGCTTTTAAGTTTCCCTGCAAAAGGAAAACAATAAGATGGTATAAGAAACTCTTAATCCACAATTTACAGATGAGCTTATTGAACGCCATTCTTCTCTATAACAAATACTATATTGGTAAGAAAATGTCGTTTTTAGATTTTAGGCTGAATATTATCGAAGGCCTTTCGACTCCCATGAAACCTGAAGAACCACGAGTTGTGTCCACAAAACACTTACCTACAAAGTTCAAACAATGGCAGGCCACTACGTAGGACTTGCATTGTTTGCAGAAGGAATAACATCAGAAAAGATAAGATTTACATGTATGAAGCTTGTAATGAGAAACCAGCTTTTTGTCTTGGAGATTGTTTCCAAAAATAACACGAATATATATTTGTAGGAAGATTAATATAGACTAATAAATCACTATACATATGTGATTTAGTTGTTATTGTCTTACTGGGAACAAATAAACCTAAAAATATTTCTTTATTTTTGTTTTTTAAATTATACAGCCTGTGTTTTTATTAACGTTTAATATGCGTAATACATACAAAACGCCATTTGGTGTTTACCACATATTCACTGAAACGTGATGGCATATGCTACAAACGCCAATTGGTGTTTATTTTTTTTTAAAAATTACACCCCAAATTTACTTTTAAATCTTGACATAAGCATTTAATAATATATAAAAAAATAAATAAAAAATTCAGCATACACCATAGCATTTGGTTTTCTTTCAGCAGTGAACGTATTAAACTTCAAATAAAACGATAAAAGCCTATCACCTTATTGTATACTCTATAAAAAATCACAGTTATGTGTTAAATGATTATCAAAAGCAGAAGCATAACTTTTAAAACTTATTACTGATGATAAAAGTTAGTGTCAACAATATGTTTGGAAGCTATTTTTAATTGGGTTGTAAGTATTAAAAAAATGACATCATCTACACCTTTCAATGACAGTATAGTAGTAGGGTTTAAGACAAAATTTGTCTCTTTGAACAAAATTTAGTTTGCCCCAAGCTAACTTACAAAATTCACAAATTTAGGTTCATTTAAGGTTTCATTTATGAAAAAATATCCAATTAATAAAAAAGTTAGTGTCAAGTGCTTCAGTCGCCCAGAATGTTAATTATCAGTTTTCAGTAATTGTATGGTTACAGTCACTGTTAAAGTTACTTACAATTTCTGTCCACAACATTGGTAGAACCATGTTACTGAATCTGCTTCCACTTTCAATTCTGTTTAAGTTTCCTAATGCCATGTTGATTTGCGTCTTTACTGATAGTGTCAAGGGCAGACCAGATGTCTACAACAACAGAATCAAATTAACAAACATTTATTTATTGTTTTAGGGCTACCTAATTTTAAAGGAAGATATAGTTTACAAAATAAATAATACAAAGTTTATAATAAGCGAATTAAAAAAAAATAATCAGGACACTTCATTAAAAAAAAAAATGGTTAAATAGTCACATATGTTCTACGGAATTTGTGTTTCTTATACATAAATTAACTTACCTAATTTAAATATACTATCAAGCATAAACAGTCATTAATTATTACAAAATTTATTGCTAGTAAACTAAAATTACCACAGAGGCAGCTGAAATGAGCAGTTGATGGCTTTAGTGATATCAATCAATATATTAATCATATTTATATATACAATTTCAAACAAATAAATATTACATATATATATATATATATATATATATATATATATATATATATATATATAAATTGAAGTCAACAGTGGGTTTTGAATTCATCTCTCTTAGTTTCATAAGCAGAAATAATACCACAAAGCCACGCATGCACTAGAAACAGTCAGTTTGCTGGTAGACTTAAATTCACTTCAATAATGCTAATTATTGTGTACACATTAAGGGTTAACTATTTTTGACATATTATTCATGCTATTACAAGTTTCTATTTTTCCCTCACACAAAAAAGTACTAGATACACCAAAAAAAATGTTATTAGTTCTATAATTAGGTCATTTATTTCTTTAAACTGATTATTGTTACATGTTGCAAGTATTTTGCATTTTTATACTTAAATTTCAGAATGTCCATTAAATCATAAAAATCAACAGTATTAATGAAAAACATGTTTTTTCATAGGTTCTGTCAACTTAAATATTAATGTAGTCTATTTTTTTTATTTTCAGATTTATTTAAAACTCAATGTTTTGACTGATGAAATAATTAATAAATATTAGGGGTTACAAACACACTGTGACCTTCATAGATCTATTGTGCCTCCCTTCTTTTACTCCTGAGATTCTCAGTTACATTATCTTTTCGAGTCCTACCCTCTTCATTAAGATTGACTAAAAAATTGATTTGTATAGGTTTTTTTTTTTATTGGTGTTTAACGTCCGACTATTGTGCACACTTGGGCTAATGCAGACGTTAGGATTTGTATAGGATTCACGTTAGGTAGATCCCTTACTTATTATTAGTAATTTCCCACATTACTGCTTTTCTCATAGTAATCGCCTATCAGTAGGTCTATCATAGGAAGTTTTCCCTCCAGCAGTATCTGCAAGTTGGATCTTTTACTAAGCCAAGGTTCCTAAGGTACGCCTTAAGAGGGCCATGCTCAGTAAGAAAACCCATCAACAATCTTAGCTTGTTTTCATGAAGGCTAATACAGAATGGCCAAACTTTGCTCTGCTCCTGTCAAATTATCCGAGGAGCACAAAAATATTTGTGCTTCTAGCCTCTTCTTCCTCTTTAAGCTTCATCTTGAAGTAGTTGTCTTCAAATCCACAAAATAGTTCTGGTCCTATAAGTTTTATCCATAATATAATTTACCATTTGATAACTTAACATTTGATGCCCCTTCTTTGCCAGCTCATATGCTTTCTCATTTCCCTCTATCCCAATGTGTGCTGGTACCCAGAGGACAGTTTTTGACCGATAAATACAATATGTTTATTTTTAATGGAGCAGGTGTTCTGTAGTTTACTTACTGGGTTTACAATAAAGTATGTCTTATGTAACTTTGGATCCGGTTTCATGCCTTCTACTGAGGTTTGAAGAGCGTTGCTTCCATCCATGAAGTGAGGGTATGACAATGCAATAGGAAATCCTGAAATCAAAATGAAGCAATGTAAATTTAAAACATAGCTCTTTAGTTATTAATCACACATATGTGCCTGCAGGCATTAAGCTGTGGACCCTGAATGTCCATGTGCATTCATATTGATCAAACTACTAATAGCTTAGAGAACAAATTTTTTGTAATAATTTAAAAGTTAATGGATGAAAGCCTTATTGCCTCCAAAAGTGGATTACATTGTCCAATTTTGAATTTGTTTACATATTTGTTTTCAGTTTATTGTCTTCTTTTAGCTATCATAACTCAAGCTTTAATAATAAAAAATATATTTCATACTTTGTTTAGCACTGCACGAGAGCAAACAATAAATGGGGTTAATAGATGGGGCTGTTTGAAAGCTGGGCAGTGTGATGTTACCGATGTTGATTTCAGCAAAAGATTCAATAAACCCAAATGAAAATTTAGAAAAGTTTATCTATAGCTTTCTGCTTCTCAATTTTCTGTCTCTCATCACCTATTTTGCAATGATTTTGTTTCAAATAATTAAACTTGGAGAAAAAAATTAGTGATGGCTGAAAGTTTTAGTGTGTTAAGAGACCACTGTCCCCCCCTTTTAGTGTGTTAAGGAAATTCAATATTTAATTACCATAATCATGTTACTTATATTATCTTCATGAAATTTGAAAAGTACAGGTATTTCACCTTTTCCTTAACATCTAATACTTTACCCCGCAGGGGGTTGTAGAATAGCTGCACCTATTGAGAGGATTTAGATGTCTCTCGCAGTACCCGAGTCTAACACACACTTACACTTACAACACTAACTACACTTGCAAATTTAACACTTTACTCACACTTACATTTAGGGCAGCGATAATAGCCTCAATGTGCTTTTCGCATTAAAATAACAAAATAAAATCTAATACTTTATACCAGTTAGAAATGAGGATGAGGGATCAGTGATAACAGTAAGGGTAAAGCTTTTAACTGCGGCTTGAACTAAGAACCTTGAGATGAGCAGTTCAAGAACGCAGCAAACTGATTGGTGCCTTAGCCACATGAACCACTGAGCCCTATGTACAAGTTCAAAACAACATAATTACAATAAAATTATTCATCATTATTGTAATTTTTTATATGGCTCAGTAATTCTTGAAATTTCTTTAAACAATTTTTTTCTTTTTTTAATTTCCTTTTCTCTCTTCATACTGACCATCATAAATATGAAAGATGATCAGGTAATTCCTACCTGAGTACAAATTATGTAAATGTGTTTTTTTAAAAGGAATAAAAATGATTATTATTTATAACATAAATATGAATGTGATAAACATTAATGCATAGTATGCATAGTAGCAGTTTTACTTACCATAGTAGCAATTGGTTACGTCTATAAGACCATCTGCCAAGCAGTTCCCTTCTCTGCAATAACATTTATTCTCCGGTTCATGAGCTCCATTGTCCAAGGAATTGTTACGGAAATGATAACGATAACCAGGTAGACCATCGACAAACTCTTCGCCAACCTTTACCTTTAACATAAAAACACAAATTTAGGTCAGTGTTAGAGGCATGTAAAAACAGTATAATTGAATAATGAAAGATAAGTACTTAAGATATATTAATGTGAACGTCATACTCACAATTTTTTTTTAGACTTTTGGTGAAAAGCACATATAAAATATCATTGCTTATCCAGAAAATATCTATTACACAAAATAGAAACTAAAACTAAACACTTTTTTTACTAAACTAACACCAAAAATAAAACTGGATAACATTGTTTTACACACACACACACACACACACACACACACACACACACACACACACACACCAATGGGTGAAGATCAGTAGGTGGACGGACGGACGGTCGCATTAATACACATCCATGTAAACCTGATTTTCTTAGACTTTAAGGACCTGAAATAATGTAACCATCAAATCTCAAGAAATTGTTACAATAACAATTCTTTCTTATAATGCATAGGCCTATTTAGTATAAGAGTGAAGATAAAAATATGAATTAATCTCATCGTAATCTATATAAAAGTAAAAACAATTGGTTTTATTACCTCAAGTATTTTTAAAATTTTACGTTTTTAAAAACCTCAAACTCAAAAGTATAAAAAATGTTTATTAACAAAATACTGTAAAACTTTTGAAATACCAATTTATACTTTTTTGCAATTACTTAGGCTACTCCTATCTTGTTACAACACTACTATTGTAAAAGATTGTATTTGTTAGCATTAAGTGATTATAAAATACTAATAAAATAATCAGTCATATATTGAAAGTATGCTATGAAACTTACCAAAGGCATTCTTCGGCACAAGGATTTTCGAAAAAAATACAGTGTGTCATTGGGTTTAATGTAAGAAGGAAATTTTGTGCCATCACTAGCACCCGTTATATTGCTGCAAGGCTGTTCGTGCCACTGAGGTAGATAGGACAAGCCGTTGTAGTTCTCCAGAAGTCCAGAGAGACGGATATCTGTCATGCCAGTGTAGGTGGTACTTGTATCGCCCTCAAAGTTATACATCTATACATAAAATAATCCATTTTCACTTCTATTCATTTTCAGTATGAGCTATTGGAGCTACCATTGTTCAAAGAACAGTAGACCTAGTAGTACCTGGAACAACCGCTCCACAACAACGCTCTTATGCACTCATAACTTCCCATCAATTCAACTGGTAACCTTAGTGTTTAAGAAATTAATAAGTTACAGGTATTCACAATAAGCCACCTAATTAGTGTAACAATTAGGTATGTAATTTCATGTTGTGAATACCTGAAGTTGTGTGGTCAACTAAAATTACAAAATGTATGTATACTGTATTGTATACATTTATTAATAATTGCATAAACGTAAAAGTAATATACAAAAGATCGTTGTATATTACAGTTACTACAATTAATAAAAACAGACAGGGTGTAACAGTAATATTCATGTTACTGGAATAACCTTATTGTTAATTATATGCTATTTCTCCATAAAGCAGTTAAAATTGTGATAGGACAAACCTTGGATAGTATTGGTTAAACTACAATGGCCATCGTTAAATGAAAGGCCGCTGTTTTAAAATACAAGTGAATAAAAAATCTTACAGATATGTCTTTCGGGCTTTATACAAGGTACCTTCGTTCCAAATTTCAAACAATGATCAATACAATCAACTGTGTAACAAAAAACACTGAAAGCAAATGCCGAACAGCCGAGTTGAAACAAAAACCTCACTTCGCTTGGTCAATTATGATAAAACCTAAACCGCAAGATTTTGAAATTGTCACTGATCTAGATCACTTTAGATTACAATGATTTAAATTATATTGATCCTAATGGAGGCATACACTATTTTGGGTGTGTTACTCCAAATCAAATTATTTTAATTGATTGTAATTATTGTATTTGAAAACATCATATTGGACAATTTTGGTTTAAATCTCGTTAATTGATTATTACATTTAAAAATGTGCATTGCCATATTATAAAGACTGATGTTTCATGTCGAAAACTTAACGAATACGATTTTCACAAAGAATAAAGGTAAGGATTTTTGTAAAATTTCTTAAAGAAATTTTATTAAAAACGGTTATTAAAACATTTTAGTAAAATGGCTCAGTGACAAAAAAACAGGAACCTTTTACTATTAGATTTCCTGGTGTTTTAACTGCTCACACTGCTATAAGAAATGTTCTTGAATTGATGTTTTACAGAACATAGGTCATGAATGAGGTAATGCCATCTGATAATGAAAAAAATAATTCATTCTTTATTTGGCTTGAGATAATAATAAGAGATAATATTAAAATTTTAAACATAATGTTCTTTTATGATGACACTCAGTTTCATGTAAATGGACAAAAATAACCAAAACTACTGAATATGGAGTTACCATAACACTCATAATTTCATTGAATCTTTTAACATTCACAACTAAGCAGTATATTGCACTATAATTAGAAAAATAATTTTGATATTCTATAGTCAAAAAAATTCGCTGTAAATGACGAGATGTTACAAGAAATTATTCAACAATTCAACCACTGACAGATTAATACAATTATGTGGGTGGTGTGGTTGGGTGGATGATTCAACTTAAAGAGGGCTTCCCTGGGGGGATGGAACTTTTTGAAATAATAACTTCAAATCACAAATCACTTAATTTCCTAGATTCCTATTATACAATTCTTATTATTATTTACAAGGCCACTCATTTTGAATCAGAAGTTGTACTAAAGAAAACATGTTTTTTCTTCTTTCCCTTCTTCACAATTTTCCTATCCGTAATATTATATATGATATATATTATATATTATAAGTTACTCCCGTTGCTTTACTCTTATCGGTAACGCTGATCCCCTCGTCATCATTAGTTTTGATGAATTTTAGAGTCAAGAAATATCTTTCTACTGTTGCAGTTAACGCAGGAAGAAAAGAGAGAACCAACATAAAATATCTAATTGATTAACCCGTTCTCACCTCAGTGTAAGCATTACAAAGTGCACAAACGTACATATGTACACACTGAAAAACTTTCATATACTTACAAAATTTAGATAGGGATAATGTGACGGTTTTAAGAGATTTTAGATGCTTCATTGACCTTTTCCCTCGAACATCCCTAAGCACATACTGTACTTTCATTTTAGGGAAGTAAAATAGGATCTTTTACATTTTTTATTTTATTTATTTATTTTTTTTTTTTTTTGTCACCGGAGGGGCAATTGCCCATTCGCCTCCCTCCTTTAATCCGTCCTCGAATTCAACAATTACTAAGAAGATAAGCACTACTGTTGGTTGCTGCAGGACAGTGATTCAATGTTGAAAGTAAAGTTGCTAATCATTTCCTTTAATACTGGCTGAACGGCAAAACCAATCATCATTTGACTGTTTCATGGAGAAAGGCCACACAATTTCCAATAAATATACTGTCTTTGAACTACTGTACTAGTATATTTTAAAGTTAAATAAAAAATGAACCTTGAAAGCAGTATAATTTATACTCAGTACTAAGCGTTTGTAAATGGTTTGCGCTAAACCTACAGAAGACTTACTCTGTCTATGAGACCCAACTTGTCAAAACTGATCCAGGAGCCGAGGAAAGTATTGCCCAATGACAGAATGGTACTTTTGTAGCCAAACATAAATTCTTTCGCTGTCATCTCCACTAAGAACTGAGCGTCTGTACTTTTTATGAAAAAGTTAAGCATCGTCCTTTTGAAGTATTGGTCTCTCACGACGTGCGCTATGCTCTGAAAATAAACAAAAACTGTTCAGCAGAATAAACTTAAATAAATAATTCACTGGTCATTGTATGCAAACATTGTACATATTGATGTCTACGCAGTTTTTTATTCAATGAACTATAAACGTCGGGAGATCGTTAAATAAGTAATTATTTAAAGAAAAACAAAGCTTTTAATACACAAAGTTTTTAAAACGGAATAAAAAGTATAAAATAATTTCTCCTAACCCTATACAAATAATGTAGTATTGTCGTGAAAATTTGTAATTGTGAATTTTTTGATAGGTATGAAAATACTTGTCAGATTTTAAACGAAAAACATGGGGCCATCCAATACGTAATAGCAGATTATTTCCATCTACTTGACCTACATTAGGAATTATAGAATTTAATCCATTTCGATGCGTTCCACGTTTTAAGTCATATAAGTATTTTCACAGCTATTAAAAATTCACAATCATAAGTTTTCAGGACAATACTACAATATTTGTATGGGACTAGCAGAAATTATTTTGTATTTTTTAGTTCATTTTAAAAGCGTATTAAGTTAAAAATTATACTGTATTTTTTATTAAAGAATTATTTCTGTTTTTTAGTCAAAATATTTCAGTTTGTTTAATTGTTATTTTTCTGAAAAATAAAATTTAAAAGCAAACAAAATTAATTTTTTAAATGAACCTGACAAACGTAGTAGGAATCGCAGTTTGTTCGACAACTGTACTGTTGGTTAAATCACTAGTTAGTTGTATCAAGTATAAGAAATACTTATATTTAGGTTTATGCAATTTTAGGTATACACACGTTTTAAAGTATGTGCTTGATCATTGTATCTTTATTGTCTGAAGTAGTGATTCGTTATGTTAAAACTTATTTCAAATACTGCAAAAAAATCGCTTAAATAAATTTCTGTACAAATAGGAATATTTATTTGTACATGGCAGATTTTAATATTCGAATATTATCCCAGATACATTTGTTCTATAACGTATACTCACTGATGCTGATTATAATTAACATTACATTAACATTAGAAAGATATTAAATTGATTTTTAAAATTAAATAACCTACAATATATTATGTTATTTTTAGGCTCAATGTGATTAAACCTGTCCAAAATTAATAATAGTAACCACTTTATAATTTTAATATTTATATAAGGATACAAAAATAAGAACGTAAAAGAACCCAATGAAATTATGGTAATCACACCTATTTGAGAAGTTAAAATTTAATATCAATTTGAGTGTAATATTATCATGTTTGACACAGTTTTTTAAAAATAATTTTCATTTGTCAATATTTATTAACAAATATATTTCCACAAAACTGTCATTAAATACTTTACAGTTAGTAATTACCCAATTAAAACATAAAATTTGCGGTTTGTAATGAAGAGTGCTTTAAATACGATACGGATCTATGTCGAACCACTGAACGTGATTTGACTAAAGATAGAAGCGTTGTCATTAATTGTAATGTAGAACTGTTCACAATTAAAACAACAAACAACTGGGAAACAACTTTACTGGAAATTTAATGATATTTCTCCATAGAATTGAATGAAAAATCTTACACATACGTCGTTAAGGCTTTATACAAGGTACTTTCGTACCAATTTCAAAACAATCGGTCAATGAATTTGGTCAAAACTGTGAACCAAATATCGAACGGTTTGGAAAATTTATGCTATTTACAACTAAGACAGTTATAAATTGTCTTAACGGAGATAAAACTAACGCTTTTATCACTCAAATGTAAGGAAGTTTGAACAGTATTTTTGTTCCATTTATGAATATTGATATTGTATTATACCCCAACATTTATGATATCAGGGAATTAACTAGCTTGTTGTATAGGCCTACTCAGTTCATCCCTCCAGAATATAAATACAAGGAGAACAGGAAGAGGAAATTGTGCTGTGTCATGTGTAAATCTCCTTCATACGTTTTTTATTGTATTTTTAAGGTCAAAAGCTGTTTTCTATAACCTTTAAACGTTAGATCTATTTGCCTGCAGCCCAGATTACTTGTCTGAAGACTTGTTAACTATAGACCACAGAATAGACACATTTGTCCGAAACCTTTTCATTAGAAGACCTTAGGCTTACACCTGACATCCTACTAACCTCGACTTCACCCTCTACACTAACAATAACAAAGTAAACAAACAATCGTTTGGTACTTCTGTCGCCATCTTTTAGTTGAGTAAACTTTTCTATTACTTAAGGTGACTGTAGTTTAAAATTAGGATTTGAGAAGTGCTTTTGTAACGAATTTTTCGTCTGTAGCTAGTCTGAAAGTGTTTAGTTAAGGTGGCTGGCTTTAGTTAAAGTGTTTGTACAAAACTTCTCAGAAAATTATTATCTTGGAGTGCAACTAGAATACAAATATGACAACAGTTGGATAGCTGAGATAAGCGCGTTTGCAAAAAAAAATTAATTTTGTTGTTTTGAATCCCCGCCAACTGTTTTGATCGATTATGATCCGACAATACGGAATCAATTATACCATGAACTGAAAATTATTCCTTCATATTACTTATATAACTTTATAGTATATTACTTATATAATTTTATAGATAACTAAAACACGATATACGCCATGTTGCAATTTTTTTTTTAATTTGGTACTTTAAATCCCCACCCACTCTTTTAATCGATTAAGATTCAACATGATAAGACCAATACTATGAAATGAAAATAAGATTACCGTATATTTCAGTCAACTAACTAAAACTTGAGATTCGAGATGTTCCAAACTTTCTATACTAATTGTAGTTTATATTTACTTTCGATACTGCCAGTATCGGTATGGATATTAGTGATTCAATAATATCAAGGTATCGGATACCAGCACCTAAGTATCTTACAGTAATATCGGTCAAAATTGCGTAATATTTTATGTATGTATATCTTTCATAAAGAAAGATAAGGTTACTCAACAAGCAGGAAATAAACAGTTTACTATTTATGCAGCAAATAGTCTGTTTGTTTTTCTCGCCGCCTTCTTATGTGGTCTTTAAAGTCAAACATTATTTCACGTTGATATTTGAGTCATGAGTAGCCTGCATCACTGTAATTTTTTAATATACTTTGTTGTATTTTACATTATAGTATTAGTTACGGGTGTATTGAGTTTTTCCCATTAGTTAAGTGGTATTTTTAAGAATTTGGTTAAAAATAGTTTAAAACGCCTAATAATTTTCAGATGTTTAATTAATAATGATTATTGTTATAATTTGTGGTACATATTGCTTTTTTTAATGTAACAAGTTTGCTGTAGCCCATTTGTAAAGTTTTAAAGTACTGTATATTTACAAGTACTATATTTACAAGTATATTTTAAAGTACTGTATATTTACAAGTACTATATTTACAAGTATATTTTAAAGTACTGTATATTTACAAGTACTATATTTACAAGTATATTTTAAAGTACTGTATATTCACAACGGTAAAATGTAATTTTCACGAATTTTTTACAATGCCAAACTGTTGTTTTAAACGTCTTTGTTGTCAACTTGTTTAATTATTATTATTATTATTATTAGTGTAAATATTTCATTAAAACAAAACAAATCTATTCGATATCACGATTATCGATATTTTTCGTACGATATAATCCGAGTATCGATATTTTTCCTGATATTGTAACGATACCAAATATCGTATAGAATGCAATGTCGAAACATCCCTTCATGAAATATGTGAGGTTGCAAAAATAAATGAATTTTCAGTTTTTTTACTTCTCGCCGATGTAGAACCATCCTAACTGTGTTCTATACTGTATGGTATAAATGCAATGATAGAATTATTAAAACAAAAATGTTCGTAGAATCGTTGCAGACGGACATCAAAACACGGAATAAAAAATGTCCCCCGAGTCGTAAAACGACTTCTGATATAAAAATTTTCTATTGTGGGTACAAAAACTATTGTTTTGTTTTTAAAAATGGCATTAAGCTTCTTTTACTTTACTGCTAGGAAAAACAAACAGTAAGTTCTCTAATGTAAGCTAACAAAATTAAATTTTTAATTAAATGCGTCAAGAATGACCATAAATGAAGGATGGTTGGTTGGTTGGTTAGTCATAAATAAACAATGACTAAATGAAGGATGATAATCCTTACATGTCTATTTCAACGTTGCCGTTAGCAACTTGAATAATTTCTTTGAGGAGTGACTGGCAGTTGGAAGGAGAGTCTAGCTATAATTCAAAATTATAGCTTGTTTAAAACAAATAAAAAAAAATGTAAAACTGGAATGATAAATCTATATAACTGGCTTTACAAATTTTGTATTTTTTCCTAGTTTTACGCTGCTAAAATTAAATTCGCAATAACGACTGATCACTACTCGATTGTGATTTAAAAGCACAATCTAAAATATTTTTTGTGCTTAGAAAATCAATTCTTGCAGTAATAATTTCAAAATTTGTAGCGGACATATTTAAAAATTATAGTATAACTACGTTTGTAGGTTTGAATGTATGTATGTATGTATGTACGTATGTATGTATGTGTGTGTGTGTGTGTGTGTGTGTGTGTGTGTGTGTGTGTGTGTGTGTGTGTGTGTGTGTGTGTGTGTGTGTGTGTGTGTGTGTGTGTGTGTGTGTGTGTGTGTGTGTGTGTGTGTGTGTGTGTGTGTGTGTGTGTGTGTGTGGTGTGTGTGTATATGCACGAGCGCGTGTGTGTGTGCGCGCACGCGCGCCTGTGTGTGTGTGTATGTATGTATGTATGTATGCATGTATGTATATATATATGTATGTATGTATGTATGTATGTATGTATGTATGTATGTATGTATGTATGTACGTATGTATGTATTTACAGTTCTGTCTAAATAAAAAAATACTTGACTTGCAAAAGTAATTTTAAAATATTTCGAATCTTTCATTAACTATTAATTTTTGAATACCATTAAGTTCTGAATTAGAAACACATCACAATTTTAAATTTTATATTACGAAAACTTTTACATTTGTTCCTCAATATTACGTAAATTATTAATGAAAATATTGTACAGCTCAGTGGACACTTGTGTTCTATCATAAAGTGACGTTTTTCCCGTGGGGCCGTCAATTTTTTGAATAGTTTCGAAAATAAAAATAAAAGTTCGCAAAAAGAGATAACCGTGTTTTACCCTCCAATGCAATGGCTGTCCAGGCTTCATTTTTATATTTCGATTTACTCGTTAAAGTTGTAATTCTTTCCTTTTAAAATTGGAGCATTCGACTTAAGTCCCCACAAATGACAGAAATTAAAACAGGAATCAAGCCTTTTAAATTTATCAGATTTCTTCCCATAACTCCTGAATAGAAATTCGTGGTGAGGTAGGGCCGTATTAATGGTATTAATGGACCCTAATGGTCTGTATTAATGGTTTTATTTCGGAGCATGCTACATTCGAATCATTTGTATGAAATTTACTTCTTTGCAATTCAACTATATACATCGGTATCTTGATTAAACAAATTTGTTCTGGGACGTAAACAATGCGGATTGGTGCGGACCTGACGTCCTGACGTCCTGAGATCACGTCGCTTGCAACTCTAGTGAGGTTAACCACTTGTTAAGTGCGTGTCACGCACTTGGTTAATTCTTGTTCCTATATTTAAGTCCAGCTGGCTACACGGCCTATGACGTCATATGCAATCGGTATCAGTTTATGTGAGGATATCAAGCCATCAAGCCTGGTTTAATTACTGACATTAGATCTACAACTTCACTGAGAACCGGTTTTTCATTCTCTATTTTAGTTCGGTTTACCTTTATACTGAGTTTAACAAAAATGTCGGGTAATAAACTGCAGTTTAACGTTAATGTTAGTTTAGGTAACACGCTGAAATCAGCTACAAAACTTACAAGTACAAACTACAAACTATTGTTAAACTTACACTAACTAAGCTATTTTTAAACTTGCACTAAGTTAAGCTATTGTTACACATACACTAAGCTAACCTATTGTTCAATTTACACTAAGCTAAAATATTGCTAAACTTACACTAAGCTAAGGTATTGTTAAGCTTACAAGTACAAAAAGGAAACTGCTTTTGCCATAAAATGAAAAGAAACTAATTTGATATGAAAGGAATAAATATGAAATCAATGAACTTACTTTATCCTGATGTTCATTTCGGTAATACCTTCAGATGGATTATGTATAGGGGCCTATAATAATATTTAAGATCGAGACAAACCGTTAAATATCAGACAAATTTTAATAACAATAATACTAGTTGAAATCAATAGCTGGTTTTAAACTCTCGTTCTTCTTTAGTTCCATAGGTAGAAATCAAAGTGACAAACAATTGCACCAAAAGAAGTTAAAAAGACACACCTAGGAGAAAAAAACTAAAAGTCTTTAACCAGAAAACAAAATAAAAATTAACCGTTACTTTTCACAAATTTTGAAAAAACCGATTATATTAAAAAAAAACTAATTAAAAAATTATATCAAATTAAAAAATTCACCGCCATATTGAAAAGCTTTGATCGAATTTCAAAAGATCACATACATAATTTGTTTACAGATCCGTAATAATAAGTAGGTAAGGTCCGTTATTTGAAGTTTCCTGTAAAACTTATAGTTTCTAAGATCCTGATGCTAGAGTGTACTGGGAAGGCATAAATAAAAATAAACAAGTTTGCACTTACCAACATTGCTATATTCGGCATAACGACAAGGTCGTCTTCAGTGCCATTGCTGAGCTCCGGTATGTATGTTAGAGGATGCAGGGGTATTGCAGACATTGTGCCATTATCGTTGAAACTGACATTGCCGTGAGTCATGTGTTCCCTAAAAGAAACAAACAGTTTCAATTAATTGCCTGGCCACCGCTCCGAGACAACGCTCTATAGCTGGACAATTCTTATTGGAAGCTGTCTTCCAATATCACAACTTTGACTTATCACAACTTCGATTTATCACAACTTTGACCGCTCTATGGTCTTCCTCCATAGAGCGGTCAAAGTTGTGATGAATCGAGCCGTTCAGCCAGTATTACAGAAATAGCTAGCGAATACACACGTCATCGATAAATCAGAGACCGCCATATTGAAACGGAAGTAAATGAATAAATCTTACACATACGTTGTTCGGGCTTTATACCACTGGGGGCGGTTGGTTCGATGATTCAACTTACAAGAGAACCTCTCTGGGGGATGAAACTTTTTGAAATATTACTTTCAAAAACTAGCACTGTTAAGCTATTTGACATAAAACAAATGTAAAATAAGTGAAAAAATTTATTTAAAAAAAATCAATTAATTTTTTTAGATTCCTATTTTACAATTCTTATTTTTATTATTATTTACAGTTCCACTCATTTTAAAACAGAAGTTGTACTAAAAAAATCATCCTTTTTCTTCTTTCTCCTCTTGCAGTTATTCCCGTTGCTTTACTCTTACCGTTAGTACTGATCCCTCGTCTTCATTAGTTTTTTTCAATTTTAGATTCGGGAAAAATCATATTCTGCTGTTGCAGTTAACACAGGGAGGGAAGAGAGAACCAACATAAAATATCTACTTGTGTGACCTCGTTCTCACCCTCAGTATAAGTGTTACAAAGTGCACAAACGTATGTAATACATACGTACAACGTACAATTACAAACGTACGTAAGGTTACACAGTTCATAAGGGCAAAATTTCATGTACATACAAAGTTGAGATTGGGATAATGTAACGGGTTTCGGACCCCTCAGAGGCCCCTTGTTTTCCTAGAAGCCTACGCGTATACTTCTATTTTATGAAAGTAAAATACGATCTTTTACATTTTTTATTTTATTTCTTTTGAAATCCGACCTTGCTTTATACATCTTCGTACCGAATTTTAAAGCAATCGGTCGACGCGTTTGGCCAAAACTGTGTATCTAACGTTATTGAAACAGATTTCAAATAATAATAATAACAACAACAACAACAACAACAACAACAACAACAACAACAACAACAACAACAATAATAATAATAATAATAATAATAATAATAATAACAAAAACAACAACAACAACAACAACAACAACAACCACAACAACAACAACAACAACAATAATAATAATAATAATAATAATAATAATAATAATGACATCGTAAGGTAAACATATGAAAAACCCTTACCCCTCTATAATACACAAAATTACAGTTAGAATCTCTTAAAACTTTCTGGTTGGGAAATAAATTTAAGAGAATTAATTATTTCATTTGTGTTTGGCCATGTATATAAAGACGAGTACTGAATTAACACAAAATTTGAAATGAAAGCTAAAGTTCGTGATTAAATTGAAGTAAACAAACATAAATATATATAAGCCCTATTTTATATGAAAGTAGGGTGACCACTGCCCTCTGCTCGGGCGAAGTTCTGCGCTCTTAGTTTTGGGGTTTGAACAGTTATGCGACCACAAACATTAACTTCAAAGTTATTTAAAAAATAACTTTTCTGTGATTTGTTAGAATCGATTTTGAAAAACTCCGTTTTTAAAAGTTTTACAAGTAGGGTAGAATAGCTTTATTTTTTATATTTATTAGTCTAATATTTTTTTTCTATCCAAAGAAAAAATTGACATCAACCAACACTACGCAAGGTAGAAGTGAATGCTAGGATAAATCAATTCAGGGTAAAGTTAGTAGGTAGGTTATGTTTTGCTTATCTTCAAAATAAAACACGTTAAACTGATATTAAATAACTCATGCAATGTAATAAAGAATTATGACAAAAATATACGTACTTTCATGTGATTTAAACACTCTTAGTAGGCCTATAACATTTTTAATAAATTGTTAAATGAACAATATTGTCGGACAACAAACTTTAACTGTAATTATCGCCGCAAGATAGCAGTGGAACTCTTGTGCGTATCCGTAAATCCTCGTCTTATTTCGTAGTATCTCCGTGTCGCTTTCAACGATTTTACTTTACCTACAAACATTTTATACCGAGCTGTAAGAAGTATTCACTTAAAAAAAATCTTCCAAAATACTGCTTACAATTCAGTATTACTTTACACTGTTAATATTAGCCTAAACATATAATTGACAAGAAATATTTTAATGAAATGATACTTATCACCATTTATATTACTCGTAGTCGAGCACACAAATATTTTTAACAGTAACAAATTGAAATTTTTGTTTGCATAATTGTTGATTTGACAAATCTCGTTTTTATGTACATTAGTATTGATACAATTCGTTAAACAAATATATCAGTCCTATATTTCATATAAACAAAACAAGTATTATAAAACATAGCTTGTGTTAAAAATATTATTGAAAAACAAACTGTTGTGTGAAATCAGCTGTATGGTTTTCACATTACACGATAGACAAACAGACGTTCACACAGAAACATTGGGCCTTTGGTCACGATAATGTTTCTTTACGGGACTTAATTACGTTTATATATTCATAATTGTTTACCTCATCATTCAGTTAACTAACCTCTTCTATTTGGAAAAAGAAAAATCTTGGAAATGATTAAATATATTTATTTCGTGTTGAAGAGACGAAATCTCTCCAAAACTGATTCTCACCTGTAAACATAAGGACCGACTTCTTGGAACTTTAACTTATTGTCTTTGCCATTGAGGAACTCTTCTTTGTTAGTGATGTTAAACAAATACACCTTCAGGTGTAGCTGGACTGGAGGTTCTCTCCATAACTCGAATGTTTCGGAACCTTCACTGAAGCGGACTTTCTGAAAACACAGATATGTCAAAATACATTGTGAGGATTTGAAAAATAATGTTTAATTATCATCTAAACATTTTGATTACAGGAAGGAAAGGAATAAGGAGTGATACCGGCGTTCACTTATTCCTTTCCGAAATAAGACAGAGGGTTTGATACTTTGGACAGCTGTGTCCAAGTGGTAAGTACTTGCTCTACGATGTACAATCAACTAACTTTATTAAAGAATATTTCTGTTGAATTTACAACAGCGGTTCATGTATTACCAGAATGATTAATACCTAACATAACCTAACCTAACCTAGAATAATATTGTTAATGATTTTAAAACAGTATTTATATTCATAAATAAATGGATTTTACAAAATATACAAGATACCGGCAAAACTGCGAACGCGCCGCAGCAGGTTTGAACGTGTCTGTGCCTGTTGATGCATTGCAACCACCCTGAGCTCGATGGCACGGTTGTACTTCGCTTAGTCTCGTTGTAGCAATCGCCCTTTCTAGTCCTTGTGCTAGTCTTTGGTATAAAAAAAAAATGCGAAGTGTTCAGACAGAAGCATAATTTTCAGCACTGCAGCATAATTCCAGACAGAACTGCGAATTTAAAGCACTGCTTGAACAATGGAAAATTCGTAAAAGTTGGCTTTCTGACAACTTCGTAATGTAATTGGAGATCAAGTAAATGTATTGTGGTACCAGTCCTGTTATTTAATTCCATACCTAAGTAGGCCTATATACCTGAAGTCCTAGTTCGATTTCAAACTTGGAAAGAAAATAATCTCGAGGATGCCTCGAAAGAAAATAATCTCGAGGATGCCTCGAAAGAAAATAATCGTCAGGTACGGTTTTGGCGAACCACCCAGTTTAGAAAATAACGTTGGAGGTATTGAAAATAAACTGAAAGAATCTGATTAATTTCACAAAATCGGTTTATCAGATTTTACTCAAATTTTGATCATATTGAAGCTTTATAACTCTAGTCGTTTTAGAAAATTTGAAATAAAAGAAGTTTACGGTTTGGGAGTAAATAAAAAATCGACGTAGTCGGGTTTGTTTTATTTTTTAATTTACTCTGGAACCGTATATTTCCAATCTGGGGCACTAACATATTTCATTTATATAAGACCAAATTTTATAAAAATGTTGGTACTATTTTGAAAAATTAGACAGATTTTACTGTTTTCTGGCCGGTTATTTTGGGGAATGTGAGAAAGTTTGTATATGTTTTTGCACCATTTATTTACATTGTTAGAATTATTTACAAGTTAATTAATTTTTTTTATAACTTTAAGCTTTTAAGATTGTGCATATCCTAGTGCTGAGGTGCAGTAATCTTACCATTTTAAATAAAACGTCATAAGGATTCAGGACCAGGAGAAGTGATCCGAACGATACAGCGAACAGGCCACATACCAAGGTCAGGAACATCCCTGAAAAATAGACTTATTTAATCATGTTTTCTTAACATAAACTTGGTACAATAATAATAAAATAGAGCTTAATGAATAATGTAGAAGTACTACAGTAATTGTTCACATGTTCATTGATTTATCTAACCGATTAATATGTCGAGTCCCTAGAATATAACTCGACCGTAACATGGCCATGTTAGCCACGTATTGTGAGTATGAAGCAATGACAGCCTCATCGTTCTTTGTATTTAGAGGCTCGGTGATCGAAGTGACTAAAGCATAGGTCAGTCTACTGCGCAAATAAAGGTTCTTGGTTCGAACCGCAGTTGCCCCCGTCGATTTTTCTTTACCGTTAACACTGATCCCTCGTTCTCATTAGTCTAACTGGCATAAAGTATAAAGTATGAACGTTAAGCAAAAAAAATCTTTGTATTTAATATAGTCGAACTAATTACGGCATTGTCAAAATAACAACACAATGCCGACAAAATCCTTCATTTACATGGATAACTCTAAACTAAAATCTTCATTGTCATAGACAAATCTCGACCAAATCCTTCATTTACATGGACAAATCTAATATAATTCCTTCATTGACATGAAAAACTCTCGACCAAATCCTTCATTTACATGGAGAACTCTAAACTAAATCCTTTATTGACATGGACAACTCCCGACCGAATCCTTCATTGACAAGGACAACCCTCGACCAAATCCTTCATTTGGACAACTCTAATCGAAATCCTTTATTGACATGGACAACTCTCGACCAAATCCTTCATTTGGAAAACTCTAATCTAAATCCTTCATTGACATGGACAACTCTCGAAAGAATCCTTCATTGACATGGATGACTCTCGATCTAAGCCTTCACTCATATGGTCAGGGTCATGGTAAAATTTGTACCAGATTTAAAGTTGATAGACTAAGATCTCGGGTACGGTCTGGTTCGAGGGAAGGGATATTAGCGGGCATAGTATCACTGATCATTACTGGCATTGTATCATTCGTTCACAAGGTTATTAGGTGTAATAAACATTAAAAAAATATCTTCCAGTAAATAAATAACATTGAGAAATCGTATTCGTTCATCATAGGTCTACGTCTAAAATCCCTGACATCAGAATAAAAATACAAAGGATAGGCGGTCGCGATAATTTTTCCCTCTAAATTATGGAAGGTTTGAGTAGATAATGAAGATACCTGTTGCAAATATAACTACAAAAAGGAGATTGATGCGTCTTTACCACAAATTTTCCCAGACCCATTCTCCATATAATATTCATATTTTTATCCCCTCAGGCAAATCCTTGCAAGATTTTCCTAACAGTTGCAAGATGGAAATGTCTTTTGTCACATAGAACACTTCTAGAGTTCAGAGAATAAAAATACTTGCACTAGGTTCAAAGTTATTACAGTATTTCATGTATATCTTTCAGATAAAGAGATGTAATTATTCAAAACAATTTAATTCGAATGAATTTCTCCGCACATAAAACGTCTAAAAGGCGTAATGAAATAGCATGTAGTATATACAGTACAGTAATTGCATAGATAGATATGAGATCAAGAGAAAGTACAAGTTTTAACCTTCATATTGTACATGCAAGATTGCGCTATTAATTTACAGTAAGTGCGTATAATAAGCAAGTTTACAGTTTTTTTTCTTAGAACATTGTACAACTCTTGGTGCAAGTGATTTGAATATGCATATGGGAAAATTTAATGCAATCAGCGAAATTGTTATTGTAATATTCTCGGTAATGTTTATAAAAACACGTTATAGAAGAATGTGAAATACACTGCCTCCTAGATACTTGAAATCTCGATCTTGCTTATTATTCGTTCACAGATTTAATAATAGACTCAAAAAACATTATAAAAATTTTCTCACATTAAAATTATTTCTACAGAATAATTTGCCAAAAAGCAGGAAAATCGACTTAATTTTCCCTAGACTAGCTGCACCAATTGAGAGTATTTAGACGTCCCTCGCAGTACCCGATTCTAATACACTTACACTTACAACAGTACACTACGACTTTAACACTTTACACTCACACTTAGATTTAGGGGGGCAATAATAGCCTCAATGTGCTTTTTGCCTTAAAATAACAACAACAACAAAAATCGACTTGATTTCTCATAATCGTTTCAGATTCTGTTCAAAATTTGGTCACGAATAAAGATGTATAGTCAAATCAGTGAAAAAATTAAAATAAAAAAATTTTCAGTTCTAGAGTATATCGAAAAAACAAAACAACATCGATGGCGGTCAGGGTTTGTTTTTAATTTTTTCAATTTACTCCAGAACCGTAAATTTCTTTACTCTATTTCAAATTTACTACAATGACTTCGATTATAAAGCTTCATATATGGCCAAATTTGAGAAAAATATGATTACCGATTTTTGAAACCGGTTTTGAAAAATTAAGTTGGTTTAACATTGTTGTTACAACCCCAAACCAAATGTCTCAGGGTTATAGCAACCTATTGATTTTGTTCCAGTATTTTTGGATTACATATGAGCACCACATTTTGAAAATTATTGAAGCCAATTTTTAACAGGTTTTTAGTCCCAAAAACTTTTTTCTAAATAAAAAAATGGTCTCGAAAAATTAGCAACTAGAACTATATATTTCATCAAAACTTGTCAATTAGTTCATTTTGCATGGATGTGTACACATAGATGTGCGTGCGCGTACCAACATCCCAAGAAAAAACATTTTGTTGGAGTTTTTCAGGAGCGGCCATAAAAAACTCTAAACACCATCGTAGTATTTTTGTGATTAACTCACAAATTGGAAAGACGATTCCCGCAGTTGTTCACGTCAGTGTGTGCTGTTCCATTGCTAAACGATTTTGGTGTTGCATTCGTCCATGACAATGAAGGCTTTGGTCGAGAGTCGTCCATGTAAATGAATGTTTTGGTTTAAAGTCGTTCATGTAAATGAAGGTTTTTGGTCGAGAATCGTCCATGTCAATGAAGACTTTGGTCGAGAGTCGTCCATGTCAATGAAGACTTCGGTCGAGAGTCGTCCATGTCAATGAAGGCTTTAGTTTAGAGTTGTTCATGTAAATGAAGGTTTTGGTCGAGAGTCGTCCATGTAAATGAATGTTTTGGTTTAAAGTCGTTCATGTAAATGAAGGTTTTTGGTCGAGAATCGTCCATGTCAATGAAGACTTTGGTCGAGAGTCGTCCATGTCAATGAATACTTTGGTTGAGAGTCGTTCATGTAAATGAAGACTTTAGTCGAGAGTTGTCTTTGTCAATGAAGGCTTTGGTCGAGAGTCTTTCATGTCAATGAAGACTTCGGTCGAGAGTCGTCCATGTCAATGAAGGCTTTAGTTTAGAGTTGTTCATGTAAATGAAGGTTTTGGTTGAGAGTCGTCCATGTCAATGAAGGCTTTGGTCGAGAGTCGTCCATGTCAATGAAGACTTCGGTTGAGAGTCGTCCATGTCAATGAAGGCTTTAGTTTAGAGTCGTCCATGTAAATGAAGGCTTTGGTCGAGAGTCGTCCATGACAATGAAGGCTTTGGTTGAGAGTCGTCCATGTCAATGAAGGCTTTAGTTTAGAGTCGTCCATGTAAATGAAGGCTTTGGTCGAGAATCGTCCATGACAATGAAGGCTTTAGTTTAGAGTTGTCCATGTAAATGAAGGATTTTGTCGGCATTGTGTTGTTATTTTGACAATGCCGTAATTAATTTGACTATATTAAATACAAAGATTTTTTTTGCTTAACTTTCATACTTTATACTTTGTGCCAGTTAGACTAATGAGAACGAGGGATTTTACTGCAGTAACGGTTTTTTACTGATTTTTTAGGTAAGGGATTTTTGTAGGTACTGAAATTTTCAGAAATACTTTAAGCTACTAAAAGCCACGCGCAAGCTAGTTTTTGCAAATTTGTGTAATGTCCTAGCAATTTATCTCAGTACTATAATTAATGATACTTTTAAAAGAATGTTTGAATAAAATTATTTCTTGACTCAATTTTGAATAAATTATAAATGGTATCCTATAAGCGACTTGATAAAAATAAAAAAGATTGATTAAATTACACGTAATTTGCATTAAAGATGTAAATTATGTAACTCTATTAAAATATATATATATTATTGTAAATGCTGCATTTATGTAATGCTTATTTTTATGTTACCGTAAAATAAAGCCGGCAAGTTTATGTTGTAATCTATTCACGAGTAGGCCTACTAAATTTGGCACTCCATTCAGCTGCGATTAGTTTATTGTTTGAAGGTAAAATAAATTTTGATGTGTTAGAACAATCTGAGAAATAAATTGTCATTATATTTTTTAGTCCATTGGTATGAGACACACTATAAAAGGGAATCCAATAACTGAAAAATATGGCGTTATTTTTGTATGGGTTTGTTTTTTCTTCGATACATACTGTTATCAAGCATAATAATAGGCAGATTTATCGAGAATGAGTTCTAAATTTGACTCCATTTTACCTTTCACGAAATTTAATTTAGCTGCTGTAGAAGATAATTTCTAATCTAAACAATTATGTATAAACCATTGTTCCAGGTACATGGGTACCTTGTATAAGCATTAATGGTGCAAAAAAGTATACAAATGTAAAAACTTTCATACATTTAATTATTCCTTGTAAAATTCGACTGGGCTACGACAAAAATTTGAAAAATCGCCGAAATTAAAAAAAAACGATTTACCAGTCCAGTTGACAAGCTTATTCGACAATATAGAGTACAAATACAAAAATTAATGCAAAGTCGGTATTTCTTAATTCTGAAATAATCTCTTGTAGAAATAAAGAAAAGTACCTTAGTATGACTGAACGCTAAAAGCACGCATCGAAAAAAAACCGTGTGGACGTAGCCTATACGGTTTGTAGTTGTGGGGCTGCACCACAAAAAGTGTAACATTCAAAGTAAGGTACTACGAGCAGCTATCGGCGTACCGTTGTACGTCAGGAACGACAATATCCATAGAGATCTTCTTGTGGAAACTGCCGAAGAGGTAATGTGTACTGCAGTTGGACACGCGAGGCTACGGAACCATATCAACACAAGGAGATGCTGGAACTCAAAAGCAGTTACGTTGCGAGAAGGCTTACAAGAATGAAACCGCTGGACTTAGTCACGTCATTAAGTTATTCAGGGAAATAATGTTCTTGTAATGTTATTGTATCGAAATTAATAATGAATACCACTAGATAAGTTAATTCTTAGTAGCTTTATTTTGTATTGTAGACATTTTTGCGGTACAGTTTGTAAATTATAATTGTAGCAGAACAAATGTAGAAATAAATGTATGCGTTTATATACCGCAATAAAATTAAACATAAACATTGAATAAACAGAAACAAATATGTATAATTTTCAGGTACTAGTCGTTTATATTTGTTAATTATTACATTCCTTTTTTTGTAGTTTACAAAATATTAACAGTCCCGTGTTTATAATATTTGAATGAGATCGTTGAACTTGCTTCATTAAACTAAGGTTGTTTAAAAATGAGGTTGAATTGTTGAGAGATACACTTTTAAATCACGTGATGCATCAAGTTTGTTACGATATTGTTTCTTAATGACAAGATAGGACGAGGAAGCTGTAAGCGGCAATAGTATCAATCTTACTATGAATTCGGAAAAGTAATGTGGAATATTTTTTAATTAGAAACTCAAATTACTTTGATCTACTTAAGTTTTCAAATATTTATAACTTACATTTTATTTCAACATTTTCACAACATTACTAATACTGTAGCCAATTAGGGTTTGGAAACAGTTACATTAACCGATAACATCCACAAAACCAAGCAAAATATAAAGTATGCTTTGTTTAACGTTTTATTGATGGGAATCGGTCGAGTGCTAAAGCACCGGTCAATCTGCTGCGTCTCTGAATTTCGCGTCTAGTTGACCGAACGAAGCGAGGTCTTTGTTTCAACTCAACCGTTCGGCATTTAGTTTGTGTGTTTGTTACTCATTTTTGGACAAACGTATTGACCGATTGTTTTGAAATTTTAAACAGAAGTACCTTGTATAAAGCTCGAACGACATAAGTGTAAGATTTTCTCCAATCACTTCCGTTTCAAGATGGCAGCCTTTTATTTACAATAACGAGTGTACACAATTTTAACCAAATGCATTGACAGTTTTGAAATCTGGTATAAATATATCTAGTGTAAAGCTCAAATGACGTATGTATAACGTTTCTTCCTATCTATTTCTGTTTCAAGATGGCGGCCTCTGGTTTAACAGTGAAGAGTGTACGCAATTTTAATCAAACACTTTGGCCTATTATTTTGAAATTCGGTACGAAGGTACCTTGTATAATGTTCGAAAGACGTTTGTGAAAGATTTGTCCCATTCACTTCTGTTTTAAGATGGCGGCCTCTGATTTAGCCTCTTAGTCTGAAGACGAGTGTACGCAATTTTACTCAAACGTGTTAACTGATTGTTTTGAAATATGGTACGTAGATACCTTGTATAATGTTTGAAAGATGTATGCGAAGGAATTTTTCCCATTCACTTGCATTTCAAGATGGCGAGTTCAGATTCAAAGTTGAGAGTGGTTATTTCCTGTAATAGTGGCTGAACGGCAAACCTATCGTAATTTTTACCACTTCATGGAGAAAGAGCACAAAATTTTCGAAAAAATGGCGAAATTGCATTTTTTATTAATATTATCATTACCGGTTAAATTGGCGGAAAAAGTTACCAGCGCTGTCGTAGAGTGCTCTATTTATTAAGAATATACTACGAGGTCTACTGCTGTTCGAACTACTAGTTTTAGCTGCCATTACTCTACCCTTACTGTTAACGTTGATCTAATCTAACTGGCATAAAGTATGGACGTTAAGGAAAAAATGTTCTTTGAGTGCTCTTATGCGTTAGACTCATTCTATCTTGAAAAATGATGAACTAGGGAATGAGTAAATACTTGGCAGTACACTATCAGATGGGCAATAATGATTAATAATAATGAATACTACTACTACTAATAATAATAATAATAGTTAATAATCGCAAGTAAAAGGTACATTTTGTTCACTTAATAAACGAAATAATACATAGCATATTGGAAAATAATTTCAAACGGTTACTATTTTTTCTTTACCTAGCTCATTATAGTTAGTTCTACCTACTAGCCTTAAGTAATACATTGTTTATCAAAAGAAATACGTTAAGTTTTAAAAAGGTAGCTATTTTTAGGTGTTTACGGTCAGACTGTTTGATTACATGGCGATTTGTTGATTACAAGTAAAGCAGCTGGGGGCAGTCTGCAAGTAGCTTGGCCATGTGATAAATTTTCCTAATTAAAATAATTAATTGTCTGATAATTGCTAATATATTTATGCTTATACGGTTCCTAATTAACGCATTAGTCCTGGCCCCGAGAGCTGTGAGGACGTTGGGTTTACGGGATACAAAGACCTACTTCTTTCAGAATTTTTTTTCATTTTAATGTTTATTTTATTTTTTAGCATAATAATTATTCGGTGGTTTTTGTTGTGTAAAAAAATTTCTCATTATTAATTGATCTCGAAAATTTTAAATCAGGATTATCGACTAATTGCTTGGGGGGTGGCAGGACTAACTGCTTCAATTCGGAAAGTAAGCAACTCTGAGAGAGACATTTGCGTGTACCAGGTTATGTATATCTGGCTATTTAGTATATACCTATAAAACGTACATAAAATGATTAAACACATATTTAGGATCCGTAAATATTTCTTGTCCTTGTAAATTAGTATCGAATGTTGAAATAGATAACCACGTGAAAACAAGTCCTCACTAATAGTACTTATATTTAGATACTCAATGGTAAGAACTTACACATCGAATATAAACTTTCAAGAAGTGCTTGTAGCCTAAGATTTAAGCACTCCTTTCGAAACATATTTTATGCCCCAAAATAAAAATGACTTTTGAATTGCATTCTACTTACTTTTACACTGCAAAAGTCGAGCGGCGTAAAAACGTTTTCTAAAGTTGTTTGTGATTTTTTTTAAACACGCTTTTAAAATCGTAAATAACAAAATTGTAAAATATAAAAAAATCTTGAAAAACAGTTTTTTTTGTTTTAATCCAAACTAGGTCTATTAAACTTTCAATATTTTTCTAACGTGCTGAAAATAGAGAAAGGGACAAGAAAACGTAAACCTTTGTAAAGGTCCGGCGGTTCTATGCAAACTCTTTATGCGTAGAAAATATATATATATATATATATATATATATATATATATATATATATATATATATATCAATTGGAATCACTTTTACTTTTAAAGAATACCCCTCACTATATTAAAAAAATATGTTTTGCCATTTAAGACTTTATTGTTGCAACCATAAATATTTTTATCGCCCGTCCATACATTTTTTCTTTTGTTTGGTCTGCTATAATGACCGTTACATTTCTTACGAGTAAGAAGTGAGTTTTATCAAGAAAATGTTTATGGTTTTTGCCTATGTACTCCATAAATGACGAAAGTTTCTGTTGTTGACGTTACTAGAAGTAGTGCTTTAATGACAACAATTTAGTAAAATAACTAAGTAGAAGTAAATATGCTTGGAATGGTTATGTCTAGGAGCGGTCGGCATGGAAACCTGCAAATACACAAGTTTTACTTTCAAGGTAATTTTAACATAGTCGAGGCCTAAGCTACTTTCTATTATTTCCTTTACACTAACTTGGTCGTGCTTAGAGTCGACATGTGTGAAACCAACCAAGTGATTCTGCGAGAATCTAATACTGCATCTGTAATAGGGTCAAACCAACCAAGTGATTCTGCAAGAATCTAATACTGCATCTGTAATAGGGTCAAACTAACCAAATGATTCTGCGAGAATCTCATACTGCATCTATAATAGGGTCAAACTAGCCAAGTGATTCTGCGAGAATCTAATACTGCATCTGTAATAGGATCAAACCAACCAAGTGATTCTGCGAGGATCTAATACTGAATCTGTAAAAGGGACAAACCAACCAAGTGATTCTGCGAGGATCTAATACAGCATCTGTAATAGGGTCAAACCAACCAAGTGATTCTGCGAGGATCTAATACTGCATCTGTAATAGGGTCAAACCAACCAAGTGATTCTGCGAGGATCTAATACTGCATCTGTAATAGGATCAAACCAACCAAGTGATTCTGCGAGAATCTAATACTGCATCTGTAATAGGATCAAACCAACCAAGTGATTCTGAGCCGCCTAGATGGCCTAGTGGATAGCGTACTAGGCTTTCACCCCGAGGACCCGGGTTCGATTTCCGGCGAGGGCTTGGCATTTTCATACGCTATAAATCATCCCATCGTCTGCATTAGCCCAAGTGTGCACAATAGTCGGACGTTAAAAAAAAAAAAAAAAAAAAACCAAGTGATTCTGCGAGGATCTAATACAACATTTGTTAGGTCAAACCAACCAAGTTATCCTGTGAGAATCTAATAATGCATCTGTAATAGGGTCAAGCCAACCAAGTGATTCTGCGAGAATCTAATACTACATTTGTTGGGTCAAACCAACCAAGTGATTCTGCGAGGATCTAATACTACATCTGTAATAGGGTCAAACCAACCAAGTGATTCTGCGAGAATCTAATACTGCATCTGTAATAGGTTCAAACCAACCAAGTGATTCTGCGAGGATCTAATACTAAATCTGTAATAGGGTCAAACCAACCAAGTGATTCTGCGAGGATCTAATACTGCATCTGTAATAGGGTCAAACCAACCAAGTGATTCTGCGAGGATCTAATACTGCATCTGTAATAGGGTCAAGCCAACCAAGTGATTCTGCGAGAATCTAATACTACATTTGTTGGGTCAAACCAACCAAGTTATTCTGCGAGAATCTAATACTGTATTTGAAATCGGGTCAAACCAACCAAGTAATTCTGCGAAAATCTAATACTGTATTTGTAATTAGGTCAAACTTTGTAACCAGAATTCGTGTTCTGTAAGTTTTGGTTTGTGAAAATTCGTAATTTTAAAACAATTTGGATTATTAAAAAAATTCATGTATAACTTGTTATTTGTATGAATTTCTTATGAAAATGTCTTTAAGCGATTATAAATTAACAGGAGGAAAAAGAACTTGAATGTTCTCGTAATCTAGGGCGGCTATATTGACCTTTTCTGAAAATGTATTCTTTTTTTAGTCACTAAAAATCATTGCCACTTAAATAACTGATTTTAACTAATTAACTAATACGAAATATACAATTTTGTGAAATGTATATCGTATTTGCAGTATTTCTAGTAATAGCCTTACATAAATATCTGTCATAAGCTTTAAACTTATAAAAACTACAAAAATTACCATTTTTGCAAAGGACGCTTATCTGCTACTACAATTATCCAATTATTAGGAACTGTATTATTTGAGGGTTTATAGTGTTAAAATAGTTCCACATACATTTGTGCCTAATCGATCAAAAAAAAAAATTCACTCAATATATTGCGAATAACTTATTAAACAGACACTTTGTAATGTTACACTTTAATGTTTATTCGTTCGAAGATATGACCAGAAATATCGCGTAAACTCACGTCGGTACAAGGTCAAGTACACTTGCTTTACAACTAGAGTTAGAACCTAGGCTTCTCAGCGTGCAATGCACTCAATACGTTGCAAATATCTAAAAGCTTCTTGAACTGAGTGCATTTTGAATGAATTTTACGCCAAAAAGCCTGGGATCTGACTCTAGTTGTAAAGCAAGTGTACTTGATGGGATCTGACTCTAGTTGTAAAGCAAGTGTACTTGACCTTGGACCGACGTGAGTTGTACGATATTTCTGGTCATGTCTTCAAACGAATAAACATTAAACGTGTACTATTACAAAGTTTCTATTCAAAAAGCTTTTACGTATTCGCAACTTACTGAGTATATTGTACACCTAGAAGCCTGGGCTCTGTTCCAAGGTCAACAGCACTTGCTTTACAGCTAGATTCAGAGCTCAAGCTCTCAGCGTACAATGCACTTCAAAGCGTTGCGAATACTTAACACTTTTTAAATAGAAACTTTGTAAAATTACAAGTTTAATGTTTATTCGTTTGAAGACATGATCAGAAATATCGCGTAACTCACGTCAGTCCAAGGTCAATTACAGTTGTTTTACAACTATCCAGAGTAAAACAGCTCAGGCTTCTCGGCGTACAATGCACTCAATACGTTGCGAATATCTACAAGCTTTTTAAATTGAGTGCATTTTGAGTGCATTGCATTCCGAGAAGTCTGGGCTCTGACTCTAGTTGTAAAGCAAGTGCACTTGACCTTGGACCGACGTGAGCTACATCATTTTTCTGGTCATGTCTTCGAACGAATTAAACGAATTAAAGGTGTACTATTTCAAATTTCTATTTAAAAAACATTTAGATATTCGCAACTTATTGAGTGCATTGTACACCTAAAAGCCTGGGCTCTGGTTCAAGGTCAACAGCACTTGCTTTAAAACTAGAGTCCCAAGCTCTCGGCGTACAGTGCACTCGATACGTTGCGAATACTTGAAAGCTTTTTAAATAGAAACTTTGTAATATTACATGTTTAGTGTTTATTCGTTCGAAGACATGATCAGAAATATCGGGTAACTCACATCGATCCAAGGTCAAGTACACTTGCTTTACAACTAGAGCAAAGCCAAGGTTTCTTCGACATAAAATGCAGTCAATACGTTGCAAATATCGAAGAGCTTTTAAAATAGAAAGTTTATAATATTACACATTTAATGTTTATTTGTTCGAACATGACTACAAATATCGCGTAACTCACGTCAGTCCAAGATTAAGTATACTTGCTTTACAACTATCTAGAGTCACAGCTCAGGTTTCTCGGAGAACAATGTATTAAATACGTTACGAATTTTAAAAGCTTTTTAAATACCTAAAAGTGAATATCTAAAAGCTATTTAAAAAGATAGTTTGTAATATTACATTTTTAATGTTTATTCGTTCGAAGACATAACTAGAAATATCGCGTAACTCACGTCGGTCCAATGTCAAGTACACTTGCTTTATAACTAGAGTCAGAGCTCAGGATTACAATGCATTCAATACGTTGCGAATGTCTACAAGTTTTTTAAACTGAGTGCATTGCATTCGGAGAAGCCTGGGCTCTGACTAGTTGTAAAGCAAGTGTACTTGACCTTGAACCGACGCGATATTTCTGGTAATGTCTTCAAACGAATAAGCATATAAGCGTATAATATTACAAAGTTTCTATTTAAAAAACTTTTAGGTATTCATAACTTACTGAGTGCATTGTACACCTAGAAGCCTGGGCTCTAGTTCAAGGTCAAGAACACTTGCTTTACAACTAGAGTCAGAGTCCAGGCTCTCGGCGTAACAATGCACTGAATACGTTGTGAATATCTAAAAGCTTTTAAATAAAAACTTTGTAACATTACTTGTTTGATGTTTATTAGTTCGAAGACATTACCACAAATATCGCGTAAATGAGTCAGTTCAAGGTCAGCTTTTACGAGTTTTTACTGTCCAAAGTCAACTTTTTAGCAAGTTTATGTGAGAACTCTTGGTTGGACAGTTAGTGTAACAAAACTAAATTCAAAGAAAATTCGTGAAAACAAATTAAAAAAACCAAACTAAATCTGGGCTCGTATAAATAAAAATTTTGTTCACTTATATAATTTTCTTAAAACCTGCAGCACTTTCCAAAAGAAGCAAAAACCAGTTAAGATCAGTTTTGACGAACACAAAATGTAACGAATTAGTCTGTCAGTAGACTGAGCACAAAGTGTGGCAATCGATGATCTACAGATCTAGTGTTACATGTATTAGGCCTATTAACAAGTGATCTTTCATTAGTCCTTAGCGTTCCGCTAACCGGCTTATTAAGTAATATCCCTCCACAGTAGGCCAACAGGCCAGTGGCCTACTAAAGCCCAGGTGGGTAGACCTACTAAGAATGGCAACACGGTATAAAAATCACTTTACGTTTACGTTGAAGTAACCAGTTCAAGGTGGATGTGAGAATGTGTTAACTGCATTCTAACTAAGAACGGCTAGGATATAGCATCTAAGATCTAGTACTTTCGATATTCTTTATCACGATAAAGCAATGGAAATGTAGTGGGTAGGATGTTTGTCAGTTTAGGTAACATTTTTTTGCGTTTGCTATGAATTGTGCTCCCGACTAGAATTTGACATCAGTGGTTGTTTTTATTAAGGCTCTTCCTAACCGACGAGGGAAATCGAAAGTACGTTATAACTACGTGCTGCACAAACGTTGAAACATATCTTTTACTAGAACTTTCGTATGACATTTTGTAAATGACGTGGAGAAAGTAATTTTAACATATTACGGGTTTATTATTATTAAACCTTGAAAATAGAAATTGCTACTAAAAACATTTAAAACAGTTATTTTTTTCTAGATTCAGGTTGTTTTTAAGGGTTTACCTTAACTGGTTTTTTTATTAGGTACACAGTGGGAGCACGCAACTTTTTTTGAATAATTTAAGATGAATTCTAATCATTAAAAAACAGAGTATGCAGAGTTCATGTTTTCGCTGTTTTACTTGGGAGGTTAGTTCTAGCCCAGTGTTGTGTTGCCAATCTCAACGATAATATTTATCCACAGCCAAACATAAAATTACCCACAAATTACAAAAGTTAATTATATATATATATATATATATATATATATATATATATATATATATATGTGTGTGTGTGTGTGTGTGTGTGTGTGTGTGTGTGTGTGTGTGTGTGTGTAAAGCTGAAGGTTTGCCTGTGTGTTTTTTTCAAAATACAGTATACAAAATCTTTTGAGTTATTCGCACAAAATTTCACACAGAAGTTGTTAGGGTCTAAGAAGCTAAGGACTAATATTGTGGAAATGGCGAACCCTTCACACAAATCCGTACAAAAAATCGCTATTTTTCTCAAATTTATTATATCACTGAAGCAAAAAAAAATATTTCTTCGCAATCCTTAGCATATTATTGGCCTTCACGAGATCAATAATTTCCCCATAGAGGCCCTTGAGCTCCAAACAATTTAAAAAAATTTAATTTTGTTGAAATTTGATCAACAAACAGTGTTTTTTCGAGCAGTAAATTCTAGTAATCATTTCATTTAGACCCAAGCAATGCGGATACCCATGGACAGTTTGCTGTAAAGTCTACGCTGTGCATGAAAACAAGCAGTAAAATAGTGTTTTCAAAAATAAAGTTAATCTAAAAATGAGTTGACTGAGGAACAGTAAAAGCGAACTGAGCATGGTTTACTTTAAATTCAAAATGAGCCACAGAGTGCAAGAAAATGTCAACACTTATAATGGAATCAAAAGAGGAATGCAAGTAAAGTAATTTTTTTGATAATTTTTGTACATCTCGGTGAGGCCAAAATTACCCGCTTTTTTGATTACCCTCATTACTACCTGCAAGCCTTAAAATTACCCGCTAATTGGCAACACCGTTCTAGCCGCAGTTAGTGCCGTTCCTTTACCCTTAACTCCTTAGTCCTTAACCATCCTTATTAGTCTATCTGACATAAAGTATTAACGTTTGAAAACGAAAAACAAACCAACATTTTCTGTCAATTTCTTGAAACGTCTTTTTAAATAGAATGAAAATAGTTTTACAAATCCTAGCTTCCAGCCGATCGGAATATCAATGAATCCAAAAATATTATGTATTAAATATTAATTGTATAAAATATCGAGCACATTGGAAAAATAGTCGAGGTAGGTTTTAATTCTCTCGATTAGCCGAGACCATAAACCTTTCAATTTAAAATGCTGTACATTATTTCTTAAAAAAACACTGTCGTAAAAGATTTATTTTCTAAATTTATATATTAACTTGAACTTAAGTTTTCTTAAATGGCAAAAATATGAGCGAAATTTTGTTCAGCAAAATTTTGAGAAATTAGACTTCATACAGATTTTAATTTTTGTCGTTGGCTTATTGTTTTAGCGCTTTTAAAATTCCAGGTTTTTAATGTTTTACACCATTTATTTATTTTTTTGTAAGTACAATAGGACTTGCATCAAAACTGATTCGCTACAGCCAGTTTTACCACTAAAAGTCGAAACCATAAAAAATCCGAGGATTCCTCTTTCTTCTGTACAACTAACTTTTAATGTCTAAAGTCTAATGGTAAGGTATTCATCGTTTAATGACTTTAGTGGGAATTCCTACGGTAACATCTTCCGGAAGGGTGGACCACAGCCTGCAGCGGTCAGATTCCCCGTCATTATTCACATTTATTTTTCACTCTTAATGATTTTTACTTAATTTTTAAAAATATATTTTTTTAAATAATATGCTGTTTCATTATAGTAAACAGCCAGCAACTACACTCCATCTTTGTTAAATCAAATGCCAACCATCTTGAAACTGAAGTAAATGGGAACACTTCCTACACATACACCGAATTTCAAAACAATTGGTTTATGCTTTTGCCAAAATTTCTTACACGCGTGTTAAATCAATGGCTGCCATTTTGAAACGGTAGTAAATGGGGAAATATCTTACATGTAAATCGTTCGGGCTTTATACAAGGTATCTTCGTACTTTAAAACAATCGGTCAGTGCATTTGGCCAAAACTGCGTACTTATTGTTAAATCAGGGGCAGCCATTTGAAACAGAAGTGAATGGGACAAAAATCTTACACATTTGTCGTTTGGGCTTTATAAACGTTATCTTCGTAAATTTAAAAATAATTTGTCAATGATTTTGGCAAAAACTGCTTAAAATCGTCATCGTTAAATTAAGGCCGATATCTTGGAAACGGAAGTGAATAGGAAACAATCTTACAATAAGTCGTTCAGGCTTTATACAAGGTACTTTCGTATCAAATTTTAAAACAATCGGTCAGTGCGTTTGGCTTAAACTGCGTAACAATTAAACAAACACAAAGAAAACACCAAACCTTCAATTTGAAACAGGGAACTCGTTTCATTCGGTCAATGCATACGCCATAAAAATAGCAAGCACAAATTAATTACTACAGTAAACTTCGGTTTAACGAACAACGAAAACCAAACAGTTTTTTTTTTTTTAATTTTGAAACAGGGTGATAATATTTTGTATCCGATTTTTTAAAAACATTTTATCAATAGTTCCGTTTCGTGTACAGTATATACAGTAAAAATTATGAGTTTTTAAGTTCAGTTCTTCGTGATTTCAATTGCTGTAACAAAAAGCCATTTTTAGACGTACTGTACTGAGTTCTAAGAAACTCAAGCGTTTAACAAAACATTTAATTTTTCGCATAAAACTGAACAAACTACACAAAAACACAATACAAAGCATGTAGTAGTTCAAAGAACAGACCTCGCAGTAAACAGAACGCTGCACGATAGCGCTCGTCATTTTTTCCGCCAATTTAATATTTGCGAAAATGTTACTAAGCCAACATTATTGGAAATTCTATGCTCTTTCTCTATGAAGAGGTCAAACTTATGGTAGGTTTTTCCTTTCAACCAATATTACAGGTCACTCTCAACTCTGAAACAGAGCCCGCCGTTTTGAAACGGAATTGAATGGGGAAAAATTTTACACATAAGTCTTTCGGGATTTATACAAGGTACCTTAACAGTAAATTCCAAAACGATTGGTCGATGCAATTGGCTAAAACTGCGTAACAGAACAAAACCAGATGTTGAACAGTCGAATTTTTACAGAGATCTCGCTTAGCTCGTTCAAATATAAGCAGGGCACTTACAGAGTCCGCTCTGTCCGCATATAGTCCCGAGGGTTTACTGTATTAAACTTAAGTTTTTTGTATAAGAGCCCATAAAATATAATGACTAAAAGAAATATTACTTTTTCATTATATGAAGTAATATAATGTATATATATTATATATATATATATATATATATATATATATATATATATATATATATATATATATATATGTGTGTGTGTGTGTGTGTGTGTGTGTGTGTGTGTGTGTGTAATTTATATATTTTTTATTATTGCCTATACTTTTGCCAGTTACACTAATGAGGATGAGGTATCATCGTTAACGGTAATGGTGAAGCAACGGGAGTAATTGCGGCTAGAACTAAGAAACTTAAGTTGCGCAGTTAAGAGACGCAGCAGAATGTCCGATGCTTTATCTACATCGACTACCGAGTTCCCTGAATTATAAAGAAAACACAGTGACTATAAAAAAGTAATTTTTGAAATTTCAACTCATCTATCCATTTTCAAGTCCCTTGAGTCCAAAAAATGCTTTTTATTTGGTTCTTTGTATGTGCACATCGCTGAAGACATAAATTGAAGCAAAGAACTAGTGAACAGGCTGGCTTAAGCTAATACGTAGGTTTTGATGTCAAATCGGCCGACATCTTGTTCCAGAACATTCTTTACGGATAATTATTCCACGTATAATCTATTCCGTTTAACTCATTGGTCACTCGCCGATAATTACTTTCCTTGGCTCAGCTGTGGAACTGTCCTTTTGAGACAAAACATATTAAGCGGATAAGAATTGATAGACTCTAAAGTGTTTATCCGGTTAATTTCCCGCAGCGCTGCAGAAATCCTTCTTTAATCTGCGATTATTCTTTAACGATACTGATACGGAATGATATTCAATAAATTTTTGTTTACATTAAATATATTTATAGATAAATATAATCACTTAAGTAAAAAATTATAACGGATTAGGCGGTTCAAAGTAGTTTAAATGTAAAGTGGATATTGATAACAGGTCATTAATACAGTAACTCCGATATATCTTCTTTGTTATAATAGCTATGTTTCAATTGTTAATGCTAACATCTGAACACAAGCCTACATCAATAAGTTGTAGGCCTACCTAATCTGTATAAATAATAAATAGTCTAGATTACTCCAGTGAATAGCAGAAAATGTATCGCATTAGAATAACTAAACATTTAAAAGGTACAGTAGAGTCTCGCTAGTCCGGACATCCGATTAAACCGGACAAATCTAAAAAAATAAAAGATAAAAAGAGAATGTTGTGACACAGAAAAAGAAGAAACTACAATTTTAAGAGGGTCCGCTTGTCCTCAGTTGCCGGAAATCTTACCGCCAGTTTTCCATTCATTGTCTGTTTTCGGAGAAGTGACTCATTCTCCCCACGAGTTGTTTTCTTTTTGCTTCTTCAGTCGATGCTTACTCGTGCTGGTGACCCCGCAGGGGGTGCAGACTAGCGCACCTATGGGAGGATTTAGACGTCCCTCGCGGTACGCAAGTCTAACCCACACTTACATTTACAACACTACACTTACGACTTTAACACTTTACACTCACACTTACATTTAGGGAGGCGATAATAGCCACAATGTGCTTTTCGCCTTAAAATAACAAACAAACAAAAATCGTGCTGGTGATAGGTGCTCATGGCAGTACAATACATATTTTTATTCAGTACGAGTGTCTTATTGTGTGCAGTTATTAAAAGCAACGTAATGGCTACGAAAAATAAGAAAGTGACAGTAACAATGGAGCAAACAGCAAGGCTTATTTCGTGTTGATGCAAGTGAATCATTAACGATGATTTTTAATGAACAAAATCTTTTTTTGACCATAAAACTTGTTTTTGATACATTTTATAGTTGATTCTGTTTGATCCGGATTTTCGGTAATCCACATAGGCTCCGGTCCCGACAAGTCCGGATTAGAGAGGCTCTACTGTAGCAACATCTAAAAAAAAGATATTTTACGATTTGTCACCTATCTGGATCCGATGTAACCATATTTAATGTTTATTTAAATAATAACATAGCCTAAATTTGTTGTCAGAAACATGTCAATTTTCGCTTAACAACCACTAGATAATATGTAACAAAATATTTTTTACTCCTTTCCATATTCTATCGTTATGAAAATAAAATTTGTTCGTAAGCGCTATTTTTATATATATATATATTTATTTACTACAAACCAATTAATAATCAAAATGATCATAGTCTTGTTGTTGAATAATACAAAAATTCCAAGAACAGGTAATATCTATAGCTGTCAAGGGAACGCGAACACGTAAAAAAAAATCTAAGGGTGTTTTCGAACTCACCTTACTAACTTCTTTTTTAGATAAAAATAACCAAAAATGTAATACAACCAATCTTTATTTAATTTCATTAACCACTACTTTATCCGTATGTAATTTTTTTACAAAAAATGTTTTTTTAACTAATTTTTGAATTGAACCAAGTTTGGTATTACTATTGTTAGTTTCAGTCAAGTACTGAAATGAAATGAAATATGTAAATTTTTCATAAAAATACATTATACACATCCAGGTATATAAGTTCGATATACAAAAAATTCTAATCTACTATTTTAACCTATTATTTTAGAAAGAAAAACAACACCCTTACATCGAAGTTTCACAATTTCAAGATATTTTTTAGTAAAAGCTATATCAAATTCGTAATTGCTGTTTTTTACAAATTGGTGAAAAATAAACGAGTTGTGGAATATCTTGTACGACCTTGCAAGGCCTTGTTCTTGTTCTTTTCGGAAGTGGCTAATTATTCAACAATGGAATGAGTAAATAGAATCCGTGCATTTAAACTCGTTAGTTGATACAGTTAATTTAAGCAGATGGAAGTAAATGATATTCAGTTAAAATTCACAACCTAAAAACTAGCTTCCATTGTTGGTCAATTATATAAAAGATAAGACATTCTATTCTGAAAAATATAAGACATGTATGGCATGACTGGTCAGACAAAAAATTCACAATGTTTATTTTTCACCCAACATTATAAACAATACAGAACAAAAAAAATAACTATAAATTTGTTAGAAAATGTATATAAAAGAAATTTGTTTTTATATATTGTTTCATATAAAAAGATAGTTTTTTTAAAAATACATATAAAATATAAGTAAACTCTCACTATTTTGAAAAGAGTTTTGTTAAAATAATGAAATTTCACGCACTAACAGGGACTAATACAGTAACACTTTACCCAAATTTGGTTCATTTATATAAAAACATTATTTAAAAACACATAGGACGAATAATCTCATTAAACATATGTATTTTCTAAAATAATAAACGAACAATGCACAAACGTAAAGGACAAATCTATATTAAGACTGTGATGATAACAAAATTCTAATTTTAGGCTTACGTTTCAGTAAAAGTGAGAATATTGAAGTATTTGTGATTATGGTGTTTGGAAACATAATTTCCTGGTGAAAAAATAAGAACATGTGAAACAACACCTTCACACAATACAGCGTGCAACTTGGGAACTATAAACATTATTAAATAATGCACAGACGAAACAAAGGTATCGTTGATTGAAGAATAACTTCACATTCAAAGCTACACAATACTTATTCTGTGGATAAATATTTATGACAGTAGCATTAAGAAATATTGCAGGTTATTTTCCAGAGTAAAACTGGTAATTTAAAACTGCAGATGTCACTAAACAATATACAGAAAAGCCAAAGGTATCGATGATTGAAAGATAACCTTCACATTCAAAGCTACACAATACTTACTCAGTGGATAAATATTTGTAACTGCAGCATTACGAAATACTGCAGGTACTCCATCGATGAACCCTAACTTAAAAACGGCAGATGTTACTAAAGAATAAACGGTAGAGTCAAAAGCGACGATGATTAAAGGATAACCTTCACATTAAAAGCTACTCAATACTTACTCAGTGGATAAATATTTGTGACTATTGCATTACGAAATACTGCAGGTACTCCATCGATGAACCCTAACTTAAAAACGGCAGATGTTACTAAAGAATAAACGGTAGAGTCAAAAGCGACGATGATTAAAGGATAACCTTCACATTAAAAGCTACTCAATACTTACTCAGTGGATAAATATTTGTGACTATTGCATTACGAAATTCTGCAGGTTATTGTCCATCGTTAAACCGTAACTAAGAAAACGGTAGATGTTACTAACAATACACGGAAGAGTCAAAGACAACTACCATTAAAGGACAACCTTCACATTTGAAGCTACACAATATTTCTTCCTCAGAGAAAGAAAAGAATTAAACTGGTTTTGGCGTTTTCAGTTTATGTCTTACTTGAACCGTCATGTCATAAGTCAAGGGCAGACCTCCCTCAGCGCTTTCAGATACATTTTTATGACTTAAAAGGGAGGACAGTATGATTACATCATGTCTAGAAAATGAGGAAATTTAATTCTGTTATTCGGATACATAGGTATAATCTTTAGGTGTAGAGTGAGCGTCTTCATGCGTCTTTTTCCTAAACATTAAATAACAAAATTTATTTTTTTGAAATTAATTTTATTTTAAATATATGTTTGTGAATGTAAAGGGGGATTATTACAGGTACGGTAAGCTGTTAAATTGTCGTGAAGCGCTATGTATACTAATTAATAATATACTGCGAGGTCTACTGTTCTTTGAATTATTTGTAAGTAAAATTTCACAGAAATAATAAACAATTTATTTCTATACGTTTGAATTATTATTTGACTGGTGGTTATGTGTATCCATACTGATTAACTACCTTACACAGGTTAAATTATGAAGGCGGGGAATCGACAAAACCAACAGTATTAACTGTACTCGAACCTGTGAGCCAGCGCTTTACTAATTCTAATAATAGAATTGTAACCGCTAATTCGCTACTATACCGACCAAACAGCGCAGATCTATTCAGGTTAGGTCAAATCAGAGTATATAGATATACCGTGGTAGTAAGTTAGTTGCATAGTGTCTGGAAATTTTCCTATGAACATAATGTTGCGGTTTCAGCACATTTTTGTTTTATTTGTGTAGTCAGGTGAAGGCAGAAATCGAGGCCAACCTCCTTGACCTTGAGAACTCTATTTCAAATTGGTATGCAGTCGTAGTTTCATTGACCTCACACCGCGATGCATCACCGAAAGTTAAAGAATATAGACTACGTGAAAACACAAAGCCCATGATGCATTTTAGTAATTAAAAACATGTTTTTTAATTATTTTAGAAGTTTGCTAGTTCGAAAATAGTTTTGATAACTTTTAGTTTGTTGAAATATAAAGGTGCTTGAAATACCTCGTACGTAAGTAGGCCTACAAAGTTCAAATATTTAATGAGGAGTGTTAATCTTCTTTTAATATTTTGTATTCCTAACATAAGATATTTTTAAATCAAAATGAAACAATAAAATATGAGTGTATATGTTCTTAAAATAAATACAGTAATTCTTTAAGATTAAGATGTCCTGTTATGAACTAAGGACATAACATTTGTATTTTATTGTTTTAATTATAAGTCTGATTTACAAATATCTTATGGTTAGGAATACAAAATATTAAAAGAAGATTGATATTCCTTATAAAACAATTGATTTTCGTAGGCCTACTTACAAACGAGGTATTTTTACCCTCATATTTTAACAAACTAAAAACTGTCAAAACCGTTTTCGAACTAGAAAACCTCTAAACAAAAATTAAAAAACTTTGTTAATTAATCGTCAGTTTTTTATCCGAAGCAAGGAATAGGCCTATTCAATTGGTATGGGAAACAGTTATTAATTAAGTACATTATGTATATCTAAACAATATTTATTTTAACAATAAACAATGTTGTGAACAGTACTAATTAATACTGCACATGCAGTATGTACTAATTAAAACATTCATGCAGCGTTTAAAGTGAAAATGTGTTTTTAGGCGATAATGAGTTAAGTTCTTGTCGGAGTTTCACTTGTTCGAATTCAGTGTATAATTTAAGTCATACAATACTGGGTCTAATTTAATAAAATTTTGATTTTATATTTTTGTTTTGGATTTTGGAATGGTTATACACAAATAAATATCTAAGCACAATGTGGCCAATATTATAGTCACAAATTCATTTAACCACACCATACACATAAGTTAGATTAGATTAGACTTGAATAAAAGTCTAAGAAAAGCAGCAATGAAAGCACTTGCTGGTCCTACAATACAGTCCAAGCTTGTCTGGGAGTGTCGGAAGAACCTCGACGTTCTGTCCCCGGATAACCGGGTAACTCTTCACTGGGTTCCGGGGCATAGGGGAGTTGAGGGCAATGAGAAGGCAGACCGACTGGCTGGACTTGGATATGCATCTGAGTTTATCGGACCTGAGCCGGCTTTAGGGATCTTTCTATCGTTGGCCAGGTCTGCTATTAATAGGTGGATTACTAATCAAAACCAGGTAAGATGGGATAACCTTCATAGGCATTCCCATAGTTAACGCCTCTTAAGCAAAGTTCCTTTTGGAGGACTCAAAGAGGTAGCAGATGTCCTTGGCAGACCAAAACTCAGGAGGATAATAGGACTCATAACAGGGCACTATGGTCTGAGGGTGCATATGAACAGGATAGGTATGTACCATGGAGAAACCGGTACCTACAGGAAGTAGGAGGAAACTGCAGGTTACATAATTTATGATTGTGAGGCTCTTGCTAGTAAGAGGCTAGCGGGTTTTGGTTTTCAAGACCCTAGGGATCTTCAACAGAATGAGCTAGTCGGTGGGTTGCTGGAAATTACTAGGGGCACCAATCTGCTGAACTAGGTATTTAAGAGGTTTAGTTTCACAATAGGTCAGTTGATCGCAGTGCCTGGAGTTGAATTATCTCTTCCTCTAGTATCTAATCTAATACACACAAGTTACAATGAAGACTTCCCCATACAGGAAATTGAACGAGATAAGCAACGTTATGTAAGTCTAGTTCCGTCGTTGGTCTAAGTTAGGTATGTCGTCTGTTTCAATGCGGTATTGGTGAACAGGTATAGTCTAAATTATTAAGAAAACACCTGATATGAGACGAGAAAACCAGACAATGTGACATTGATCTATGGCCAACATAATTTATGTAAACCGATAGTCGGGAAACGACTGTTGTTAAAGACAGTGGTAAACTCTATTCTTCCACATGAGTGTGGCGCTTCGGGAGGAAAATTCAAAGACGAGGTGCACTAAAAATAAAGTGTTTCTATGGGAACGTCGAAACCTAAATTTCCTTCAATCGTCCTAAAGCTGAGATGGGTAACATTAAGGCAGATATCTTTACAATAACAATGAACTCCTGGTAAGAAAGACACGAACCCTAGACTAGAGTCAAATATACAGGAAAGTGAGAAATAGATCAACAGAAGGCACTACCTAACAGGGTTTCTTACCGGTTATGACCTTTATATAACCTAAGATGTGTAAGGTATACAGTCGTAGTTGACAATAAGGTGACTCTCTTCATGGCAACGAATACTTTCTTTTCATGAATGTTTAAGATGGACGAAAGATACTTAGTGTAAGAGAGTTTTTGTTCTCTCGACTTTGTAGTAATGTTGTTTTAAGATGGAGTTCGCTTGCTTAGAAAAAATGTAAGTTTTATTGCGTATACTCTCAGACCCTAGCGCAGTAATCGAGGGTAGTCTTATATAGCGCGTAATTGCGTGCTTTTATTACAAAATATATTTCGTTCGATCAACACATACATTATGTTTCTTCATGGCTTCTTTGTACGTGCATCAAACAATTAGCCAAAAACACAACACCGCTTACCGAAACTTTCAGAGAAGGAATCCCCTCGAGAAATCGTAAAGGTTCCACAGGACGAACCAACACACCAGTAACAACTTTCCGTCTCGACATTTAAAATTCTAAAAGTTGAAATTTTGAAATTTTCGTAGCGGAAAATAATCCACAATTTTATAGTCAACACGTATTTAAAAATAATCTCCTAAAATGTTTTTCAACAAGTTTTAAACAAAAACCAATCCACTATATATGACAAAATTAATGACGAAAAAAATTAACAATATTAAATATGACGAATAACGCTTATAGCTTGCTTGTAGCAAAGTATATTTGTGAATCTTGCTATCTGCTCAAGAAATATTATAGATAGCCAAGATTAAAGCCTACGAACGTTACTGTCTGCCATGTTTAAATTTATATAGACAGTAATCATGGAGATATTATTTGGTGATGTAAATTTATAACTAAAACAAAATTACAGTACACCCTATATAATCCGGCACTTCACTTCTCCGGCCTGCCAGTAATCCGCGTTCTTTTACAGGCTGCTACCAAAGGAGTAGCTCGGTAATTTCGAGCGTGAATTGGAGGGTGACTGGATCATTGACGCTGTGCGCGATGCATGTGACTTTGCCTTCCGCCAGTCTGTTCCTTGTTTGCTCATTTGCTGACATGGTTATTATCAGTGTAATTTTGTGTGTTTGTGAGTTAAAAATGTCTCTCAGTGTAAACGTAAATATAAAACATTATAGCTTGAAGATAAAAACAGGATTTTGAAATGACGAAAAAGGTGAAACGTACGTCTGGCTGAAGAGTATTGAGTTAGTCGTGCATTCATCGCGACATAAGGAAGAACAGTGACAAAACTTTCTTCAAAAAAAAAATGTCAAAAATGAGCGACAAACATTAAAAACTGGCGAGTTACCACAATCTGAAGATAGCCTTTATTTTTAGTTTTTACAAGAATGCAATAGGCATACGTCTATTTCTGAAAAAATTCTAAAGGAAAATGCTAGATTTTTCTACAGAAAAATCATAAATAAAGATGACTTTCAGGCCAGTGAGGGCTGGTTGGACAAATTTAAAAGACTTTTTGTTATACAACGGGTAAACAACTGTCATGTGAAAATTCGTTTATGCGTTCCGCTTCACTGGAATAATGTATACTATTTACAAAACATTACAGTCCTGTATTATAAGTTTCATTTCTTTATTGTAGTTTAAGTTTATGTTGCGTGTAATTATGTAAAGTATAATACAATGCATGCATATATTTATACAATAAAACTTCTACCATTGAAATGCATCATTACTAGTGATTTTCTGTACTCCGGCGGTTTCGGTAATCCGGCAGTGCTCTGGTCCGATATTTGCCGGATTACCGAGAGACCACTGTATTGTTAATCTTTTCTTACTTGAAATGTAGACAAAAAGACACATTCTTCAACATTGTAAAGAAGGATTTATGTCTCTGTACCCTTCTAAGTCAAGACATTGTAGGTAAAGTTAATACAGTTCGTCTTTCCAGCAGCCAAGATTCAATTACCTTGTTTTTTCATTTGAATTGTTTTTTCAATTTCATGTTTTTTCATTCATTTATCACGAATGTGATAAATGAAACATTTTTCTCGCTGGAAATAATGCCGCAAATTATTTTAAAAACTAGATATTTTTTAAGGGGGTGCAGACTAGCTGCACCTATTGAGAGGATTTAGACGTCCCTCGTGGTACCTGAGTCTAACACACACTTACACTTGCAACACTACACTTTACTCTCACACTTACATTTAGGGAGGCGATAATAGCCTCAATGTGCTTCGCCTTAAAATGAAAAAAAATCAAGGATTTTTTTTGGTCACTAAACATTTAATATTACTAATTTCTCATTAATGGCTAATGATTTTAGAAGAATGTTTTGCGGTTTTGTGTTCTGAATAAAAATATCGTTAAAAATTAATTATAATTATACAAAAATATAATACATAGCGGATGCAAAATGTCTTTTAGAAAGACTAATGCTATCAAATTTTTAACAACCATTAACGGCAGTAACCCTGGGAAAATTGAAACTATGGCGGAAACATTTAAACTCATCCATAGTGTATTTAGGTTTTAAAACCCCGTCGAAAATATATTAAGACTACGTGTAAAAGCACATTAACATTCTATAAAAGAGTTTTGTTTTGCTATAGTGTTATTAGTGAATTTCAATTAAAAACGAGCTATTGGAAAGGCCATCGTGATAAGATCCGGGACTACTAATGAGCACCGATCATGACCTGTGAAATACGTTGAGGGGTCGTTAAATTTATTCTAATTATATACGAATGTTTGTCATAGTACAGTAGAGTTCTTACTTTGGTTTGGTTTAGTTCAAACTTGGCACCACAATTAATTTTCGTTATAGATTGAAACGTTCGTTACTCTGAGAATTAATTTCAAAATGTCGGAAGTTGAAAATCTTAAAAAAACATAACATTTTAACTTACCTCACTGAAAATCTGACTCCATCACTAATTAAAACGTTAAAATTGGCATAAAATATCTTTTAAAACTTTGAAGTTTCACCGAAAATACAAAATCAAAAATAAATTTGGAAATGTAAAATGCGACGTTACTCATATTTTAAAGACAATGGAATCAGATTAAAAAAAAATAAAATTAAGCATACAGAAAACAAATTTATAAATTTTAAGGTAATCAGAGTTAGGTTTGAATTTTTATTGTAAAATACAAACACATTCGCATATTAAAATGACTCTTAATATTACGTATTCTATGGGAAATGACAGTAGCATGGAGGTGGAGGAAACTGGTACCCACAAACAATGAGTCACAGAAGCTATGTGGAAGAAGTGAGAGATGGGCTGAACATCTCAAATTGGTTATACCTATCTCGAGCCAGACGTTTGAAGAAGTACGGAGCGCAAACTGAAAATGAAGAAGGCTTCTAATTAAACCTAGAAGCAGAAGACCTCGCAGGGACCGAACCTTGGGGTGTGAGAAACACAACTCTTTTAAGGATGTGACGGCATGGACTACTCCAAGACTTACGAAGTGGGAAACCTCATTCCAAGACTTACGAAGTGGGTAAACTTATTCCAAGACTTCAGGAGTGGGAAACCTTACTCCAAGATTTACAGAGTGGAAAACCTTACTCCAAGACTAAAGTACTGTCAGCCATCTACGGAAAGAGGTTCCTCTAGTTAGACTTAGAGGGATAGTAGGGACCCTGTGTAAAGGACAGAAGACCATGGAACTCATTACGGAGCCTTGTGGTTGTAGGCTATGCGGGATGGATAACCGCGAGGCTCGGAATAGAAGAGTGTTTTCTTCCAGGAACTTGAGGACCTCCAGTTAGTCACTGGACCGCTAAAACACATCGAGGGAACCAGTTGTGATCTAGTACTTAAGATGCTTACTTGGCCAGTAGTCCCTTTGGTCGCGGTGCTAAGAGCTATAACCCTGAAACCTCTAGTTATCGTATCTATTTATATTATCACTAGCTGGTTACCCGTTGCAGCTTTGCACAAAATACTTCTAGAATAGAAAATACTACATACAGTGATAATTTTTAATAACGAATTATGGAAAATGCTGAAATACTTTTTTTCATGTGTAATTTAGCATATTTTTATTAAGTATCAAGAAAATCCAATAAAAAAATATTTCTCTTAATTGCAAACATTTATAGCCTTTTTCATCCCTTTAGGGGATGAATTCTGGAAAATGCTGACATACAAGTTCCATTATTTGTGTTTTAGAATATTTATGTTTATTTTCAAAACCTGAATTATTCTTCCCCGAAATGCAAAATTTTAACCCCTTTTTTACCCTTTTAGGGGAAGAATTTTGGAAAATGCTGAAAAAGTGTATTTCATTGCGTGTGCTGTAGAGTAGTTATGTTACGTTTTAAGAAGATTCTACCAAAAACAATTTTTTTGAAATAAAAACCGTTTTATCCCATATTTGCCTCTTTTAGGGGTTGAATATTGGGAAGTCATTTCTTAGTGCATCCCTACATAGTAGTACAAAGTTACCCTAAAAATGTCAAGTCTCTAGATATCATAGTGTTGGCTGTATGTTGATTATGAGTCAGTCAGTCAATAAGTATTTACTTTTTGAAAATTCGCTTCTATCACGTCAGCAAATTAGTGTGCAATTATCTAACCTTATTTTACTCAACAATAATTTATATTTAACGCCGAGCTAACTAATAAAGTAAATCTTTTAGTACGGGTTTATTTTCAAATTTTGCCACAATTTTTGAAGCCAAAAACATTTTTTTTCGAAACCTTCCAAATAACACGATGGTATTCTCGATATTTTTGAATATCAAATAAATCAAAATATTTGTTATTAAAAAGTGGTTAAAGAAACATTTAAAATATGTTTAATTTAAAATTATGATTTTATATAGAATATTTTATCATTTTTTTTGTAAAAAATAATATTTCTAGTATTATGTACTCCGTCGCAGCAAATAAATTTTCGTAAATAATGCTTCTCTTTCACACAATTGTTTTTGTAAAGAAATGTGCCCGTTATTAACAAGAAAATATTTGTGTTTCTAATTTTCGGTTTGGACATTTTAAAAAGATTACAATTTTATAACTTTCCAACGTAAATTACGTCATTTCCGTTATGTGCGTTTCAGCAGAGGGCAACCATGCACATGTTGTCTGTATATCAGACCTTAAACATGTTTTGTTTCGTTTCTCATAGTCTTATCGACGAGGTAGGCATAACAAGTTTATCATGGTTTTATAATATGTTTTCTGAAAAAAAGCACTTAGTGGGACGGACCTGAGATATGTTTCGTTAATATCAATTTTTGTCATTAAGTTTTGGAATGTCAAGAATCAATAATTTTCCCAAAGCTATATAGAGTCCAATAACGTATATTATTTGCCTTCACAACAAACGAAATTCGAGAATCCCAATAGTTACAACATATGCTTTCAGTCATAATTATTTTCATAACAATTTTACCAATTTTACAATCATTGACAATAGATTTTCCCTTATTTTCTCAACCACTTACCCAAGCAAAACAAAAATACTAGTAGTTCAAATAACAGTGTACCTTGCAGTTATATTCTTAATTATACAGAGTGCTCCATGACAGGAATTTTTTTGCAATTTTTTTTAGAAACTACATTTTTCGAAGCACTGTTTATAATTTTAAATTATTAAGTAAATATATTTCTAAATACATTCTAAAATTACTGACAATGTATGCAATTTTTTAAAATGAAACGAAGACTCATGAGTAAGTCTTAGTTCAAAGAACAGCAGACCTCGCAGTGTACAGAGAGCTCCACGACAGCGCCCGTAACCTTTTCCGCCAATTTAACCGGTAACGGTAATATTTACGAAATTTACTGGACCAAATTTATTGGAAATTGTACACTCTTTTTCCATGAAGCGGTCAAAGTTATGGTAGGTCTTGCCTTTCAGCCAGTATTACAAGCAAAGTTTCTCATCGTTAAAACAGTGGTCGCTATTTTGAATCGGAAGTGAATTAAAAAAAATCTGACATAAGGTCTCCTGGCACTTATATAAGGTACCTCCGTAAAAAATTTCAAAACAATCGGTTAATGCGTCGGGCCAAAAGTGCGTACACTCCTTATTGTGTACCTTGAAACGGAAGTGAGTAGGAAAAAATCTTATATATACTCATTCGGGCATTATACAATGTACCTCCGTACTAAATCTCAAAACAATAGGTCAAAGCGTTTGGCCAACATTGCGTAAAAAATACTCAAACCATGACGAATGATCTAGTTGAAACGAAACCTCGCTTCGCTCTGTCAACAATCTAAGAAACGTTTTTTCAAGAACATTATTAAAATGTAGGCAAAAGAAAAACACGCAGCAACAACTACCGTTATTTGAATTTTGCATTTCCGAGTAGTCTACTTGTTGGAACTGCCTCGGGGGCATTTTTTAGGAATCGTTTCATCGAATAACAGGTCAGAGGGCTTTCGTAACTTTAGGCAAATCTTCAATTACTTTTAGCATTGGGTATTATCACTGGATATAACATACATTCAAGAAACTTTAACATTGCTTTATTACATATGTGTTTTTACTCAAAACTGGTGTCTCTCTATGCAATTCGTAACTCGAAGAAACTCCTTAAATGACATGTAACATTGTTTTGACTGATTAGATCTATTAAACATCATCAACGAGAGTTTTCATGACTCTAGGCAAAGCTATTATATTAAGCATCTGGCACTAATCCAACATAATACAACATACCTTCAAAGAAACTTTAATATTTTCTTGTATGATATATAGCAGTTTTTAACAAAACAAAACACTCATAATAACACTTCATAATACAATCACAGGCGCCTGTATTTGTACTTTGTGGCTCGAATTACTTTCTGAAACTACTTCAATGTCACGTGACATTGTTTTAACCGAGTAGTTTTATTAAACAACATCAACGAGGGTTTTTCATGACTTCAGGCAAAGCTATTATCACATAAGTACTGCGTATTATTCGAACATGGTACAACATACCTCACTGAAATTTAGAACATTTCGTCGGTACTACACAAAATTGAACAGTGTAACGCTCACAACACCCCAATCTGTACATAACTGGAACTACTCACTTACACCTGGCTCTGTTTAAGAGTAAACAATTCCGAAGGTTTTTCACGACTCCAGGCTTGGTCATTATCAGATTGCAACGGATATTGTTGCCGAATGCCAGTCCTGCAGTCATACTGAAGCTATCCGTTTCTCTGTTTGTTTAAATATTTTGTTTTAAAAATGAAAATAGCGTTTCCTAATAAACTCAACACTTTTTAAGAACATTTAGAACAAACATGTTTTGCAATAGACGTAGCAATATAGACACGTTCGACTTCAAATTTTATACAGTTTGACCTATTTAAAACGGATTTAAAAGTCTAAAACACTATCTTTCGCACTACATGAAGTATAAAAAAATATATGAGGTAAAAAATCAAATTAAAATTTTTATTGATCGTTACATTTTCAGGTCTCCTACAGACGGACAAGTCTGAACATTTTTTCGTCTTCTGTACACATCACTGGACAATAAACAAACTGACAGATTTTTTTTATAATGGCATAAAATATAGTGCCGTAATTATAGTGTCATAATTGGACCATTTTTTTATCTTAAAAAAATGTTTTTTGAAGTCCTATATATATATATATATATATATATATATATATATATATATATATACATACATGTTAAAAATCATATAAAAATCGGCTTTAACGATACTAACACAATTTTATTTAAATTTGGCTAATACGTACTCAAACAATTGTATTGTTTGCTATATCCCCCCTAAACAGTTTAGGAGCCATCGAAAATAATAGAATATCGGCAGAAATTTCAAAATCGATTCATGAGATTTTCCCCACATTTTGGTAATGTGTTGCTTATCGTAAATATTGCTTCATAAAAGAAGTAATTGTAGCAATTTAAAATTAAAATAAATTTACTATTTGGAAATCGAAAAAAGTTAAAACAAACAAACCCTGACTGCCGTTCGAATAATTTTTTTCCGATTTACTCTGGCACTGTAAAATTTTTAACGTTTTAAATTTGATAACACTGAACTACCTTACTAGTGGTAATTCAAAGAACAGTAGACCTCGCCTGGCCATCGCTCCGAAACAACGCTCTGTCACGCTTGTAACCTTTTCCACTAACTTTACCCGTAAGAAATACATTACTGGACAACTATATTAAAAATTAGCTCTTTATACATGAAGCTGTCAAAATTACGATAGGTCTTGCCGTTCAGCCAGTATTACAGGAACTACAGTATGACAGCAACTACGCTTGCCATCGTTAAATCGGAGGCCGCCATCTTGAAACGGAAATGAATGGAAACACATAGTCGTTCGGGCTATATACAAGATACCTTCGAACCAAATCTCAAAACAATTGGTCAATGCGTTTGGACAATAATCACCAACAAACACACAAAATGAATCGATCAAACACCTCGCTTCGCTCTGTAAATAATTTTTGAGAAAAATGCGAATTTGAGAATTCAGGCCGATTTTGGACCGTATATTTTGGGGAAATAATTTAATGCGAAAAAGTTTACGTGATGTTTTTGTAATATTATTTATTTTGTGTAAATATTTTTTTTAGAATATTAATGAACAAACATAATTATAAGTAGACTACAAAAAGTATAAAATCCAAGTTAGCACAAAATTACACAAATGTTCAGAGTATTTGTTCGAAAAGGTCTTAAATACATTTATTATTTACAGTTATCACCTTCCTAAACTTTCCGAACGAGAAAGAAATCGATCCGATGTGTGGCACTTCGGTCCATTTTGTTAGAAGAACAGCTTTCCTGGAGTCATTCGAGAAAAACATTCTTTAAATTTATACCACATATGAATTAGATTTTATTTATTTTATACCACATATGAACCATCAAAAGTTATTTTAACAGGTCAGTTGGACTGACAGTTATCTGATATCTCTAACTAATTACATGTGTATTTAATTTATTTAAACATTCTTCATTAGTAAATTTAATTTTTTTATGAAACATTATGCGATAAACCGATTTCAAAACGAATAAAAGTAAACAATAATTATATTAACGAATTTCGCTGCTATAATTTGTAGGTAAATATTAACAGGCTTGTTTATATGCAAATTAGTTTAACACGTCATGTACTTGTCAGTGTTTAACAAATAGTAATATAAAATTAATGAATAAAAAATATATACAGTATAACAAACTTTCATTAGAATTAACATAAAAAAAACTAATCAATGCCATATTTCAGAGCTCAATTGACACACTTTTCAATCATGCTGTCACTGTCAATGAAGCTGAATACAGTATATCTATTTCAGATTGGAATAATAATAAATAATATGTCCACGTTTTCCTTGTGTAAAGTAAATCTTGTTTTATAAAAGTTAGTTTAATGTTATATAATAGTGGTATAATTAAGCGTTTTTCCGATAGGATAGAGGCTTCCTGTTCCTCCTGGCCAATAGAGTACAGGGAAGAGAACCGACCTTCAGTTTAGAAGCAGTTTAGCTGCAATATAGGTCCGAAGGTATGGTCACCCGACTTCTTCGAGTTCAACTAATACTAACGTTTTTACAAAAAAAAATCACACTAAAAATATGGCAGTGTGATTAAACTAGAGCAGTGCAAATGCCTCTTTACCATGCATGTCACATGAACATTAAAACATCAGATACCAATAACATTACTTTTGGCGTAACTGTTGACCAAAGTTTTACATGAGATTACTAATTTATATAAATTACGGAGAGATTCAAAATTTCTCTATTATTTGCTAAAAACCACTAATCATGAGGGAATAGGTTCGTTATGGAATCTGTATAAGATCTATAGCAATGAAAACTTCATAAAAACGTTCTGAAACCACTTATCAAGAGTTGTTAGGCTTCTTATAGGAACTTTAAAAATGTCTCACAAAGAAAAATTGTAAAAACGATCTGAAGCCACTTATCAAGAGTGGTTAGGCTTCTTATAGGAACTTTAAAAATGTCTCACAAAGAAAAATTGTATAAACGATCTGAAGCCACTTATCAAGAGTGCTTAGGCTTCTTATAGGAACTTTAAAAAATGTCTCACACAGAAAAATTGTAAAAACGTTCTGAAGCCACTTATCAAGAGTGCTTAGGCTTCTTATAGGAACTTTAAAAAATGTCTCACACAGAAAAATTGTAAAAACGTTCTGAAGCCACTTATCAAGAGTGCTTAGGCTTCTTATAGGAACTTTAAAAAATGTCTCACACAGAAAAATTGTAAAAACGTTCTGAAGCCACTTATCAAGAGTGCTTAGGCTTCTTATAGGAACTTTAAAAAATGTCTCACACAGAAAAATTGTAAAAACGTTCTGAAGCCACTTATCAAGAGTGCTTAGGCTTCTTATAGGAACTTTAAAAATGTCTCACACAGAAAAATTGTAAAACGTTCTGAAGCCACTTATCAAGAGTGCTTAGGCTTCTTATAGGAACTTTAAAAAATGTCTCACACAGAAAAATTGTAAAAACGTTCTGAAGCCACTTATCAAGAGTGCTTAGGCTTCTTATAGGAACTTTAAAAAATGTCTCACACAGAAAAATTGTAAAAACGTTCTGAAGCCACTTATCAAGAGTGCTTAGGCTTTTATAGGAACTTTAAAAATGTCTCACACAGAAAAATTGTAAAAACGTTCTGAAGCCACTTATCAAGAGTGCTTAGGCTTCTTATAGGAACTTTAAAAAATGTCTCACACAGAAAAATTGTAAAAACGTTCTGAAGCCACTTATCAAGAGTGGTTAGGCTTCTTATAGGAACTTTAAAAATGTCTCACAAAGAAAAATTGTATAAACGATCTGAAGCCACTTATCAAGAGTGCTTAGGCTTCTTATAGGAACTTTAAAAAATGTCTCACACAGAAAAATTGTAAAAACGTTCTGAAGCCACTTATCAAGAGTGGTTAGGCTTCTTATAGGAACTTTAAAAAATGTCTCACACAGAAAAAATTGTAAAAACTATCTGAAACCACTTATCAAGAGTGGTTAGGCTTCTTATAGGAACTTTAAAAAATGTGTCACAAAAAATAAAATGATAAAATACATTCTGAAATCACTTATCAAGAGCGGATATACAGTGTGCTCTTTACAATGTGCTATGAAAGAAAATCTTTAACTGCGATTATCATTTTAACTTTTAACAGTTTATAACTGAAAATAGATATTTTGTAGTGGTAGCATGTACCTGAAAATTTCAATGGTCAAATTTAAATAAAAATACTTCGATGATATACAGTAATTTGAAATTAATTGCTATGTTTTTTTGTTTCTGTTTTAGTATTATTAATTATTAGCATATTCAAAGCAGGGCACCTTCCATTGGCAGTGCTTAGAAATGGGGCCCGTGGGTCAGGGAGGTCCACAAAGGAGTAGCAAAAAATTTGGATTAAAAACAAAATAATGTAAAATACCCTTAACTTAAAGAACTAAGTTGGTACTTATAGAACTAATGATATTACAGGTATTCACAGTCAAGGTCATTGACCAATGGCGCTAATTTTAGTTTCCTCTTCTCTGCCCCTGAGCTCGTCCCACCATCCTTCATACTATGTAACTTATGTTAGGACGAATCATTCAGTGTCCACGTAAACTAAGTATTTAATATACATTTTTACCAATAAGTTATGCTTGTTATATATATATATATATATATATATATATATATATATATATATATATATATAATTGAAAATATATATTTGTTTTCGTAATTGGAATCTTACTTATAAATATATATATATACACGACCGCACGCGCGCGCGCGCGCACACACACACACACACACACACACACACACACACACACACACACACACACACACATGTGTCGAGTATGTCACTTTTATAAACTACTATTTACAGTAGGAATGTTATAGGATAAAAACTGATTGAAAATGCCTGTTTAACTTTTAAACATAAACAGTAGACAAGGGATTACTAATGCAAACTGCCTGTTCGACTTTTCTAATATACACAATGGAAAAAGGAATTGTTACCATTTCTCTTTAAATGATCATTTTTTATCATGTGAGGTGAGGAGAAGCCCACCACAACAGCAGGCAATGGGCCACAGACTGGCGTGGCGGGTCTGATTCAAACATGAAATTGAGTGTAACCAAATACCGAATCAACCAAATATTACCCCCTCCATTCCGTAAATACCTGCAATCAAAACTACGAAGAAACAAGCAGCTACAAGACTGAATGAGTAAGTGCGTAGGCATATTGTTCAGGGACTATTGTGTGGCCTCGTCTAACACTGACAGTTATAGAAGGCAAACTTCGCGAATTAAAAAAAAACATCGCCTGTCCTTATTCTTAAAAACAACAAAAATCCATCAAGAATTTGCTAAAAGTCCTTTTAGATACAACAAGGCTTTTTTAAATTACATTAAGAAAGTTTTTTTTTCAACCCGGGTCCTCGGGTGAAAGCCCAGTACGCTATCAACTAGGCCACCGAGACGGCCCACTAGGAAAGTAAGTAAATATTTAGGGCGTAAGACCGAATTTCATAAATCTGTACCGTAAACTAGAAGCTGAATTGCAAAATTCTTATGATTTATGATTATGATTTATACCTCATGAAAAATGTTTGTTTTAATATATTTTTTTATACTTCTATATTAGCTGTTGGCGATAATGTTAAAGAAGCAACAGAAAAACTGAAAAAAAACATCCTGAAAGTTAATGTGTGGACAAAAAAGTGACGTACGAGTCTAAGTCAACCCATATTAATTTTGCTTATAAAAAAGAGAAAAAAGTATCAGTAAACAGTAAAATTATTCCGTACAGAAATGAAAATATTTGGAAATATGGATTCAAAGCTGAACTTCCAGTTACACATTACAAGAAAAAGAAAGGAACTTGAGATTAAGTTCAAAAATGTGTATTGGTTATTTAGATATAATGCAGGATTAAGTATAAGTAATAAATTACTTTTATACAATCGAGTTGTTAAGCCGGTGTGAAGCTTTGGACTGCAAATTTGGGGATGTGCCAATAGAAGTAATACAAAGAAAATTCAGATTATTCAAAACAAAATACTTCGAAGAATAGTAAATGCGCGATGAAAATATTCATAGAAACCTTAAAGTGAACATTATTGTTGACGAAATGAAGACAGTAGCAACGAGAAACATGAAACACGATTCAAAACCCATACTAATGCTTGTGTTCAGGAGGTGCTAGCACAAAGAAATCCAGAAAGAAGACTGAGTAGGACTGGGTGCAGTGATTATCAAGCTAAGAGGCTGTAGCTGATAATCAGAACCACTCAGTGGAATGAAAATCTGACACAGTGATCTATTTTAAGTTATAACATCTGTCACAGAGATAAGTTATAAGTTACTAGATAAGCTTGTACTTAGTTGTAGTCCTCAATAAAAATAATAAAAAATATACTTTTTGTAATTATCTAATAAGCGTAAATCTATAACATCATGGCCAACAATAAAAGATAATTTTATTATTTTCCTAAAAATACTCGTGATTTTTTAATATCGTAAAAACATGTTTAGGGTTTTCATAATCTGATATCGCAGCGATTTTTTTTTAAATCGAACTTTCGTGATAGGCATATTATATAAGAAAGAATTAAGGTTCTTTGAAGCAGTACATACATTTTATTAAAAAAAGAAAACAATTATTGAAACCAAATTACACTTTTGATACATCCTTACAGGTTAACATTATTATTACATACACTTCACTTTTGATTTACAATTTTTAATCAAACGCATTGGCCTATTGTTTTAAAATTTGGTACGAAGGTACTTTTTATAAAACCTGAAAGATTTATGTGTACGATTTCTTCCCATTCACTTCCGTTTCAAGACGGCGGGCTCTGATTCAACGCTGAGAATTTAGTTGCTGGTTATTTCCTGTAATACTGGTTGAACGGCAAAACCTATCAAAATTTTGACCATTAATGGAGAATGAGCATAAAATTTCCAATAAAGTCGGTCCAGTAACATTTTTTGTAAATATGTCTGGCCGGTTGAATAGGCGGAAATAATTACGCACGCTGTAATGCAGCGCTCAGTACATTAATTACAGTACACGGCGAGGTCTACTGTTCTATAAACTACTAGGATACTTGATATTCAAATTGTAGAACACTTAATCTGTCGACTGTTTTTGTGCAGTTGTATATTAAAATTTTATCTGAAAATCAAAATACGTGTTTGTACTCAGATATGGGCACTTTAATAAAACACCACTTTATAAATAAAATTTTGTTTCTCTCCTCTATTTTCATTCTACCATTTTAAATCTGATGGATACTTTGTCGGGATTAACTGTTGAAACACTGAGATTTAAAGTTTGAATAAAATCGGAGTAATAGTTTTTGCTCTAGAACGAATAACACATACAGGTAAACAATCGTAATATTTCTCGCCCTTTATTTTAATCTAATGAGACAGTCATGTGAAATATTAGTTGCGACGTATTTTTCGAGTGTAATTTTTTTGTGACCGTATCCTTGAAATTGGCATGAGTCAGTCCTGTCCTGGGGTTTGTTATGGCCCATGATACCAGTCGGCGTTCTAGTTGAGGATGCCAGTCGCTGGGCCGTGTAAACGCTCCATGCTAGTAACTGGAGGGGCCAGCAAGCCACAAGCAGCCAGTCGCTGGTAGCTCCAGAAGAACAAATATTTTTGTTTGGCTGGCGATCCAACTTCCCCTCCACCCCTCTACCGCACCGGCGTCAGCCGTCTGGCACCGTGTAAAAACTGCCATCCGCCAGTCGCTGGAAACATTCAACCACGTGGATTACGTTTACCCAGTTCTGTTTAGTAGTTCAAGACAAATAAAAATGACTATTCGTTGGAGTGAGGAAAACGCTTTGACATTTGTACAGTTGTACCGTGACCACGAAAACTTGTGGAACATGTAAAGATTACCGCAATCGGGAGACTAGGAATGCCTCGGTGTAAGCCATAATTGATGACACGAATGTGTCAAATTTTACAGCGAATGACGTGCAAAAAATAAATAGGTCTAAAATAAAAATAAAAGTAAATAAATAATAAAAAGGAAGCTTTAAGATCTACATATTATTTAGAGTTGGCGAAAGTTGAGAAATGTAAAGCAAGTGGTGCGGGAACAGATTTTATGTATAAACCATCAGTGCTATGGTACAGTGATATAGACCCCATAATTAAGTGAGCTAGCGTTCCTGTCGCCACATGCCAGTGACCTTCAAGTCGTTTCTCAACTGGCATGGTAGTCAATGATATCGTGTAAACGGTAAAGCGCCAGTGAGCTGGTGTTCTAGTTGCCGCACGCCAGTGACCTTCCAGTCGTTTCTCAACTGGCATGCCAGCCACTGGCTACATGTAAATGGCCCTTTAATTGTCAGATGCTATAGTATAGCTAATGTAGGTGGCAGGTGGGATGAGGAGGTTGTAGATCTTGGCATTGCTTTAATGTACCATTACAAGTATAGATAAATGGAAACAGACAGTAACTACATACTGGTTCAGGGCCTCCGGCGTACCTAGTGAAGACATGTGGTAAGCCCACCGGAGATGTCACATCCCTCCTCCGGATAATTTAGAAAACTGTTTTCAAAAGATACATTTTACGATTACTTTTGTGTGTTCTTTCTAAAAGAGTACAAGGGCTTGGCGACCGATGTGATTAAGCCAACCGGGTCAGTCTGTTGCGCCTCTAAACTGCGCACCTCAAGGTTGTTGGTTAGAGACGCAGTTATTGCCGTTGCTTTATCCTTACCGTTAACGCTGATCCCTCGTCCTCGTTAATATAACTGACATAAAGTATTGACGTTAAAAAGATATAATAAACAAATACAGTAAAAAAATACCATTTATTACAACTCTTACAAAAATCATGTTTTAGTAGGACAAAAAACTGATACGAAATAAACTAAACAAAAAATACTGACAATTTACGTACATGAGGAACGATGTGACTAATGTTTTTGTTAGTGAGGGACCAAAAATATACCACAGGTTTTTAGGTTTGAGATAAGTTCAGAAAAAATGCACAATAAAAATGATGAAAAACACATTATAAATATTTATGGAGAATAATTTATATTTGAAATTTAATTTTTTAAAATACCTGTATATGTTTTTTAGTACTTTTATGGTATTTAATATTTCTTTGTGATTTTATTTCTCTCGGAGGACTGATACAAGCCGTTGTTCAAGTACTCTTTACTGAACTAAATCTACAAAGCAGGAGTTACCGTTGATTCGAATTCATAGTATGGATTTATTAAATCTTTAATTCGACGAAAGTAAAGAAACTTTCTGCACATCGCCGGACACTAAGTTAAGTTCGGTGAATTTTTGAAGTGAAAACTTCTTATCGCCGGGTATGGGTGTGTTTTGCAAGAGGAAAAATTCAGTTTGCCATCACGAAACTCTCTACCATCACGAAACTGTCTAACACATCATACGCGCAGTCTAGTGAACATTATTGTTCCAAATATTATTATTACAACATTAATATTACAAACATTATTACAACACATTATGAGTTTTTTGTCGTTTAGTTATTCATATAATGTATTTTTGAAGTGAAAACTTGTACGGTTGCGATTGACAAAACATGGGTATAAACATTTGCTTTCGCGTCACGCTTTAATCCGTAATGCTTACCTCACAGCATATATTCTTGTGTATATTTAGACTGCAAGTGACTACTTCTAAACACCTGATTTTGCACAATAGTTTCAATATCATTTCAATTGAGGTTATGTCTATTGATCTTGTTAATTTTAAAAATGTGTAGGCTATTTCCTAAATTTGTGTAGTTAAATTATTTAATGTATATAAATTATTTCATATACCAATTTTTGAATGCCAGAATCACAAATAATATAATTTTTTATTTATACTTAAACAGTATAACTGTCAAAAGTAGGGTTATAAACTGATTAATTATTAAAGTCCCTTATACAGCCTAAGATACTCAAATTCATAGTCTGTGACAGTTTCAGTTAATTTTTAAGTTGTGTACCTATGCACACGCGCAATTTAATACGAAAATAATTTTTAAGATTTGCCCTTTCCTGGATGCATCTAAATTTTTATAAAAATTATGAAATCATAATAGTGAAAAAGTATATAATCAGGCATGCCGAAAAAAGTAGTCACTTCTGTTGGCCCGCACTGCACTGTCTAAGTTTTGGCATTATTCGCCCATATCTCTGAACCAATTTTTTTAATTTTTCAAAATAAAATTCGTTGGAACACATTTTTGTCAACATAAAATAACTTTAAACTTACAGAAAATTTTAAAGACAACAGCAACCTCCGGAAGTATAAAATTGACCTTTTAAAAAATTAAGAAGCATGGTGTGAAAAAGATATTAAAAAAAGGAAAGGTATCCTTGTACGAAATTTTAAAGCTTTTTTAAAGCAAATGTTAGTCTAATGCGATTATTGGTTAAAAATGGTGAGCGGCCAAAGTTTAATCAAGCCATTGTAATTAATTATAAGTCAACATCGTTGAAAAAACACGGGTTTCAATTCTAAAACATCGGTTTCACTGTCTCAACACGCGAACTTTGTGTAACAATAAATTTGAAATCATTAAACAAGAGCAAAAATCACTTCCTTAGTAACAAGCCAGGAAAGTATATGCCTACAAGGTGTACCAGTAGACACAAGAAGCCTGAGTTATCGGCCTTGCGTTTAGTTCCCGCAGAGTTGCAATTTTATCATTTTTACTTTCTCATTAAACACAGTAAATAGGAAGTAATTTTGTAAGAAATATAATTTGATATTTTAATGTATTAATCCTAACTGTGTATTAAAAACATCTAGGATATCTATCTATGTCTGAGTTTTTGTTGATCTGGTTATATATTCTGTATGATTGTGTTTCTGTGGATATGTTTTCCTGTGAGTCAGTGATTTTTTTTTGTAATTCAGTGCGTATCTGTGTGTGTGTTTTTCTACTTGTGTTTCTTTGTGTTCGTGTCTGTGCCAGTGTCGACTCGTAGCTGAAACTAGTGGGGGAGGCGATGTTCCAGAAAATGTTTAGATTTTGTTTTAAAGTTGTGTAAAAGGAAATAAAGAAGTATGGAAAAAAATGTATTCAGAAACTTGATAAAATCATAAAAAAAACATGAAACATTTTTTTACTAACATTAACCCAAATCGTTACGGTTCAAGCTTTAATTTTCTCCTTGATCTCTAGATGATAACTGAGGAGATTTTTCTCCACTGAAAGTACTGCAAATGCATTTGTATTACCGAATTCATAGTGCATATTAGAAAAGTATTTACTCTTAAAAAATGATTAAAATAGAATAACTGGAAACAGGATAATAATTTCTAAACTTTATCACATTCAAGAATATGGTTCACGGTTTTAAGCATAAGACAGTAACGGAGTAAAAGAATCTACCTTCCACCAATCAGGGTTGGCACTGCGAGATCGACAGTGCTCTCTCTCTCTCTCTCTCTCTCTCTCTCTCTCTCTCTCTCTCTCTTGCAGCCTCGCGTGAAGCTCACAGTTCCATACAAAGATTTTTGTATCTTTTTCTTAAACTGGGGGATGGCTACTGACATTAAGCTTAAGGATTATGTATTATACAAGTAGAAAGAAAGAATTTAAGGAAACAGAACTCATTATATTAAATGTTATCGATAATATCAAGTGGAAATTGGGCTTGATGCAATTCCAGTGTTCATGTGCTTGCCCTTGCAGATATCAGATTCAACGACTTCTTTAAAATTAGCAATGAAGGTGTAGTTTATACATTACTCAAAACTATTTGAATTTTTCAATTTGTTTATATTTAATTAATTTTTAAACCTCTAACACCCTTTAAAGTGATCACAAATTGGACTTCAAAATAGGTTTTAACGATATATAAAATCTTACTCCCATGACTGATTTGAATTACATTGATACCATTTCGTTGTGAATTACATTGAAGGCACATCTCGTCCCCAAACTCATTACTTTCCATTTGAATTTTATTGAGATTTTCATTTTTGGTATCCCAATTTGCCCTTTTTACAATTAATTTTAATTAAAAATTAGTTATTGAAAAAGCTGTCATAGTAAGATCTAGACTTTGGATCACTGAAGGCACATTGACCCTGATCTTTCAGAACACACGGAGAAGCGTTACAAACTGTATACATAGTATTAATACATATTATTAATATACATAGTATAATATATCCGATTTTAATCGAGCTTGAAACAAAAATTATTTTACCAAGCACAAGCACAAGCACAATGTGCGGATATTGAAAGTCATAAAGCATTATACATTTTTATGTTACATTTTTTCGATTTGTTTCATACATCGTAATCAGTGTTAAACCTGCTAATGTTTTAACTCAAATTTTTAAATACCATTGAAAATAAATATTTGGAAAATTAACCGGACAGTGATCAGGATTTACGTTGTTATTTAGAATGACATTTTAAAAAGTCATTTTATTCAGATTTAACCTGCCATAACTAATGCAAACTCGTGCCTTATATACCCATGTTGCTAGAGAGCACTAAAGTATAATTTTTTCAAAGAAGTGAAAAGCTTTGAATTACCCAAGGTTTTAAACGGCCGTCATTTTGATACCGTTTTCTCGAAGTTGCGAACTTGCCCAAGCTATTACTAAAATAAATTATTGTGTTTGATTTTTCAATATCAAAAAGTTAAAGTTTTACTACAATTTTGTACCGAGATTAGTTTTACTTAGATACACGCTCGAATGATAGAATCTAATCCATCGGGATTTCCTCACAGCGAATGCACAAACGAAGATGTTTTACGACTTGAATTCGTGAAGATAATTTTCCCTTCCGCTTTCGATCGGTATTCTGTCCATCGCTGCGCTATCAATTCAAGGCAGTCAATTTCTACGTATCTCATGCCTCAATGCGTGTCCCGACATTCATATTGCTAATCATACAGACATGTGCGATGTTCGCGAAAAGGATGAACTTGTTGACGTTTTATCCTCTGTACGGTTGCACAATCTAATACAATCTGTAGATCAGGAAGTAGTTACAAAGTGCTCCAGCCTATTTGTTAATCCTAATAATCTAATGCAGTATACTCGTTCCAGCCTATTTGTTGATCCTGATAATCTAATACAGTATACTCGCTCTAGCCTATTTGTTGATCCTAATAATCTAATACAGTATACTTGCTCTAGCCTCCTTGTTGATCCTGATAATCTAGTACAGTATACTCGCTCTAGCCTATTTGTTGAACCTGATAATGTAATGCAGTCTACTAGCTTTAGACTAGTTGATCCTGATAATCTAGTACAGTATACTTGCTCTAGCCTATTTGTTGATCCTGATAATCTAATGCAGTATACTCGCTCTAGCCTATTGGTTGAACCTGATAATCTAATATAGTATACTCGCTCTAACCTGTTTGTTGATTCTGATAATTTAATGCCGTATACTCGCTCTAGCCTATTTGTTGAACGTGATAATCTAATTCAGTATACTCGCTCTAGCCTATTTGTTGAACTTGATAATCTAATGCAGTATACTCGCTCTAGCCTATTTGTTGATCCTGATAATCTAATGCAGTATATTCGCGATAATCCGGCATGTCCATTAATCTGTTTGTGTTATTTATTTGTGTTCTTAAAAAAAAAAAAATTAAAATTAGAAACGCTTAATTAAAAGTGTTTTAAGCCGCCTCGGTGGTCTAGTGGATAGCGTACTAGGCTTTCACCCCGAGGACCCGGGTTCGATTCCCGGCGAGGGCTTGGCATTTTCATACGCTATACATCATCCCATCGTCTACATTAGCCCAAGTGTGCACAACAGTCAGACGTTAAACACAAAAAAAAAAAAAACAAAACAAAACGAAAAAAAAATAAAAGTGTTTTAAATTTAAATATCAAGTAGATTTATAAATTATAAAAAAAACTCCTGAGTAATTTATACAAATTTGAGAATCAATTTTCAAACTGTTTTCAAAACGTCATGTAATTTTAGTTATGGAATGTATTTTAATAAACAAAATTTAATGTTAAAACAAATTTTTATAACAGATCAGTTTACAAAATAATGTTTACAAAATCAGTTTAACTGTAAATATTATCAGTTTATGTTTATTCTAAGCACATAGTTTCGGCTATGATAACCTTATCGGTTTATCGCCGGCAAAAAAAATGTAAGTACGTATGATTGGGAATTATTTAAACACCAGCTGTTATTTTTACCGCTAATAATTTTTTTCATTGTTGTGTAACTCAAAACACAGGAACTCTTTGTCAAAAAAAACTGTAGTTATCTATGAAATTGAAAAGTTTTTGCAGATAGAAAACAATTTGACGTTATGTAAGTTAATTTTATTTTTCGTTTCAAGCATTAGAGCTGCTATTCGAAGACGTAAAGTACGATTAAGAAACTTCAATTAATTCTGTTGTATAGTTACCATAAATATGTCTTTGTGCGTGTCATTAGCACATTCTTGATAGATTTGTTACTAAATGTTTCCTGATATCGTACCTTTATTATTCTATCTTGGCTCAGAGTCAAGCAACTTATCTGAATTAATTTGCAAACAATCTAACACGGCTAGTTAGAATAATGCAGAAACATATATTTGAAAACAAAAATTTGAAGAATGCGTTGAAACCACACACATAGAGACAATTATGTGGTGAGGAAAAATGTATTAGGTAGGCCTATAACTTACTCTTATAGGCAGTTATAGCTATATAGTGCGTTGTATTTAAGGAGTGTCAATGTGTGTGTGTGTGTGTGTGTGTGTGTGTGTGTGTGTGTGTGTGTGTGTGTGTGTGTGTGTGTGTGTGTGTGTGTGTGTGTGTGTGTGTGTGTGTGTGTGTGTGTGTGTGTGTGTGTTACTTTGTTGTGTAAATTCATCCGCCTGTCTTAGCTTTGAACATTTGTCATTTAACTGTTTCGGATTTGTCCAATATGAAAACTTATTGCTGAACTCCAAGAGGCACAATATTTTTGTAACCCGCAGGGGGGGGGTGTAGACTATTGAGAGGATTTAGACGTCCCTCACGGTACCTGAGTCTAACACACACACTTACAATACTGCACTTACGACTTTAACAATTTACACTCACACGGAGGCGATAATAGTCTCAATGTGCTTTTCGCCTTAAAAAAAAAAAATTGTAATAGCTTACGAACAATTAGTTGAACAATAACGGTCAAACCATTTCATAATGGCGGAAATTCCAAATCCATAGCACTTTCTTCTCAAAATTTCGCTTAAAGTATAAAAATTATTTAGATTTCGTTTTTTTAAAGTAATTTGAAAATTTAAAGTACTAATTTATGCATATTTGAACGCCCGTTATGAAGGTGAAATCATATATCCAAAAAGTAAATATTGGATTTAAATAAAAGTAAAAGTAAAAAGTAAACATTGTAAATGTTGTAAACTTAGTTGATCAATGAGCGCAGATAAAAATGTCTTTGGACTATGAAGAAAGAAAATTTACAGTTTTCCACCAGTCCAGAGAAGAAAAAAATTCTATTATGAAATTAAGGGATTATTACTATTATTACGGTATTGTTACTTTCTGGTAATTCGCATCCATCACGTCAGCTAGACAAACAGATATATTTGGTAATTTTTTGACCTAGCGGAGGGGTCTGTTTCAACTCGACCGTTCTGCATTTGTTTTGTGTTTATTACGCAGTTTTGGCCACAGAGTGTTTTTACAATAGAATACATTTGTAATTAATGTTGTACAACACCATCATTGACCGATTGTTTTGAAATTTGATACAAAGGTGCTATGTATAAAGCCTAAATGATGTATATGTAAGATTTTCCCCCACTTACTTCTGCTTCAAGATTTAACGATGTCGAGTGTACGAAGTTTTGGCCAAACACATTGACCGTTGTTTTGAAATTTGGTAAGAAGATATCTTGTATAAACCCCCAAATGATGTATGTATAATATTGTTTCCTATTTACTTCCGTTTCAAGCTGGCGGCCTCTGAATTAATGATGAGTTTACGCGATTTTAATCAAGCGCATTAATCGATTATTTTGAAATTTGTTACAAAGATATTGTGTATAAAACCCAAATATTTTGTGACATTTTTCACTATTTACTTCCGTTTCAAGATGGCGGCCTCTGATTTAACGAAGAAGAGTGTACGCAATTTTAATCAAACGTTTGTTAACGGCCGATTAATTTGAGATTAACGAAGGTACCTTGTATAAAGCCCGAAAGACGTGTGTGTAAGATTTTTACCATTCACTTCCATTACAAGTTGGCGGGATTTGATTCAACGTTGAGAGTTGCTGCTGGTTATTTCCTGTAATACTGACTGAACGGCAAAACGTATCATAACTTTAACCGCTTCATGGAGGAAGAGCATAAATTTTCTAATAAAGTCGGTCTAGTAACATTTTTCGTAAATATTACGGATACCGGTTAAATTGGAGGAAAAAGTTACGAGCGCTGACGTGCAGTCTTATTTATATTCATTGAGAATATACTGTTAAGTTTTTTGAACTAAAACTTTACAAAAAATGTATTTAAAGTTTTATATTATTGAATGTAAGCACTTTTAATAATTTAAACACAAACACAAGCATCTGTATTCTGTTAATAATAAATCAGGCAACAAGTGTGTAATATGTTAACTTTGTTATAGATGTCGTAAGTCTATGCCTATAACGTGATCAATGATCAATGGTTAGTCACGCTGGATCTCCATGAACTTCTTGGGAAAGCAGAAACATGTGGAGATAACCCATTCAGAAACTACCTGCAATAATTCTACATCATTCACTAGGCAATTACTATATTGTAACCTCTATTATACACTCTGGTACATACTGTAAGGTAATAAGCATATAATGGTGTGCAACTTGGTAAGTGGTATATTCAATGAATAGGCTACAACTGCCTTTCGTTACTGTCAGTTTATTGGCGAATTTTCATGAGAAGAATGAGCTAATAGGAAAGACCCTGACCAACTGACCAAAGACTTCGAAATGATCACCGATCCTCATATATATTCAACAACACTGTGTATTTGCAATATATATATATATATATATATATATATATATATATATATATATATATATATATATATATATATATATATACATATATATATATATATATATATATATATATATATATATATATATATATATATATATGTGTGTGTGTGTGTGTGTGTGTGTGTGTGTGTGTTTTAGGAAGCTCAAGTTCTCAATTTTTGTCCGATTTCATTCAAATCGATCACAAAAATCGATTATGACAACAGCTTGAAAAACTGCGTTAACCAGTCAAATTCATTTAACAGTTTAAAAATGGAGGCCACTTCAAATTTCTAAAAATTCGTAGCTTTTTGTTTATTTATTTTTTTTTAAGATTTTATCACCGTAATTAGCGCTAAGAACTACATAAATTAGAAACAAAGAAATTTATTTGATGGCGGTCAGGGTTCATTTTTATACTTTCAATGTAATTTGAAAGTTTTAAATGGTAATATAAGAAGTTTGTAATGGTGATTGTGACGGTGAAATCAGAATTTCAGAAAGGGAAAAATAAAGAAAATTCGCTTCTATCACGTCAGCTGCGTGCCGCTCTTATTTAGTTTTTCGAAAGTTTTCATTTTGTCTACTTAGGCATATTTTTAAAAAATCTATTTATCTAACGTATGTAGGTTGTACTGTAAAAAATAGTGAATTATTTCACTGTAACATATACATATTACTTGCAACCATGAATTACGCAATCTGTCAATAATACTATCGTAATATTATAGGCTAAGTGCGTGTTGTACTAACACTGTCACTAGGTCTCTATTCTATAATTATTGTCATTAGTCGATCGTTTCACATCTCGATCATGTAGGCCTACTGGGATTATCGCTTTAGTATTTCATTGGTGTCATAACAAGTGATAAAAAAAGCGGCTGACCTTCTTTGTGATAATTATTTGTAATTAAAAAAGTAAATGTTGTCACGTCGAATTAGCTACATATTTAAAATCGCTGCTCGCGGCAATCTAGCTGACATACTGGAAGCGAATTTAGTTCATAATTTTATTTAGAACAATATTGTTTTATCTTTTTCCTTTTTTGAAAATCTGATCTTTCAATAATAATCGGAATTACGTTTTGCATAAAGAGCATTTTAAAGTGTTAAATTACACTGAAAATTAAGTCAGGCCATCGCCGGGTCGTTTTCGTGATTTCAAAGGAATTTTGAAATTTTGATGCAGATTGTTAATATGGCGCATCAGATTTCAGTAAAAGCGCAAGATAAATATAAATGAATTTTTTATATTTAAAATCACCGCCATTTTGAAACTGTTGCTGGGTAAACGAACTCCTCTGAGCTATTATCAAAATAAATTTGTGTGCTGCGTTTTACTGAAATCGGACCAAAATTGCGAACGTTAAGAGTGCTAACACACACACACACACACACACACACACACACACACACACACACACACACACACACTAATATTTTAACTATAGTAACTATAGTAACTGTATTACGTTCATTATAGTCACCTAAACATTCGATTTCCCTCCACAGCTGTTCCTTCAATTATTACTATTAAGATTATGTTTTACCATATATGTTATATAATATATATATATATATATATATATATATATATATATATATATGTGTGTGTGTGTGTGTGTGTGTGTGTGTGTGTGTGTGTGTGTGTGGCTTTTACAAAAAGCCAATAATCCTGTTTAATTTTCTTTTAGTTTTATTGTGAAGGGTGATTTTTATTTGAAATTTCATATACCGATAGTACTATATCGAAAATTCCAAACACACCCCCCTTTGAGAGAACAGCCGCGGGCGCGCGCGCGCGCACACACACACACACACACACATCATATAAAAACATATTTTTTACATCAGGGGTCATAGAACGTAAAAATCCATAAAATTGACACTTTGAGTTTTTGAGATGGTTGAATACTTTTTCTGTATAAAGGAGAAAGTGAGGTAACTCACTCTGTAGCTTTTTAACACTAGTGTCTGAGCGCGTGGTGAGTGGTTGCGGAGACATCATTGTTGTACTATATTGTTGTCTTTATCACATTCTTGACATTTTAATTTTAATTTCAGTTATACAATTAACTGGTTTTTATTGTAGGAGAACAACTTGAGTCTTATCGTAGTCTTCCTTAGGCCGAGTTAAACCCGAAGTGGTCATGGCTAAGGTTAGGACCTAAGCCTAAATACGTGAACAGGTTTGCAGCCTGTAACTTACATGGCAAGCGTGTGTCGTTACGTGCATTGGCAAATTTTCGAACCTGTGATCCTGCACGGGTTATTAGTGATTACTACATCGTGACATATTACCGGTATCCATCGACAAGTGTTTTTTATGTCTTCAGCAGGCGTTAACCTGTCAACTGTCTCTTCTAAAGGAGAATGACATATAAGATCACACGTTTGAAAAAGCGGGTAGCGGGAAATTTTTTACGCGTTTTGCCGGCGGGTAGGAAAATTACGCTCTCGTGCTCTGAAGAAATTTAGGAGGGGGGTAACGCACAGAATCAACTCCCTAGTGACAAGTTAGACGCAAATGAGTGCGTTAACTCGCGCGAGAATATCATCGCTATAGTTGAGCTTCAAATAACACGTAGTTCGTCCAGTATATTATCAGATTTAGATGATATGACATTCTGTACTCACTAAAAACATTATCCCTGCTTTCTAATATATTTTTACAAAAATTTACTCTAACGCTTGTAAAGATTTTACTTCTTATTTCCAGGTAAAAATTGGTATTCCTGACTTTTCGGGAATTTTACAAAAGTAAACCCGAAGAAGATTAAATTTATTACGATAAATTATACGATTTTTAGCCATTTATTACGTCATATTCTGACGTCCATTTGTACAAAGCAGCGGCAGCATTAAATCCCCTGCAATAACACTCCTTACGAAGGTTAATAGCTTTTACAACTGTAAATTTTTAAAATATTTATTTTAAACTTTAAAATATTTAATATTTATTTAATAAAAATAAACTATAAAATATTTATTTCTGAAAACCCCACAAAAATACAGAGTTTTTTTACTCCTTCGACAGTTGCATGGACATAACGCAATTTTCAGTTGCCCGTTAAAAAAACCTATTTTGGAAAAAATAATTCCCAATCAACAACACTTAATTTTAATGTTAAAGAACACGTGTTCTTTTACATTAGAATTAACTAACTAGTTATATAACTAACAACTGAGTTAAACAGTCAACACCTAATCGATTTAGGTTCTAGAGTTCTTTTTTTAAAATAAAAAAAGATTTGTATTCTTTTCATTATTAATAACACTCATTTCGTTTCGTTCGTTTTTGCGTTTTTTTCGTTTCGTACTTTTGCGCGGTAGTCATTTTCAGGTTAAATATTTTTTCAGTGTTTTCACGTTATTACGTCACACTTTTCTTTTAACTGTGCCTACATATTCAGACAAAAATGCTGATTTTGTTCAAAAATGCTGATTTTGTTCAAAAATACTAATTTTGTACAAAAATGCTGATTACCTTAAAGCACAGAATAGTAGCAAATTTTACTTCATGAACGTCTTGTTCATGGCATTCTTAAGGTCATTTTAAGGACATTATTGACAACAATCCGAGATGCGAATATTGGTGTTTGTTTGAAGATTTATAGGCCAAAATCTGTATATATGAATATGTGTGAAAATGTTTTAGTTGAATAACCATGTTTCACTACTGCATGCCAAATGCCACATGCCACACGTCACATGCAAAATGTCAACTTTGTTGGCCTTGTTGTTCGTGAAATATATTCAGTGACTGCGTTACACACACACACACACACACACATATATATATATATATATATATATATATATATATATATATATATATACTTTCAATTGTTGTTTATTAAATTTTGTTTCATTTTAATTGTTTAATTTTTAATTAGCTTGATATGTTAATTTCAAAATTTATATAAATATTGCAATTTGTTAAGTTTTAAGTTGTATTGTTGAAGTTATAAATCAATTTTAAAAAATATGGCGTTAAACAGAAGATAAAATTAAACATTGCTTCAAATGAAGAACCTTTTTTCAGAGAATTTCCATTGAGCCAACAACATAAAAGACATTTTTGTGATGAGCTTTCTGTGCGATCATCATAGTACGACCCAAATTTGATATTAGCGCCGGTCTTGACTTTTAGAACACACACACACACACACACACACACACACACACATATATATATATATATATATATATATATATATATATGTGTGTGTGTGTGTGTGTTTGTGTTTTAGCACTATAGCCTGACAAGTTTGTTATATTGCACAGTCCGTTCAACAGTTTCAAAATGACAACCATTTCTAATCTTTAAAAAAATCATAACTTTTTACCTTAATTTTTTTTAAAAAAACCTTTTTCACCTGAAATCAATGTTAAAATCTAGATAAAAAAGCGTTATATTCTTGGGAAATTTCATTAAAAATAAGAAAATGAATCTAATGTCGGTCAGATTCCTTTTTCTTATTGATTCCTTATTTCCTTTATCCTTCCATGCTGCAAATGTAATTTACAAATTTGAAATGTTAATGTTTGCATATTTTAAAGCTGGTTGTGACGAAGATGTTCCAAAACAAGAAGAAAACCGTTTGATTTTTAAAAAATGATATTAACCTTTTTTTTACGATATGTCGTTTTGCAAATTCACTTCTGTCACGTCAGCGAGACTACTGTACACCGAAATTATAATTATTAATTGACCTATTAATGATAAATATATTTAATTGGTTTTATCTGATTAAACTTTTTTCATTTAATTAAAAAATACATATTTTTTGCACATCTGGCGTTATAGAGACCTGTTTTTGTGAATTTATTTAAAATTTTGTAAACGATAGGATTATTATTTGATAATGTTTGAAATTAATATGATAACTTTACCTTCGAAACTGCAATTTGGGAATTCTTGTAATCATATTCAAACGGCGTGTTTTTGTATTTTATCGGTTCAAAAGTCAGAATATGAAGGAATTCTTGAAACATACGGTCATTCGTTTGAATAAATTTAAATACACTTAATATAATGAACGGATCTGTGTGATAATCCAAGTTATGTAACTGTTTAGCATTCCCCAGAATTGGTGCCGGCACTGGAATCTGTATTTTATTCATCAGGTATATTATCGATTTGCGAATTCCTCTTTAATTGAAAAAAATAAAACGGCCAAAAAATCTTCAAAGACTTTGTTTAACTGGACACATGGACATGTTTTACGGTAAAGGATGGAGGGCGGGGTTGTAGATCCGTTCCAAATTGCAAGCTCTTCAGAGGTAATACAGGTCTTCGTTGATTGCACCATTCAGGTTTTCGTTTATTGATCCACAGAGATTAACTTTAAGAGTATATACGATTTTCAAATTAACTATTCCAAGGCTAACATTAAAATAATTTATGTATTTTTCACACACACACACACACACACACACACACACACACACACACACACACACACACACACACACACACACACACACACACACACACACACACACACACACATATATATATATATATATATATATATATATATATATATATATATATATATATATATATTGATGGAACGAGTATAACAGCCAATATAATCTCGGTCCGTCTAATCTAGCATTTTTGGGAAGCAAAATATGTCTTTTGTATTTCATTTGCCCTCTTGTGTTCTTTTACATGGTTTAAGTCAAAAATTATCATTAAATTATTGTTTTTGAAAAATTTTATTTAGAAAAATATAGTTTAAATTTTTCTGAAAACCCCACAAATATACATAGGTTTCTTACTCCTTCGTCAGTTGCATGGACATACGCAATTTTTAGTTGCCCGTTAAGAAAACCTTGGAAAAAATAATTCCCAATCAACAACACTTAACCTATATGCCCTATAACATTCCCAAAATTACAGATCTGCATTTTCAGTCATACAGTATAACAAAAACAATTTATTTACTGATTTTTTAAACTGTTCAACCTAACCACAAAGGATTGCTCATTGACAGTTTCTGTTAATTTGCATAGGAAAATAAAATAAAAATAAACTAAATGAAATATTCCGATTTCACAATGAAGAACGAAGACAAACAAAAGTGAGGAATTCTAGGAAGTGCCGCTCCTGGGAACACCAAACAGCTGGTTGCAAAAACACAAACATATAAAATAATAATTAAAACTATCCCGCCTCTGGGTACTCAAGCTAATCGCATTGAAGTATATCTGATGAACGTTTAGTGGAGTGAGGAGAGAGAGAGAGAGAGAGAGAGAGAGAGAGAGAGAGAGAGAGAGAATGGGAACACATGATAAAAACGAACAGTGTTTCGCGCTCCTTCTACCTTTTGATAAGAAGAAATGGAATTTGAAAATATACATTTGACAAACAGACTTCTACTTACACACAGTATATATATATATATATATATATATATATATATATATATATATATATATATATATATATATATAGAGAGAGAGAGAGAGAGAGAGAGAGAGAGAGAGAGAGAGAGAGAGCCGCCTCGGTAGCCTAGTTGATAGCGTACTACGCTTTCACCCCAAGGACCAGGTTCGATTCCCGGCCAGGGTTTGGCATTTTCATACGCTATAAATCATCCCATCGTCTGCATTAGTCCAAGTGTGCACAATAGTCGAACGTTAATATATATATATATATATATATATATATATATATATATATATATATATATATATTATGAGTAGTTATTTTGTGAAAAAAAATTTTCAATAAAATAAGATTTTCGATTACCCCTCGTTTAGCCAATATCTGTCATTTTAATTTTTACAACAACAAAAAATAGAACTAGTTAAGATATTAAGTTTATATGATTTGTATTATATTTTTTCTTTTACATAAACTTGTATTAAGTTATACTTGTTTTTGTGTACAAAAACAAAATTGTCAAAATGGCAGCCGTCTAAACATTTATATACTAGTAGTTCAAAGATCTACTAATATTTTACAAAATGGCGTAACATTTTCCGCCAATTTAACCGCTAACCGTAATATTTAGGAAAATCGTTACTTAACCAACTTTATAGGAAATTTTATGTTCTTTCTCCATGAGGCGGTCAAAATTACAATAGATGTTGCAGTTCAGCCGGTATTACAGGAAACAGCCAGCAACTGCATTCGTCAGTTAAACCAGAGGCAGCCATCTTCAAGCGAAAGTGAATGGGGAAAAACCATACACATATGTTGTTCGATTTATACAAGGTACTTTTGTACCAAATTTCAAAACAATCGGACAACGCGTTTGGCCAAAACTGCTTATAATGGCCATTATAAATCAGAGGCAGCCATATTTAAAGTAAGTGGAAAAATCTTATACATACGTCATTCGGGCTTTTATACAAGGTACCGTCATACCGTTATGCGTAATAAAAATTCAAAACAATCGATCAATTAGTTTATCCAAAACTGCCTAAGAAACAAACACACAAACCAAATGCCGAACCATAGAGTTGAAATAGAGATTTCGCTAATGAACAAGAAACTGGAAACATAACTACCACAACAAAAATTAGAGTTATATTTCCTGTTTTTTTGCCGATAACTCAAGTATTCTTAAATAAGCTATTTAAGTAAAGGCACTTTGCTATTAAAAAAATTTGTCGCCTGATTTTTTTTCTTGTAAATTTAACGGTTTTCGTTATATTCAAGGTAGAAAATGTTTAATGGCTGATAATTTGAAAATTAAACGCGAGTTTTTGTCAATTTATGTATGTATGTATGTATGTATGTAATGTATGTAATGTATGCTTGTACCGAATATAAACTAGATGTCTTGTTTGTTTATTAAGTAATAATGATTTTTTAGAAAACAAAAAAAAACAAGCGAAAAAAATGGCGGATAGCGACTGAACGAAGTGGTATTCAAAGTATTTTTTCTAAACATTTTGTGTTCGTTTTGGTGTGTTGAATTCGAATATGTACAGCGAATTTTAACTTTAAAATATAAGATTAAAAAATATTTTTGAAAATTTGCTTCCATCACGTCAGTCAAACAGCTGCTTTTTCATCCGCTTTGTCTTCTAATCCAACACGTCATTTGTCCTCAAATAAGACTAGAGAAAATTACCTTATAATTCGTATAACGTTTTTGTTAGATTTCTAGAAAAAAAATTCGTTGAAGCGTTATAGATTGGCAGACGCTCGAAGGAAAACATGTGTCCTTACAAAGAATTTCTAATTATAATTCGCCTAGGCAAACCAAATCAGTAATTATTAGTTATTATTTTAACGGAAGCCTCGGAATCCCTCCAGGTGAAAACTGAACAACAACCCAACCGAACCATACACTTTCTGGCCATGACCTAATGTCCTTGGTGTTGGTAAGCAAACTATTGAAAGACGTTGAGACGAAAATATGTAATAATCACAGCATGCAGCTTTCTCGCTGATGTGATTGAAGTAAATTTCGAAGAATATTGTTACCTTATAAATTTTTAGTCTAATTTCATTCTCATAAGTAGTATTGAAATATGCATAGCCTAATTAGTATTTTAAACTTTCGAATTACACGGAAAATAAGAATAACTTTCAAATTATATAATATATATATATATATATATATATATATATATATATATATATATATATATATATATATATATATATATATATATATATATATATATATATATATATAGTTTATGCTATATATAATTTTACATATAAATTCAGTTATATGGCGGCTACAACAAATCCAGATTTAGGTCTACTCTAGTTGATATAAAAATCAGTACCGGCGTTCATTTGAAGGTTTGGGGTCTGCGTCTTGCCGTGATGCTACTGAGTTGGATTTGTTCATTGTTATCTGGTTTGGAATTTGCTGAAATGTTTTAAAGAATATATCTACAGTTTTTTATACGTGCAGTTCCTGGCGGAGGCAGTTGTTGGGTATGGCGGTTCCACTGCACCTCTAGCTCATACTAACCTCATTCATCTACCCAGGACACACTATTCTACCTAACCTGGTTAATTCTAAAGTGTAAAGCAACACGTGCTGATGGATTGTGTGGAAACGGCTTAATGGTGTATCAAACTGAGCACAGGGATACCTGGCAATCTTTCAGTGTACCTTAACCCTCAACTGTGTGTACCTACCCATTTTCCTACCAATGTATGTAGGGCTCTTTGTGGGAAGACATAATTTCCCTAGCTACTCATTAAAACATGAGTAAGAATTTAAATACAATGAGCGGAAATTCTCAGCACAATGAAAGCTGCCCGGTTGGTACATTTCAGGGGTACAACCTCTGTGTTAATAGTAAGGAGGGCGAAATTGAAGGTAATTAATAGAGCATATGCGAGTACCACAATAATAAACTGGGAAGCCACCAGATAGAAGTGTAGGAGTCACCCACCTTGATTCTCTCCAAATCCTAGACTTTGTAGAGATACTGGCTTTATAGAAGACGTTGAGCATATCAGGAATATATAAAGGCGGCACAATGGATCAACAAAGTAGGAGTGCAGCTTAGGAAGTCATTCATTCATGTTGTGTAGTTCTTCTTAGCAAATGGGGGAATTTAGAGGTTTTAAATCACTGAGACGACGCCATTTTTTTCTCAGCATGTAAGCAGGTTATTAAATTTATTTCAGAATATTTTCAGATATTTCTTACTTGCAAACACCATCATTAACTTGCAAATCCTAGCTACGGAAAAGCGAACGTGGTTGAAGAAGACGGCCTTAGTCTGGAATAACTGGTACGAGAAAGGTCGGAAGGAGTAACACTGTCACGTTGCGGTCTGTAATACCTAACTGAAATTTGTAATAGCCTTGACAATGAAGGAAGCTAGCATAAAATTATAATAGCTAAAACCACATAATTTTGTCATAGCTAGCTACAACCAAACGCTTTGTTACAAGTATAATTGCTAAGTTTCACTAGGGTGAGTTAAAAAAAAAAATAAGAAAATTTATTAAATCTCTATTTTTGCACGTGACTCAGGAATAGAAAAATTTCGTCAGTCACAAATAAGTTTTTATTTTGCAAAATTTAATGAAATTGAAATTATATATATATATATATATATATATATATATATATATATATATATATACCGTCGTACCATTTTTAGCGATTTTTCACTGGAAAAATGAGCTATTGGAGTAGACATCATGGTAATGCTCAGAACTGGGACCTTGAAATGAGCATCGATCCTGAACTCTAGATTACTTTTAAGTGGTCGTTAAAACACACACACATATTCATACATACATACATATATATATATATATATATATATATATATATATATATATATATATATAAACAAGTTTTAACGACCACTTAAAAGTAATAATATATATATATATATATATATATATATATATATATATGTGTGTGTGTGTGTGTGTGTGTATGTGTATGTGTATGTATATACAGTAAGTATTTATGTATGAATATATGTGTGTGTTTGTATGTATGTGTTTGTGTGTGTGTGTGTGTGTGTGTTTGTGTGTGTTGTGTGTGTTCGTAATTTAAGTCCGATTTGTTTCAAACTTGGCAGAAAAATCTATTACTGTAATAACTTGAAAGGTTTCGTTATCCAGCAAAATTCGTTTAACAGTTTCAAAATAGTGGCCAATTCAATTCATTAAGTCATAACTTTTTCCTTTCATTTTTTCCCTTTCAAAACTCGTTTTCACCATCACAATCATCTAACGATGATTATGAAAAGGAAACGGCATAAATCAACATTATGAATTTCCAAAATCAGTTGAAGTTTGGAAATTTTTTGACTGCGGTCAGGGTTCATTTTCGTATTTTCAGTGTAATTTTTAAGTTTAAATTGTATTATATACATATTTCAATGCTGATTATGATGGTGCAATCAGAATTTCAAAAAAGCTTACGACAAAGAAAAATAATTTTCAAAAATCGCTTCTATCACGTCAGTGAGACAGCTGCATCTCATCCTTTAAGCCAGTTCGAGTAATGATGCCGGGCGTTAACACAAAAGATATGACAGCAGTAACTGCATTCGCGAACCTACAACCTTGAAGTGCGCAAGTTTAAAGATACAGCAGATCTTCAGGTGCTGTTAAGCTCTACGGACACCAGTCGTATCATTTAACAAACAATGTAAATGGTTGCTGAATAAGAATGTAGGTTACTTGTAAACAACACAATAAGACGGCTGACGATTGCAGTTGTCAAGCACTTACTGCGCTTACAAAATTAGTACTTATTAAGTAGTCAAAAGAATATAAAAACCCATGCAGCATTTAACAAAACGATACAAAATTCAAGAGAGTTTTTAACCGTTTGGTAAATAACATTTCAAGTAGTTTTGTTGTGTACCTTAATCAGTAAATAACTTTATAAAACAAATAAAGTTAAATGCTGTTGTGGTAAAAGTTGAAACTCGACTTAATCGAGTTTTTCCTCGAGCGCAGCTTTCTGTCACGGGGACGTCGACACAGCGGGCACTTCGAAACATCCGTCATTAGTTTTTTTTTTTTTTTATTTTATATTAATTACAACTGAGGCGTGCCCCATCTAGTAATTTTTCTTTATCATTGTGTTCACTGTGTGCTGGGGTGCAGTCCGACGGCTAGTCCCAATGTGTTTACGGCCTGGAGAGGTCAATTGGCTTGGTCCTCTTCAGCCTTCTTGTGATGTTGTCACTGCGGCATAGTAGTTGGACAATCTCTGTATTATTATGCTGTTCTAACCTGCAATAATGCTTAACCGAGAGCTTTTTAATGACTTCCTGAACAGATTCAACACCTAGGTCCTTATGTATGTTTTCATTTCTCACATACCAAGAGGCGTTGACAATCGTTCTCAATACTTTATTTTGAAAAACTTGAATAATTTTACTATTGCTTTTTCTTGTACATCCACAGAGTGGTGCACCATAGGTCCATATTGGTCTTAGAACTTGCTTGTATAGCAGTATCTTGTTGGCTATCGAAAGTTCTTCATCATTAGTTGACTTCTAGACAAAGAGTAATATTACCATTATAAAAGTGCACAAATCACAAAATAAGGACCCACATCAATATTTGTGAAATTAACGAATTTATAATTTAGTGAATTCCCATTGGAAAATGAACTATTGGAGGAGCCATTATAGCCAGAAATGAAACCATGATATGATAGCACAATCGAGAGCATTGATCAGTTTTGAGGAGTCGTTACGCACGCGCGCGCACACACACACACAAACCAATATAAATATATATATATTTATTGCTTTGTGTGTGTGTGTGTGTGTGTGTGTGCATATGACACACACACACACACACACACACACACACACACACACACACACACACACACACACGTGCGAGTATCCGATTTTAGTCGGATTTCATTCAAACTTGACCCAAAACTTACATAACACACCATAAAACGCATGGGAGAAAATATAAAAAGGTTTGAATGTACTCTAGGTCTGCAGTTCAAAAAAAGGAGATCAAATGGTGAAAACAATAAAATGTCAGATATATATTTTAAAGTTGCATAATAAATTTTCCGAAAATGTTCTGGAACAGGATGAGGAAAACGTGGTGTGGGAATTTCATTGATTTACGTCATCTTCTACGTGAGGTGCATGCACCTAACTGTATGAGGAAGGACTACAATAGGTGTCATCTGCTAAACTCATCACATTCCAAAATAGTCCATCAAACAGTCATCAACGTTACTTACGACATCTGTTTCTAAATCCAATCGAAACCCAATTAACAGTAAATACACTCGTAAAACGTCAAAACATCTTCAAACTACGACAGCTAAGTCCAACGTAGAAAAGTTACGCGTGTTTGTAATTACTGTAATTATAGAAGCTACCAAATACGTGCTACGTGCGTAGCTAGTAACAAAAACTACGCACGTAAAACTTCTATCAACTACGATCGCTACAGTCACATTAAATTCAAGCGTTACACGTATCTAAACTTTAACTGCGTTACACGTACTGTAACAGTAAAACTTCTACCTATTAGAACATTAAAGTTACAATAAATTGAAGCGTTACACGTATCTAAACTTTAACTGCGTTACACGTACTGTAACAGTAAAACTTCTACCAATTAGAACATTACAGTTACAATAAATTGAAGCGTTACACGTATCTAAACTTTAACTGCGTTACACGTACTGTAACAGTAAAACTTCTACCTATTAGAATATTAAAGTTACAATAAATTGAAGCGTAACACGTATCTAAACTTTAACTGCGTTACACGTACTGTAACAGTAAAACTACTACCTATTAGAACATTAAAGTTACAATAAATTGAAGCATTACACGTATCTAAACTTTAACTGCGTTACACGTACTGTAACAGTAAAACTACTACCTATTAGAACATTAAAGTTACAATAAATTGAAGCATTACACGTATCTAAACTTTAACTGCGTTACACGTACTGTAACAGTAAAACTACTACCTATTAGAACATTAAAGTTACAATAAATTGAAGCATTACACGTATATAAACTTTAACTGCGTTACACGTACTGTAACAGTAAAACTTCTACCTATTAGAATATTAAAGTTACAATAAATTGAAGCGTAACACGTATCTAAACTTTAACTGCGTTACACGTACTGTAACAGTAAAACTACTACCTATTAGAACATTAAAGTTACAATAAATTGAAGCGTTACACGTATCTAAACTTTAACTGCGTTACACGTACTGTAACAGTAAAACTTCTACCAATTAGAACATTACAGTTACAATAAATTGAAGCGTTACACGTATCTAAACTTTAACTGCGTTACACGTACTGTAACAGTAAAACTTCTACCTATTAGAATATTAAAGTTACAATAAATTGAAGCGTAACACGTATCTAAACTTTAACTGCGTTACACGTACTGTAACAGTAAAACTACTACCTATTAGAACATTAAAGTTACAATAAATTGAAGCATTACACGTATCTAAACTTTAACTGCGTTACACGTACTGTAACAGTAAAACTTCTACCTATTAGAACATTAAAGTTACAATAAATTGAAGCATTACACGTATCTAAACTTTAACTGCGTTACACGTACTGTAACAGTAAAACTTCTACCTATTAGAACATTACAGTTACAATAAATTGAAGCGTTACACGTATCTAAACTTTAACTGCGTTACACGTACTGTAACAGTAAAACTTTTACCAATTAGAACATTAAAGTTATAATAAATTGAAGCGTTACACGTATCTAAACTTTAACTGCGTTACACGTACTGTAACAGTAAAACTTCTACCTATTAGAACATTAAAGTTACAATAAATTGAAGCGTTACACGTATCTAAACTTTAACTGCGTTACACGTACTGTAACAGTAAAACTTCTACCTGTTAGAACATTAAAGTTACAATAAATTGAAGCGTTACACGTATCTAAACTTTAACTGCGTTACACGTACTGTAACAGTAAAACTTCTACCTATTAGAACATTAAAGTTACAATAAATTGAAGCGTTACACGTATCTAAACTTTAACTGCGTTACACGTACTGTAACAGTAAAACTTCTACCTATTAGAACATTACAGTTACAATAAATTGAAGCGTTACACGTATATAAACTTTAACTGCGTTACACGTACTGTAACAGTAAAACTTCTACCTATTAGAACATTACAGTTACAATAAATTGAAGCGTTACACGTATCTAAACTTTAACTGCGTTACACGTACTGTAACAGTAAAACTTCTACCTATTAGAACATTACAGTTACAATAAATTGAAGCGTTACACGTATCTAAACTTTAACTGCGTTACACGTACTGTAACAGTAAAACTTCTACCTATTAGAACATTAAAGTTACAATAAATTGAAGCGTTACACGTATCTAAACTTTAACTTCGTTACACGTACTGTAACAGTAAAACTTCTACCTATTAGAACATTAAAGTTACAATAAATTGAAGCGTTACACGTATCTAAACTTTAACTGCGTTACACGTACTGTAACAGTAAAACTTCTACCTATTAGAACATCAAAGTTACAATAAATTGAAGCGTTACACGTATCTAAACTTTAACTGCGTTACACGTACTGTAACAGTAAAACTTCTACCTGTTAGAACATTAAAGTTACAATAAATTGAAGCGTTACACGTATCTAAACTTTAACTGCGTTACACGTACTGTAACAGTAAAACTTCTACCTGTTAGAACATTAAAGTTACAATAAATTGAAGCGTTACACGTATCTAAACTTTAACTGCGTTACACGTACTGTAACAGTAAAACTTCTACCTATTAGAACATCAAAGTTACAATAAATTGAAGCGTTACACGTATCTAAACTTTAACTGCGTTACACGTACTGTAACAGTAAAACTTCTACCTGTTAGAACATTAAAGTTACAATAAATTGAAGCGTTACACGTATCTAAACTTTAACTGCGTTACACGTACTGTAACAGTAAAACTTCTACCTGTTAGAACATTAAAGTTACAATAAATTGAAGCGTTACACGTATCTAAACTTTAACTGCGTTACACGTACTGTAACAGTAAAACTTCTACCAATTAGATCATTACAGTTACAATAAATTCAAGCGTTACACGTATCTAAAGATGTAACTGTAATACTTTTACTAACTACGAACGCTACAGTTATAATAAATTCAAGCGTTACACATATCTAACGCTGTAACTGTAAGACTTTTACTAACTACGAACGCTGCAGTTACAATAAATTCAAGCGTTACACGTATCTAAAACTGTAACTGTAAAATTTCTACCAACCGTTCTTTATAAAAAAAATTAAGAACAAAGATGATTTAAAAGCCAGTGACGCGTAGTCCGGTAAATTTATGAAACGGTATGGAATCCGTTTTTTTGTCCGTTTCTGGTAAAAAACTATCGTTTGATGTTAATTTTGTTGCTCCGTTCCTACAGCAGTTTAAAGTAAGTTAGGTTTATGTTCGAATCAAGTTTACAATGCGAAAGTGGTTTATTTTGGCTTATGCTTCCACAAAAGCTTTTGTTTATAAGCATTGTATACTGTAATGTATATAGAGAAATATTCGTGTTTTTTACGGTAATTTTAAGAGTTTTTCAGTTTTTTAAATGTTTTTTCCTAGTAATAATTCTATTTTAAACTCAGTTATTGTAATTACTTTTTCTCAATTTACGTTCTTATTTATTATATTTTTCCTCCATCTGTCGTTTCCGGTAAACCGGCAAGCGCGATGTTCAATTACGCCGGATTACCGCGACTCTATTGTATGTACGAAACTATCAAGGAAAACAACAATCTGCGGAAAGCTACACGCGGTACAATGCAGCAGATTTAAAAGTGGAAAAACACGAAACGATTTAGTGACGACAAAGTACTGCACTGTATGTTAAGAGAATGTTATGATGTTATTATGAGATGCTAATGCATGTTTGCTGTAAATTAGGTTCTCTGAATCCAAAAAATGTTTTTAGTTACATGTCTGTCCATTAGTGTTTTTTTTTATTTGTGTGTTTGTGTGTTATTCTACGAAGTCTTTATTTAAAGAAAACGTTTTCAAACTATTTTTTCCGTCAAAATTACATAAGTTTACATAAAATCTCATCAAAATATAGATTTGAATAGCCTATATCGACAAAAATTTCGTTAAACCAGCATATTTCACATCATTTAATCAGATCTTCCTCAATTTTTCTGAATGTATAAAATGAACAAAACTATTCTACGCGCGCGCGTGCGTGTGTGTGTACAAAATGTATTAAATTAGAGTAAAAATAAGTCTCTTAAAATACTTAAAATTTTGATTAACCGATTTTGATAAACTTGACCAAGTTCCATTTTTGTTTTTAATCGGATTTTATACGGGTTCTAATCCAGATTTTAAGCTTATGAATCGGAATTTAAAGGAAATATCAAATGCTTATGCGGTTACGCTTTGTTTGGTTGCCTCAGTGTTTCATATAAACCTAATTCGAATAAAAATGAAACATTTATTTTTGTTTCTGGTACACATTATTTTTGTTTTTAGAATCAGTTTGATGATAATATTTTGCTAATCATTTGATAAATTAATATTAATATTTTAGACCATTGGCGCTTAGTCGTTCAGAATTTAAATATTTTTCTAAAATTGTCGGGTTTTAAAAGTTTTTAGAAATATTAACTAGTAGTTCAAAGAACAGAAGACTTCGCAGTATATTATTCTTAATTAATATACAGAGCGCTCCAAGACAGCCTCGTAACTTTATCCGACAATTTAACCGTAATATTTACGAGAAATGTTACTGGACAATCTTTATTGGAATTTGTATGCTCTTTCTTTATGAAGCGGTAAAAATTATGATGGGTTTTGCTGTTCAGCCAGTATTACAGGAAATAACCAGCAACCTACACTATCAACGATGAATCAGAACCCGCCATATTGAAACGGAATGGAATGGAAAAATTTTACATAAGTCTTTCGGGCTTTATACAAGGTATCTTTGTCCCAAATTTTAAAACAATCGGCCAATGCGTTTGATTAAAATTGCGTACACTCGTTATCGTTCAATCAGAGGCCACCATCTTGAAACGGAAGTAAATAGTGAAAAATGCTACATAATAAGTCACTTGGGTTTTAAACAAAATACCTTCGTACTAAATTTCAAAACAATCGGTCAATGCGTTTAGCCTAAACTGCATAACAGACGTACTAAACAACACACAAACCAAATTCCGAAAGGTCGAGCTGAAACATAGATCTCGCTTTGATTGATCAATATTTTTTTTACATTATAGAAAAATATTTTTATATGTTTTCTGAGTATAAAAAAACTATTATACTCAGCGTTAAATTCTGTTTAAATTACCACTAAAATGTGCGTCAAAGAGATAGCTAATTGTTTTTTTCAATTATATAGTTTTAATTTTCACATATTCACTAAAAATAATTTACAGTTGATAAAATTTACGTTTGTGTTTAGTATTTGCCTCCCGCCCCAAAATGAAAAAAACTACTTAACGCATTACATGCGTTATAGAAGCAATATTTTTGTCGCTTCTAATGTCTCCCAAAAATAAATTTAGTCTCTTTAACATTATACGGAAGTGTATTTAAGTAGGCTAAATTATAAAAATGTATAATACAGTAATTACACTCAATATAGCCGCCTCGGTGGCCTAGTTGATAGCGTACCTTTGACTATCTAATTAATTGTAGTATCAAAAATTAAAAAATTGATAATTTGTACAAATTAGCCTAGTTTTAATATCTATCTGCATTCGTAACCCCTAAAAATATTAAAGTAAAGTTAAAGTGTCACATGCAAGATAACTTTATAATGTTATAAGCTCTACATCAATTAATAAATATGCGTTTTTTATTTATATATTAATTTTTATAAACGATGATTCACCGTATATAGCTCGAGCGTGATGCGAAGTTGACTTTTTACCCATTCAAAAAGTGCTATACCTATATATATCGTGCATAAGCTATATACGATGACTCACCGTACACAGCTAAAGCGTGACGCGAAAGCAATGCTTTTCATTCATACAAGTGCTATAACGTGAATAAAGAAGCAAAACTTCAAAAACTAACTTAGTGAACTAAGTAAAAAATATTTCACTTCTAGATATGTAAAAAAGGTTGAAACATATGTACCTTATATTTTTTTGTACATATGTACAAAAACATATGCACAAAAAAAATATTTTTAAAACTAATCCAATAATAAACGTAAAATATTTATGATAATAATGAAACATGCTCTTACATTTACGTTTGTTGCGCTGCCCAAAATGTCCTTGGAAAAATCTGTCGAACACAGCGACCGAAGGGTTCAAGCTACTGCGGTGCGGAACCTCTCCTTGATTAGGCGCTGTGGTCGGGTTGTACACATTTTCGTTTTCGTTGGTGTTGACCACACTGTACGTAGTAGTGTGGCCGGTACGCCCTCTGTTTGTGAAAATGTTCAGAACACTTACAAAATCTTTCATCTCCGCTTTACCGCCAAACTTTCGAAAACTAAACAAATTTGAACCGCACTGATAAACAACCACTGAACACTGAAAACACAGAATTAAATGACAAATATATACGCAATTTGAGCGAATAAAAAATAAAAGGTTATAAAACCACTATGAAGACGTCAGCAGCAGTCAGCAAGAATAAGTTGTATCGGTGCGGGTCGTCTGTATACACGCTTATAGTTGTCAACAATTGCTTACCGCCTGACCTTCCCTCGCTGCTGACCAATCACAGCTCACGAATATCCTCCTTCCATGTCTTTATCTAAAAGTGGGAGTCAAGGGAGACCACTTACACAAACTATTTTATACATTGTTTATTTTCAAATTAAATAAATAATTGATTATTTATTTATTTTATAATAAGACCACGCTGAAAAAAAATTATGTATCGGCCTGTCAAGAGTTAGGGTGTAAAATAACTTTTTTTTTTTTTTTTTTTTTTTAACATCCGACTATTGTGCACACTTGGGCTAATGCAGACGATGGGATGATTTTATAGCGTATGAAAATGCCCCAAGTCCTCGCCGGGAATCGAACCCGGGTCCTCGGGGTGAAAGCCTAGTACGCTATCCACTAGACCACCGAGGCGGCCCTAAAATAGCTATAACTATTCGTTTTATACCATATATATATAAAAATGTAAACAGTTTAGAGTATATATTTACTCTGATATCGATCAGGTTGGATCAATTTTGATAAAGATATTCTTCTGTTTAAAAAAAAAATTATTTACAGTCTATACATATTCATTTTTCAATTCCTACTATTAGTTCACACTCTCCCTATATATATATATATTTATTTATACATTTATTTATATATTTATTTATATATCTTGTTCAAATTTTCAATCGTTAATCAAATAATTTCTATTCATCCCCTTAAGTTCAAATAATTTTTTTTAAACTTGTAGTTGATGACACTTGATGTGAATACAGTTGTTTGTCAAATATTAATATCGCATATTTGTACAGACTATACGATAGGATTTCCTTAGGTAATTCCTACAATTGTATTATTCATCCACTCAAGTTAAAATACATTTTTTTAAAACTTGAAATGGATGACACTTGATGTTAATACAGTTTCTTGTCGAATATTAACATCGCATATTTGTACAGACTATACGATAGGATTTAATTTAAATAACACTTATGTTGGTTTTAGGAATCGTAGCACGCAGCTGCCTCGCTGACGTGATGGAAGCGACCTAAGTAGGAATTGACTTAATTTTTTTTATATTACTTGTTTTAAATAATTTTAAGAAATAATTGTAGTTTATTTTTTGTGATCGCTATTTGTACGTCATTATATTTCTTCACTTTTAAATTTCTAAAGAAATAACACTTTTTTTTGTTTTTGAGATTTTTATTAGGAACTGTAAAATTAGTTATTTCATAGTACGTAACACATTTTAAAAAGTTTTACTAAGTTGTAATAATTTAATATTTAGGTTATGGTTGTTATTTTCGATTATTTTTAGATTGTGAAATAGTCGATTTTGAAATTTTGGTGGATCCATCAAAATAGTGGTTTTCATTAAATTAGTGGATATTACTTTTCAATTTTTAAAACAAATTTATTATTTATATAAATGTTTATTTTTATTAATAATTATCTTAAATCACTGGTATATAATTATGCTGGTTTTCAAGTTCGAATAAAAATAAAATAAATACACAAACTTTCTCACAATCGATTACGTCGCTGAAAAAAAACTGAATCTGAAACAACCGACAAAAATTAGAAGGTAGACCTAATTTGTCAAAATCGGTTCAGTGAATTTTACTTAAAATTTCTTCATAAATGGAGAATAATAATTGAAATCACTGCGCCGTCATTGAAATTAAAGGCATTTTTAGTTCGAATATAAATCAGGAAAACTGTCCAGCCTGAATCTTTCGATACTTCTAGATTTTTTAGACATAGTAGCTAGTTATATATTAAAATTTTAGTTTACATAAGAACCTCTCTAGGGTTGTTAAAACAATTATATAATTGAAACACTTGTGTTTCAAATTATCTACCCTAACTTCACTTATGAATCTTTATTAATGAAAAACAAAGCTTATCTGACGAGTTGTAGAGCTTCACGTAAGATCAATATTTGAATGAAATCTGATGAACCAATTTTTAGTTACAGTACTGAATTTTCAGTTTTTCTTGATAGTTCTCAAACTGAATTTTCCCGGGCTTGAGTGACTCAAACTTTTGAGTAAATACATTTAGCTAAATTTAAAAAAACCGTCCGATTAAATTTTGAGAAAAACCTATTTTTGTTAGTTTTTTGATGAAAAACCTTACTAAAAACTAGTTTTGAAAAATTAAAAAAATGGTCTCATGATGTCGATAAACCAGACATACATGCCTAATTTTATCAGAATCAATTATTAACTAAGATGTGAACACCACATCTCTAGCACTTTTTTTTGGATTCACAAAAACCACTTTTTTGGTTTCAGGGGACCTAATTTTCCACAAATAGGCTACTTTCTTTATACTTTGTAACTTAATATTGAGCAAGCAAAAACCAACAATTTGTCACACGCAAGGAAATTTCGAAGTTACTAGCGGATTGAGGAGCGGGAAACACCATCATGGTAAGACCCAGACCCGTGATCTTGAAATGAGCTCCGAGCCTAACCTCTAGATCAGCGGTTTTCAAACTTTTTTGGGATCCCCTCAACCTGAATTTTTTTCGTAACCTACCATAACGTACATTAGGCCTAATATAAACATGGTTAGTTTTTCTCGATAGTTCTCAAACCGATTTTTGCCGGGCTTCATCAACTCATACTTTTGAATAAGTACATTTGGCAAAATTTAATCAAAACTGTTAAAATAAATTTTGAGGAAATCATATTTTTAATAGTTTTTGACCAAAAAACGTTACTAAATTTGTTTGAAAAATTTACATATATATTTTTTTTCAGGAATATGCAGGGAACATCCAGGATTGGTGCAACATGGAGCAAGGGGAGATGGACTTCTACCTCACACATGTTCTCACTGGACACGGTTACTCCGAGCTTACCTGTTCCGTTTCAGGCTGGAAACAGACTCAGCTTGAGTCCTCTGTTTTCCAGCAGTGGAGGAAGATGCAGAGCATATATTTTTCCGGAGTCAGAGATTCGACAAGGATAGGATGAAACTGCAAAAATATCTGCGAGGCAGTATTACACCGGAAAATCTTGTTGCGATAATGATGACTTTAGAGGCAAACTGGAGGGTCATTGCAGGACAGCCTCCTCACGACGAAGTAATAATGCCTAGCGGCGGTTCCGTATGGTGGTTTGCATAAGAGGAATGCTTTTGGTGGTTTTTTAGTGGGTAGCAATATCTTAACTTGAGTCCTACACTCTGGGGAATGACGGTACCCTACCCCAGGTCGTTTATAAAAGATGTTTCCACTTTTTTTGCATCACAAACACAAAACACACACACACACACACACACACACACACACACACACACACACACACACACACATACATACATACATACATACATACATACATACATACATACAAATGCGAGAGCGTAATAATATATGAAAGATAAGAATAGTAGTAAGAAAAGTTAATAAAACCGAATCAATGAAAGACTACTACAGGAAGGAAGGGAAAGAGGTTTGAAAAAGTCTTTAAGATATGTCACAAAGTATACAATCCGATTCAATTTCATACAATGCAAGATCCAGCCATTATGCCATAGTGGTAAAGCCATATTGTACTTGTACCCTACAGTGGCGACAATAGCAAAGACGGCTTTACATTGATTCGAAGCAAATTCCTGAGAAAAATGGTAATAAAAACATATTCATAAAGCAATTTGGAACTCTGTGAGAAATATAACAACAACGAGAAAGTAATGGTTGACCATCTTCGAACACCTGAAAGAATGGAAATAAACAGATCAGCAAATAAAGTATATAATTGCCGAGAAGGTAGAGTTACTGTGGTCAAAGGAAGTTCACCAAGACAAAGGAATCACAATAGATGAAAAATGGAAGAAAAAGGATGGTTCAGAAAAAAACAGAGTTATTAGACGATAAAGAAAAACGAAAGAAAAAAGGAGATCACGAACACCTGAGGTATGAAAAGGTGAAAGATGGTATCATAAGATTGTCTTTTTATATATCAGGGAAAAGAATGCAATGAGTTGAAAAAAAATGTAAATTGTATCATTGTAGTCAATAGTGTGTATTTATAAAATCCGAAATAGAAAACTTAAAAGTGTATAACGGAAAAGTACTTCAAAGTTTTTCTTTTATTCCAAGAACACGATAAAAGAACTCCATTTAGATTTATGAGCGTAGATTTAGATTTATTAATGATACTTGAGACAATAATCACTTTTTTAATTATGTCCGTAAGCAATGGATTCTTGGGAAAATAGCCACAATACGAATGTCAGTGTCATTATAAAAGGTAATAATATTTGAATTTTATCTTCGGATTTTCTCCAAAAGTTCAGGCAACCCTTTAAAATACAAAGGATTGAACATTTATGTAAGCCTTAGATGACAAGCCTGACTCACCATTAATATAACAAAGAAACAGCCAAAATCATCTCTTTGTTGAAGCATTTATTTAAGGAAAACCATTATGACAAAATCACCTCAGATTCTTCTATTCCAAAAGTGTTGTTAATCAGGTTTGCGTAGTGTCGTCTAGTTTTAAAAGCTCGATCGCTAAACGATTACAATTTTATAATACACCCTGTACATTCGCTTTCAGGTTCCGTGAGTGAAAGGAGGTGGTTTTTAGACTGATGATGAAATCCAACCATAAGACTCAGATACTATGTAAGTTGTAGAAGATGATAGACTACGCATCTCTAAACGCGAGCTTTTATTCAGTCGTCGTATTGGAAGCCGATCTTAAGACCTCAGATACTATGTAAGTTGTAGAAGATGATAGACTACGCATCTCTAAACGCGAGCTTTTATTCAGTCGTCGTATTGGAAGCCGATCTTAAGACCTCAGATACTATGTAAGTTGTAGAAGATGATAGACTACGCATCTCTAAACGCGAGCTTTTATTCAGTCGTCGTATTGGAAGCCGATCTTAAGACCTCAGATACTATGTAAGTTGTAGAAGATGATAGACTACGCATCTCTAAACGCGAGCTTTTATTCAGTCGTCGTATTGGAAGCCGATCTTAAGACCTCAGATACTATGTAAGTTGTAGAAGATGATAGACTACGCATCTCTAAACGCGAGCTTTTATTCAGTCGTCGTATTGGAAGCCGATCTTAAGACCTCAGATACTATGTAAGTTGTAGAAGATGATAGGCTGCGCATCTCTAAACGCGCTTTTTTATTCAGTCGTCGTATTGGAAGCCGACCTTAAGACCTCAGATTCTATGTGAGTTGTAGAGGACGAACGTCGGCCTGGGTCTCGAAGAAATCTGACCATCTCATCCTTGTCAAATCTATCTGATTAGGGAGTTGATTTTTTTTAAAAAAATCAATACTAGACAAATAGAATCAAGAAAAACCCCTTATAATGGAGTTTATGTTTCAGGTATGTCTGTTTTAACCGTTGTCTGTAGTAAGAGTTTGGAAAATAGCGAAGTTCTGTTGAGACAAAAAACTCTTTTTGAAATACTGTCGACAATATCTGTAAATACACTCACTTTATGATCAAATTCGGCCTTTATGAGAGTATATTTTGGCCTTATTTTAGGACATTTATCATTTTTAACTAAAAATGTAGTAATTTATTAATTTTCACAAATCCAGCAATACCGATTTAGATTAATTTGAATTCAAATGTATTCATTAAACAATCAAACAAGATGTATGGGTCGCATTCGTACTGAAATTTTCAGTCGAGGGGCTACCGGGGAATCAGTAAAACAGTGTAATAATGTTTTGAGACTTATTTCCAAGAATTTTTTTTACTTATTTCTTTTAAATTTTGCTAATGTGTTAAAGGTATAACAGTACCGTGCAGACTACTAAAGTTACAGCTCGGGAAGGAAAAGACAGTAACTGCAGGCGGATTTGTCGGGTCTTTACCATGAAGAACCAAATTATAAATTTCTTAAATTAGCGAATTTCTATTTAGGCTTATTGAAACTACAACATAGTAAAACCCAGGCTCGGGATCATGAAATGAGCACAGTTTATCGCCAAAATTAAATCAGAATATACATATTTCAACTTTAATTGCGATTCGATCAGAGTTCATTTTCATATGTAATGAATGTAATGAAATTTTAAGAGATAATTTACGCAAATTTTCACTCTGATTATGATTTTAAAATCTCGTTTTTTAAAAAAAGTAGTAAAAACTTTAATAGCTTTATTTTGAAACAGATGACAGGATATTGTGTGACGAGTTTCTTTAAATCTGATACAAGGTTAATTTTGTTAGAGTGCTAAACACACACACAAATTTTAAATAGATTTATATAAGGGTATTATAGATTCATTATATATATTTCATACGGATGGAAAAGTGTGAATCACATTGAAAATCGGTGTGCATACGTTCGACACAATTGTTTCTAGAATAAGTCTTTTTCAAATATTTCATGTTGGATTTCAGATTTTGAGCGAGAATAAACTCGAAGATGCCAGATAAGATTTTAGCGGAACGTTGGAACAATGTTTTTTCTAGAAACAATTATTTCGACTGTATGTACACCGGTTTTCCATGTGATTCATATTCATATACTCCATATATTTCATAACCTTCATAAAGGTTAGGTTATGGTTAGGTTACGTTACGTTATATTAGTTTAGTGATATATATATATATATATATATATATATATATATATATATATATATATATGAACGTGCTCTATATACGTTCTCTAAACGTGTTCCAAAATTTCTGATTGATGCCCATATTACAATTCTGGGTGTGGGACTTACTATGATGGCAGCTGCATGTCATAACTCCCTATATAAATTCGCCAATAGAAATAAGTAACACGTACATGGTCTAATGACACACGATTAATTTAAATGGGAAGTTTTCTTGTTCGTTTATCTCAAAGATTTAATAGATTGTTGTAAACAAACGCTTACAGATACTTGGTTGCCTTGAATTTTTTGCTTTACTTAGAATTATCAATTCAACGGTATTCTATTCTGCGTTATTGAATTACATAACAATCTATGGCGTACGTAACACAAGTTTTTTTAATGACGTTAAATGGAAACGACCTAACCGTGGAAAGCCCCAAGCCCGGAACTTTGAAACGAGAGTTGTACCTGACTCTTAGATCAGCGGTTCCCAAAATGTGAGGAGTAATTCGGGTGGGTCGCGGGAGGGCGGACGGCTTAAAAGTTTTTAAGTGTTCTCTCGACTACAAAAAAATAGAAAATTAAACATATTTCAAGAAATTTGTTCAGTAATTCCACAAAAACTACTTCATTGCCAAATGTTACACACAAAACTTGATATTTTCAAATAAAGTGTATACAGGGCGATAAGATAATGCAATCGTGTTGGGCTCGGCTACTACTGAAAATACGACATGCATCTAGCTAGGTTTGAAAAATATAATGAAATAAGAACCTCCACATATTTTATGTAATAATTACACTTCATCGGAAGGAAAGATTAAAAGGATGTACAAATGAGTTAAAAATTTTAACTTACTTTTACAATATTTTCTCTTTTCTTCTTATGAAGCGTAATTATTAAACACAAACAAAATATAAACAAATTTATATTACATATTATATTTTATATTTTTGTGGTCCCGTTTTTTAATATATATATATATATATATATATATATATATATATATATATATATATATATATAACCAGTCGAACCCAGTCGAAAGTTATGCCTCTCTCTTTCGGGATACATTGTATCTCCTAGGAGTGACGTATTTATAGCTAAATAAATTGAAATTAATATATATATATATATATATATATATATATATATATATATATATATATATATATATATTTATGGTATGGTTTCGAGGATGTCGCTTTTTAAAAAACAACTTTTTTTTAATTACAATAAGACTTTAATATTCACTTAAAACTTGTTATAATTATTTAAGTTCGTCTCATATGCATTGAGATGCGAACTGAGTGAAACCTCGATTAACACTGAGCTTCTGCTCTTTCTTCTCTACGTACAATGAAAATGCTTACTATGATAAAAACTACATTGTCAACATTAAATTTAGCTAAGTCTAACACTAAATCTAGCAAAGTCTACAATAATTGTTTATATAACTCCTCCATCCCTAAACAAAACTTCCGGGGGTGGTTGAATAGCAACTTCCCTCGAAGTTCTTCCAATTAGTTTCTTAGACGCCAAGTATAGTAGTCCTCCAATAAGGCGATGATCCAAACACTAATGTGCTGTGTGATGGGTGAATTCCGATCAATTCTGGAGACAGTATCTAGGTTGATTCTTTCGAGTTCTATCTTCTTTATATTTACTGAAAACACTGGTCTTTGGTCTAATTGCAAGTTAAGATCAGAGGCTTCAAAAAACCAGTTGTTGTGGAAGAGTGTAACAGTTTCTTATTATTGTAAAGAACAGTATTATTGTTGAGCTTTATTAAAAATATTCCTTGAAGTGCGACAGTAGTGGTTTCTATTGGGTTAATAACTTTCAAAGTCTCCTTGTTAGGAAATGTGGCCAAATATTGATGTATTTCTGGGATATAATTTATTAAATTGTCTTTGATCTCTAGGGCGGTTAATTTACAGTCACTTGCTTTATTATCCTTAAGGATTGATAACTCACAGTCAATTTTTAAATGTGATATTACATCGAGTGAGCAAAAGTATTTGGAATTAACTCTACTGTCACAACTCTACTTAATCCAAAGACTACAGAACTAGACACTAACAAGTATTTTACACTTGGTATAATTGTTACAAATTCTGATTCATATTTAGCTGGTAAAGAATATAACTTATAGATATTAAATTTTTTTCAATAATAGGCATGTTTAGAAAAATACACAATTTTATTTGAATCTAACTTACAATTAACTTCCATCAAGCCTTCTGACTCCCACATATTTTCTGGCTTGGGCTCAATGGGTAAACACACACATGGGTAAACCCTCAATGGATTTATATATATATATATATGTAACATTTTTTAATATATATTTTTTTAATAATATAAATGTATTTTTAAAATAAGACCTCTACCAATATATTTCTATTTCGTGCCGTTTCAGAAAATAGGACAAATGGACAATTACAGCTAAAAAAGTCTAAATTATACATAATAAATATTATTTTTAGTTTAAATAAAATCCTTTTAAAACCTGTACGATTTGATTATGTTTGCATACTTAATTGCAAGACATACTTGTATATTAAATCAACAGTTGGCCAATTAAAAACACTTGTTTTAATTTGGTCCCGAAAAAAATGAACTTATAGTAGTGTCTATAGTGTATGACTACAGAGTTAATTTGCTTTAACATACGTTAGGACTAATACCTAAATTTATTTATGCTTTTTCTAAATAACCGAAGTAAGTAGCCAATTATTTCTAAATACCAGTAAGGTAGGGTCAGGCTTTCTAAAGATTTTAATTTATAGGGTAAGAATTCACTTTTGAGCCCTTGAACGAAATATATTCAACCCTTTTTTACGTTTACAGTTACAATTCTTTTTAATGTAAAATTACTAAATATTGGTGTTTTATAAATTTTTAAACACAATTTAATGTATTATTAAAGTAATCTCATTCAATCCCTTGAAATTAAATATAGTAAAAGTATATAGGAGTTATGGTAATTTTAGAGCAAACTATTTTATGTTTTATTATTTATTATGCATATCCCCCACCATGACCCCCGAGACCCCACCATATACATATATTCTGACAGCAATGTTCTGACTATACAGCAATGTTCTGACTGACTGATTGATTCATAATCAACATAGAGACAAAACTATAATAACTACAGGCATAAAATTTTCTGGGTACTTAATACCACCATGTAAGACCAATGCGTTGCATTGATATATATATATATATACCCAAATTATAAACATAGTCTAATTTATTATCAGCGATCAATGTGTTTGCTGGCTACTTTAAGTACAATATTTAAAGTATGGTTTTGGTTTTATTAATATATTCTTTTATGTTTATAAATTTTTAAATTACTAAGACAGTTTAAGTTTAAATTACTAAGACGTGGGCAAAGTCGCCCATATATAAATTATGCATATGTCATGGTTATATATATCACCATGAATCCCGAGTCATGAAGTGGTCTTTATTTGGATAACAGTACCCCATTAAGTAAGTGATTGTCCACATCGCGAGAGACAAAGCAGTTAAACGATTTCAATGAAATTTCTTTTACTCTATGAAATCTCAGGTTTATTATCAATATTTTTTTTAAATTATTTCCCAAATCTGGTTGGACGAAAACCCTTAGGAAAATGTTTTCTGGAAATCGAATAAATATTTTAATATAGAAAACTTAAATGAAGTACTTAAGTAACCGAAACCTTTAAAGTAGCTACCTTTCAGGAAAAATCTAGTCCAGGAACCAAAGATAAAAAAACCTTAACCTCTCAAAATCGGTTCATTAGATTTTGCTTAAATGTTGGTCATTTAAGTACATTTGGAACTCATATGAGTGTAGCAAGCTTTAAATAAAAAAAAATGTTCTGGATTAAAACAAAAGATAAAAACTCATTGCACTTATCTTTACGCCCAGACACTTAATTTTGAGTTGTAAATTTTTGTTTTTCAATTCGGTAAATTTTTTGGCTTACGACTCTTATTATATAATTTTAGTAAAAGTTAATGTACAGATATACAAATATTTTCGGTTTTGCATAAAACAAGATTTTTGTTCGAAATAAACAGATGTAAGTTAAACAGATGCAAAACAAATCCTAGTGTTGTTTCTAGTCACACCTTTTGATGCGTTTCGGAATAAAGTAATTACATATTATATATATATATATACATACACACACACACAAGCAGTAACATATTTTATTTAAAAAAATACGCACTATTTAATTTATTTAGATACGAAAAAAAATGATCCAAAATTCTGCTCTCTACGTCTATGAAGATATAGGGGAGGGGAGGAGAACTGGTGATGTACATTGTGTTTGTATTTATTTGCAATGTGGACCACCAGACACCACCGCTATCCTGTTACAACCAAATGAATTATTCATTTATTGTGAACTGTAATAAAAATAATTACTATTCATTCATATTAATTGTGTGTCCTGTAAGAGCCTCGTATAGAATTCTGAAACTACTGCAAATAATATCAATTATATATAAACACTTACTATTTGAATACCCGTGTTTCTTTACGAAATTCCGTATGTTCGAAGTAGCAAATACAGGAAATATATTCAAAACGGAGCCTATTGTAAATAGTCAAAGTATAAAAGGATAATGTAAACATTTTTTTCGAAACTATCATACTTGGAATAAAAATTTGTTTCCGTGTAAACATTAATAGTGTATAGAGATTCAGAGATACGACTTATACTCTGTAAAGATATAGTAAGTATATTTATTACGCGGATATATATATTTGGTGTTTAACGTCCGACTATTGTGAACACTTGGGCTAATGCAGACGATTATATATATAATCGATTATATATATGTATATATATATATATATATATCAGGTAGCAGGTTACTGCTTCTATGAACTGCGCGCCACAAGGTCTTGGGTTCGAGACTCAGTTACTGCCATTGCTTTACCCTTACCATTAACACCGATATTGCTCGTCCTGATAAGCCTATATAGACGTTTGTATACATACCATGTATACCATTGCATTTTCATATCAGTGTATACAATATATTTTGAACAATTTTGGGTTATATACATATAATATATATATATATATATATATATATATATATATATATATATTCATATAATATATTTGAAATATATTGTACCTCTCTCTCTCTCTCTCTCTCTCTATATATATATATATATATATATATATAATATAAACGTTCAGCCACCTGTTAAACCACATATAAACCACCATGTATAAACGTTCAGCAGATGTTAAAGTAATTTGGCACAAATTTCCTTTGTTCTTCTTTATTACTTCAATAGAACCTGTTGTCGCTCGTGCATACCCACACTCGGGCATCAATTTTAAAAACGTGCATAGGGAATCAGCAAAGATGTAGAAGTAACATCAAGTGGAACCTTTTTTGTAGAGGTAACCTCAGTGGATATATCGTAAATGGAGGTGAAGAATTTGGCTAGGGACAGGATAAGATAAGATAGTATTGTTGAAATCCTTCCAAAATAGAATATTCGTAGCTGAAGAGTTTTTGACCTATATATTTTGACTTTCAGAAATATTAAATAATCCAGTAAGAAAATTGATTATTTTTAGAAATTTAGTTTTTCTACAGTGAGCAACTCAAAACAGTAAAAAACTCATTGTTTTTATTTTTCCTTCACTCCTCAAAGAAAATTAAATAAATTTAAAGTTTAACAACACGACTTATTTGTACGAGTTTATGTAAGATAAGACGATTCATATTGTATAGTATTTTTATGTAAATTAGCGTTTCCAATACATTTTAAGCCCAGAAAAATTAAACAAACAAGCAAAAGTGGACCTAAGAAGTGCAAACAGCATATAGGGGAAAAACTTACCTAATCTTACGGAGCCCACAAGCAGACTTGAACTTGAAGCAGACTATATGGGAACGCTAAACGTATCTCAATCATCTGATGGCTTATCTCAAATCAAGCAGACGTTTGTACATCTACAACGTCTGGAGCGCAAAAGTGCAAACTGAGAAGTGAAGGTAGTAGCAAAGGTGCTAATGAAACCTAGAAGCAGGAGACTTACCTTTTGAACATTAAGGGCAACTCCTATTTTTCCTAAGAAAACGCAACTCAGGAAAACCATGGGACTTATTACAGGACACTATGATTTGAGAGTTCACACGAACCAAATTGTACCACGAAGAAACCGTGCGTAGGTTATGCAAGAAGGAAGAAGAAATTGTAGGTCACATAATCTATGATTGTAAAGCTCTTGCCAGTAGGAGGCGAAAAGGGTGTTTGGCTTCCAGGACCATGAACAATGAACAGAATGGGCTAGCAGTAGACTGCTAATTCAATTGAAGGAACTAGTCTACTGAACTCCAATCCAAGAGACTAAGTTGCATAATAGGTCCTTTGATCGCGTTGAGAGAGACCACTAAGCCCCTAATCTTAATGAAAAAAATTTAGTCTAATTTAATGACGAGCTTTCGGAGTTAACGGAAAGAGAAATTTACGACAGTAACTGCTGTGTCGAACCTTAAAGTGCACAAGTTCAGAGATAAAGTAAACTGGCTGGTGTCTTAGGCCCTCAATACACCGAGTTATATACAAGTTGTAAGCTGACACTTCCTTTGATATGAAAGGGGGACCCATCAACAAAGCTTTATGGAGGTAAGGTGAAGGAGCATAGTCGAGGAAGGTGCACGTCACAAGCTACATGCAGTATAGGCAGCCAGCTGTCCGCGTAGCTTAGTGTCATTTTTGTTGTATTGCTGGTCCTATAATCAACAACATACTATGGAAGCCTTTTTTTGTCGAAGAAGTTCTATATAAGGAAGTTCCATACAAAATATACTTTTCCCGAACATACTGAATTAGAACTCTGCGGTTCTTTTGCTGGTACGAATAGCTTAAGATCTGCATTCAATTCTAAGTGGGGGTGAACCCAATATTTTAACAATTTCCGTCGTAGTGCAGTGTAATAAAAGCAGATAGCCGTATCACTTGGTGTATCTTACATGTTAACACAAAAGTAGTGAGAATTGTGCGAGTTTTAAACAATTACAAAGAAAAATGGCTCCATAGAACATATATATCGCCTGAACTCTTCACGATCCATGCAGCTAGAGTTTCACTCCAGTATCGTTCAGTTTGTGTGAATCTTTGGATGGACTCTGTAGACCACTACCATGAACTACAAAATAAGATACACTTTTCAAAACAATCGTAAAATTAAAAAGAAGATAAGCGCGTTCGTATAATTACTGACACATGAACAGCAAGCGAACTCGAAACCAAAAAATGGTTCGTGAATCATAAAACAAATTTTGTTTTAAAAATGTGAATTTTGCTTAAACATTTTTCACGTTGAATTGCTTTAAAATCTATGTCGAGTGTAGTAGACAGTATCAGAATTAGGAAACAGTATATAACAAAATATTTTTTAAACTTGCTTAACTCAACTGAAAATTTAAACTCAAAATTAAAATAAATCTTACTCGTTTTATAGAGAAATAATGGAAGTTTTTTGCAAGTAACACTTTGATGAAATAATGATCAAATGTGTGCCGCGCACGCGCAAATCGACTCAAAGGTTTTCGACCTTTCGGATTCTACAAGTGTTCATAAACTGGATTATATCTCAAAGACAAATTATTCGATTCGTGAAACAAGTGTTGTTTTGTGTACATTGTATCAAGGTCTCCACGATTCAGCGTGAACCAAGCGATTGACGTTTCCAAGGAAATAACTGCGCCAGTGGTACGATGCTTCTGTTTTCATACCGGTACGGTGGAAGCAAAACAGAAACCAAAACATTTTACTTTAATGAATATCAACACTTACACAAGGCACAGGCAATAAAAATAACCTTGGTTTTGTACGCTTAAAATGATTTCTCAATTACTCAATACTGCCTCTTATTGTCGTCAGCAACTACAATAATCATTATTTCTAGTAAACAGATTATGGTTTAAAGATATTTTAAAATAAGCAACACGTTAATTATAACAACATAATGAAAGGAGTAAATAACTGTTTATGATGTCCTTGGCCATTGCTTTAACGTAAGCAATTTCTTTTACATCGACTTAACATTATGGAATGGAAATTCCATGATAAATTCAATGCACCTAGTTATTCGCTTTTATAAACATATTTGTTTGAATAATACAGATATTCTGAGAAGTTAATGGAACTTTACGTAACAACTTAAATAAATTATCTTTAGAATGCGTGGTTTTGTGTTTCTTTTTTTTTACTAAAATTTGGCTCGGAATTACAAACAAAATGTTCACGAAATATGGACAATCTAATACTAGATGCCAAATTTCAACGAAATCGGTTAGTTCGTTAGGTTTTCAGCGACATGCACAGAAGTAAAGAAACAGACGGACAGAAGTTTTTTATGAATCAAATACAAACTTTTTTGATTCCAAGGATCTGAAACCTGAGCTATCCAAGAATATATAATTTCAAATCCTCTTTCCTTATCGTTTCCCCATCGATTTATGCAAATAAGAATGTTTTGTTTAAACAGGCCTGGTTTTTTATTTATTTTTGAATTACCCGATGTTGCTAGGGATATTCCAATTTAAACCAAATGCATTTAGTAGGAACTTCCGATTGGCTGATGTATTCGCCAAATGTAATGCAATGAGATCAAAATTTCGTACTATGTTTGAATAAGAGTAGTCGTTGGGGTGAGGGCGGTAGTTGGAAGGAAGGGTTCATATTTAAAAAATAAACCGAAAAGCGATCGGTTTGAAATAATAATCAAAAAATTATGCATCATCGTAGTATATACATTTCAATACACGTAATTTTTTTTAATAGAAATTTTGACAGGGCATTACAATACCTCGTAAACTACATTTGATGTAAGAATGTAATTTTACATTCTTAGTACATTCTTCTTGTACTTTTTTATTTCATTTTCTTTAATGGATACAAATTTGATAGTTGATTTAGTTACCCTTGAAAAGGTTACATAAAATTGTCCGTGAGTAAAGACAGCATTTGGTAAATACAATCCTGCTCTTTGAAGTGTTTGTCCCTACGACTTGTTTATAGGTAATTGTTGTCTAGTCAATTGAAACGGCATGCTTGATAACCTCTAACTGTATTTTGACATTTTTTTTGTACTTCGTATTTTATATGTCCGTATTAACAACAAATAAATGCACTATGGAAGGAGAAATCACAAATATATTTGTGTAAAAACAGTATCCAAAACATGTGTTTGGTATTCGAAATGCTTGTCCCCGGCTTGTGCGTCTGTCAGTAGGATCACATAACCTATAAGTTTAATGACTTTTAAGTAAATATTGAAATTATTCTAAGCACGTTATGCAAAAAAGAGGCACTTGTAACGGAATTGTCTATTCGTGATTAATAAGTTAGCTTCTTAAAATATTGTCTCATTTGTGATGACGCGCATGCGAATCCATGATGCTGTTTTGCCAATGGCAGTTAAAAGTGCCTTCTGTGTTAAAATTTTCCACAAACAGTAAGTTGTAGCGCAAAATCGTTTTTCAATGTCAGAAGCCGGTTAAAAAAAATCTTTCTAAAGATTCTTCATTTCTATTTTACGATTTTATAAATAAATCGTACGATTTTTTGACCTTGGCCAGTACGATTTTTTTATTTTGTTTTATTTTTTTTATTTTAAGGCGAAAAGCACATTGAGACCTTCCTAAATGTAAGTGTGAATGTAAAGTGTTAAAATCGTAATTGTAGTGTTGCAAGTGTGTGTGTTAGACTCGGGTACCACGAGGGACGTCTAAATCCTCTCAATAGGTGCAGGTAGTCTGTACAGGCGGGCTATGCCTGTAAGAATAGTATGTGCTGAGAAAAAGGGATGCTGATTTGAAAAATATATGATATCTTTTGTATTCTATGTTCAATATTTTGTTTTTCACCAACTGCGCCCAAAATGGCAACAATGTTTAGGTAATTTCTAACTTAATAAATGTAAAAAATGAAGGAAATAATATTTCTCAAGATCGCATATTTTTTAAATTCTTTGTACAGTAAGACAGTAAAAATAAGGTAAATACAGAACATTATTGTGTTTTATTTGCGAAGTACCTCTTGAGACAAATTTAGTTATACTTCTACTAGAGCCTCGTGCGATATGATTTCCCCAATGAAATAAACCGTATTTTTTTAATTTTTTTAATCAGGGGCGCTGTAACATAACAGTCCTTGGTCTTATCTAAAAATAAATCTCGACTCACAGATTTATGGTTACTTAACTTTCTTCTTCTTGAAGGTTGTTCTCAGGATCCTAGGCATACTTGCTGTCACGCATTCATAAATTCTAAAATCATGTAAACAAGTTTTTGGCAAAATATTAAATTAATATGTTTAGCCGACGATTATAAATTCTAAATGGAGGTTGGTCACATTCAGTGTTCGGTAGAATGCCACCAGTTTGAATAGCAATCGTTGAGTCGCCTTGGTCCGATGACGCTATGCCGTTTGAAGTGTCAAATTTTAAAACAGTTTTAATAAATTTAGTCGTAAACAAAATTTTAAGAATTATATAATTTTTCTTTTAGAAATAATACTCTTTAGAAGAGACTTCCTTGATTTCTTCTTCCTGAAGATTTTAATTATTGTGGATAATTTATATTTAAACTTTTTGAGATACAGGTGTTAGTTCTGTAATTAAATGCAGTAACTTTTTTCCAGGAAGTACTAGGTCTTTCAATAATAAGTTAATACATTAAACTCTCCTAATTGACTTACCCAATTCACTTATTAACAGAAATCTGCTTCGTTTTGTTGCTTAATTCTTTGGGAAAGAAAGTTGAATTTAATAATTTTGGATTTCATATTTCGTAAGTTTTTGTCCAAACCCAAAGAAAATCCATTTACTTAATGCAGATTTAACTAGCAGCTCAAATAATAGTATACCTCGCAGTATATTCTTAATTAATATACAGAGCGCTCGACAGCGCTCGTAACTTTTTCCGTCAACTTAACTGTATAGCTGTAATATTTATTCAAAATATTATTAGACCAACATTGTTGAAAATTTTATGCTCTTTCTCCATGAAGCAGTTAAAATTATGATTGGTTTTGTCGTTCAGCCAGTGTTATAGGAAATAACCAGCAACTATACTCTCAACGTCGAATCAGAGTCCGCATTCTTAAAACAGATGCGAATGGGAAAACATTTTACACGTACTTCTTTCGGGTTTTATAAAAGGTAAATTTGTACCAAATTTCAAAAAAATCGGCTAGTGCGTTTCAATAAAATTGCGTACACTTGTCATCTTTAAATCTTGAAACAGAAACAAATAGGAAAAAATTTGAGCTTTACATAAGATATCTTTGAACCAGATTTCCAAACAATCGGTCAATGCTCTTGGCTAAAACTGCGTACACTTGTTATTGAAAATCAAAGGCCGCCATTTCGAAACAAAAATAGGGACACATAGGCCTATGTCGTTCGGGTTTTGTAACAGGTATTTTTTGCCAAAACTACGCAACAAACAAACACACGAACCAAATGCCGAACCTTTTGATTTGAAACAGATCTCACTTTACTTGGTCAATTATGATTTATTAAAACTTTTATTTTTATTGCTATTTATTTGTTGTCATAGCAACGAGTTTCCTCAATCTTATATAATTTCACAGGAACTCGATACATGATACAGTTGTAGATATAAAAGTTGTAGGTTCACAACAATTTTTTTAGTGACTAATCCACTACAAATAACCTTTTTTAGCTATTTTGCCATTTTTGCCATTTTAAAAAAGAACAATACTGCAAAGATTGCAGTTCCAAGTCTGATCTGTGTTCCCTCTTATTCTCCTGCCCCCCCCCATGTACGGCATACGCCGACTGGAGTTAGCATGTATGGGATTGAAAAATTTGTATTTCAATTTAAATCAATTATTTGTGATTTTTAATTTTCTAATTATTTAATTTTTGTCGCGTCGACGATTGAACGTTGTTCACGTCAAATTTACCTTAATTTGAAAATCTGGTGTCGTCCTAGAGCCCGACTTTTGGACAAAGCCTATTGCTAGCTTATCTACAATTCCTTTCGATTTTCATAACTCCGATTTGGCTCTGCCGATTTTTGTATTCAGAGTGTCATATTTCCCAGCTCAATGCCCTAAATTAGCTGAAACTTGAGTGGTAACTCTAGGCTTATTGGTTCCGAAGTTAAAGTTTTTCTATTGCTTTCCCTAGTTGAATCTGAGTGATTCCTATTGTATAATTCCTAGTAAATTAGTAAATGTGTAGTTAGTATGAGTACACTAGTTATTTAAGTATTTATGATTTGTTCCTAGCAACTTATTTATTCTATCTGAAATTACTTGTAAGTTTATCTTATCAATTTCATACCAATTTTACCCCTTGGGGGGGCGGGTTCGATGAAAGTTATGTAGCCTATGACACTCCTGGCTACATACGAGCGTACATACGTACTTACCCAGCCACAAAAAACATAACACTCCTTTTTTTGACAGTCAGGTAAAAAAGTATTTGAACATTCTACATGATAATACAATATCAGAACTACAAGTTATTTTTACATGATTTCAACCAAATAAAAGAAATATATTTAAATTCTTTGTTGATTGATAATCAGAACATTTTGGCAATGTATTGGTCCTGAGTTCTTTATAACTAAACACAATGTACTTCTGTTAGTGGTTCAGATTAAATTTTTTCGTACACAACCCGCTACTCTTTAATAACTAATAGAATCTTGCATTGCTATAGATCTTAACAAGTTAAGCAATGTTGTACTTAGCACAGAACTTATGCACACGTTTAGCCAGCATAAAGTTACAGTTTGGATAGCATTTGATTCGAATTTAGTTTTTGTCGATTATTTTTTTGAAGAATTCAAAATTATATCTTAAAACAGTAATTAATAAAAAATAACATTATTTGAACATTCTACATGATAAGATAATATCAGAATTGCAACACTAAATTACGTATTTATGTATGATTTGAACCAAGTGAAAAAAGTGTATTTAAAATCTTTTATAACCGATGGTTAATCACAATATTTTGGCTATGTCCTGTATTGGCCCCCTTCTTCTTCCTATACCTAAACAAAATGGACTTTGTGAGTGGAGCCTTTAAGAACTGAATTTACCGCACAAAACCAGCCACTGTTGAAGAACTGAAAGAAACCGGTGCTATAGGTCGTAACGAGTGCAACGCTGCACTGAGCACGGAACTTATTCTGTCGAACCTAAGCATAAGTTTAACCAGCATAAAATAAAAACGTAACAAAAACAAAATAATTATTTAAATAAAAACAATACTTTGACAAAAGCAGAAGTTATATTAAGTTTTGTAAAAAATTACATCTTAAAAGATATAAAAATATTACAGTTTTATAACGTTTTTGGACAAAATTCCTGAACTACAGTACTGTAGTAAACATTTAGTCTTGTGAAGTTTCGTTCGTCAAGTCTTCGTGAAGTCTGACTGAAGTCAAAGCAAAGTGAGGTAAAAAAAATGTAAGATCTACATAACGTACAATTTTTAAGTAGGTACCATATGGTAAGCTATATTTATTTACTGTTAAAAACTTGAGGAAACCAGGTACAAGTAGACTTGAAGTAGCTAAGAAAGGAAACAATTCATTTGATATTTCCTTTTTTTTTATTTTTGTGTCACTGTTTAAGGGTAAGAACAGAGAGATTTAAGGGTAAGATTTTGGTAAAATCACCAAAATGGGGAATTTAAAAAACTGCCCCATTTCATGTATGGACAGAAAACCCTAGTTTAGTTCACCATTTGAACTGTAGTTCTCTTAAGTAGAAGTCATCTCTTTTAATTTTGTTTAATACACAGAAACAAATATTCAGTTTAGCTACCTTATCTCTATAAAAGTCAAATTCCAGTGACGCACTAAAAGTTTCATTTCGGGTTTTCGAATAACAAACCGGAAAACGTTTCTTTTGGAAATTTCCTGGTTATTTCCCAATTTAACGTAATCGTGGCAACACTGCTTATCGGTCTTTCTTAATGAGTGTAGCATCAATGCGTATGTGTAGGCTACTACATTAATACGTTATGTACAACTTTATTATGTAATATTATAATCAACAATAACAAATAAAATAATCACTTACGACGCAAAAAACTGGCATATTATCCGATAAAATTAATGAAACCAAGGAATTCGGCTAATCACTGATATTAAATACACTAATGCATGGGTAATATTAAATTATACAATTTCGCCTAATGTTAGGTTACCACCACTTATGGTTGTTTTTTCCGCCGTTGTTTCAAGGTCATTCTTTTGTATTTTTGTTAATCTGTGCCTATCGAGATGAAGAAACTTCTAACTTAGCAGAAACTTCGCATGTGTTTAAAACACACACACATCAAGTGTTCTTTTTCATATTTAGGTTCGACAGAGCGTGCTAGCGCTAAAAGAACTGTAATGCACGCTAACAAGCAAATCCATTATGCGTCTGAATAACATTGTGTCCCAATAAGACGTTGCCTTATTAAAGCGGCCATCGTGGTAAGAACCCGGGACAACATTATATATGTGTTAGCACTCAGGTAGGATCAATTTGGTTCGCTTTGAATCAAACTTGGCAACAAAAATATATTTTGGTACAAGTCTGTTATACGATATAATTCCCTTTGTTCTAAATTTTAAAAAATCAGAACTTGTACTTTTCTTATAACTTTATAATCTTAATTTGATTTCACAATAATATATAGTGTTAAAATCTGCATAAATTAGAATGCACACTTTCAAATTTGGTCGAAAAATCCGAAAATGAAACCGACTGTGGTAAAAGATTGTTTTCGTATTTTTAATTTTTAAAACCAAATTGGTAATTTATGCAGATTTAAATTATGATTTTGGGTTAAAAATGAAGATTTAGATTTTCAAAAAGGTTAAAATAAAAAAAATAGTGTTGGGAATAGTGTAGCGATACCATCATATCAGCGAGACAGCTGCGTGCAGCAATTACTTTCTTTTGACACCATACGAAGAAAGTACTGGAAATCGTTAAAGGAAAAGATCGTGATATTAATTAACTGAAGTCTTTTGAGTTCAAAAAAGAAGGTTTATTTGGAATATGTGTGTGTGTGTGTGTGTGTGTGTGTGTGTGTGTGTGTGTGTGTGTGTGTGTGTGTATGTATGTTATGTGTGTGTGTCACATCGCAGGAGAACTAAATTAATTACGCAGGAATTATTTTTTAATTAAAAAAATAATTTTTAAATCTCTTTTTTGGTCGGTAAAATTTAAAATTGCTTCAAATTGGCTCTAACGTTTTTGATCATATGTTTTTTAAATATTGTCTATAAACACCAAACAAAACGCATGAGTCAGTGAATCTCAAAAAATCTTATTCAGGAGACTATGAAGAAAGTAAAAATCGACTTAATTTCTCGCCAACGGATTGGTTTTATTTATTTTTTTTTTATTATTCACAAGCCGTACATACCTTTCATTTAAAATTTGCTACACTGACTTGTCATAAACCTTTATTTTCGATCGAAATTTTAACAAATACCGGTTACCCATTTTAAATAAATTAAACTGATTTTTAGTAATAACTTAACGTGAGAAAGTTTTAGGATGGGTTTTGCGTCATTTATACGAAACACTTATACAAAAGCAGATAACGAAGTAGCTAATATTTATACGAAAGTAGCTAAAATTTATACAAAAGTAACTAACAGAAGTAGTTAACACTTATACAAAAGTAGATAACATTTATAAAAAAGTAGTTAACATTTATAGAAAAATTAGTAACTTTTATACAAAAGTAACTTCCGAAACGAATTTTGTGTTAGATATAATTAAATAAGATAAAGTGTATAATATTGTTACACAATTATTTATTTCTGTATTTCAACATAAAGATGAAAATGTTTACGGTGGCTATTTTTAATTAAATTTCCATTGATAAAATACAAAATTATTTTCCTAAATAAAAGTGTTTATGTAACATTATTACATTATGTTACTTTTTTGAAAATAGCTGCTGTTGCGTGCCAGAAGTTATATTGTCGCATTATACTTGCAAAACCTCTTGATACAAGTAATACGTTTTGTTAATAAACTATTCATGTTTGTATTTTTCAAAACACCATTTGACACGCGTTCTTGAAAAAAAACGCTTAGAAAGAGTTACTCGATTCAAAATTGACTGTAAAAACGACTTTAGAAAGAGAAATATGTAAATATTTTATAAACCCAAAGCCAATCGACAATAAAATAAAACTGTTAGAACAAATAAAACTGTTAGAACAAATAAAACTGTTAGAACAAATAAAACTGTTAGAACAAATAAAACTGTTAGAACAAATAAAAAAATAATCCCTGCAACATTTCTCAATTAAAATAAATTACATATAAGCATATTTTTAGTATTGAATACTTCAGTATCCATGCTGAAAAACATATGCTACGTAGCACTATATTTGATTTTTTTTAATTTTTGTCTAAAGTGCTTTGTTATAATCGTTTGCAACTATACAATTAAAGAGCATGACTGAACAACAAACATGCCTATTGTTTTAATCTCTATAATTATACTTACTGATTATTGTGGATAGATTTATTATATTACTAACAGTACTGTATATAAATTTCTTTTAATTAAAATTTTGCTTAATTCAAATTTTGTATAATGGAACATTAACACTGATTACGCTGCAGTAATGTACAAAGCTTGTTTTGAAATCTTATCTTTCAGTCATCAGTTGTTTTTTCTTTAATTTTCGTTTACGGGTCTCTGAATAAGATACTAAGTTTTTTTACTGGATATTTGAGCACGTACTTATAAATTTTTATTTACAGTATTTATGTGATGCAGTTTGCTGACCTTTTTATCTTGTTCAACTTTCACCTTGAGTCCACATTTTCATATCCAAATGTATTTCCTCAATGATTTTTTTTCAGCAAATTGATAACATTGAATACTATCGCACTAGCATTATTCAAATATTTTTTTTTAAAATAAACCTTCCTATACCACTGTGCCTCAGCTATAAGAATAAGCATATCTAGCATTAGCTACGAGAGGTCACGCTCCTTACTGTAGACCACTGTACCAATTTACCTCCATTTATAAGTGGACAAATCTGGTTGTAGCTACCTCATATTTTCCTCCTTGCTATAGACCACTGTGCCTCAGCTATAACAGTAAGCATATCTAGCAGTAGCTACGAGAGGTCACGCTCCTTACTGTAGGCCACTGTACCAATTTACCTCCATTTATAAGTGGACCAATCTGATTGTAGCTACCTCATATTTTCCTCCTTGCTGTAGACCACTGTGCCTCAGTTATAACAGTTATAACATATCTAGCAGTAGCTACGAGAGCTCACGCTCCTTACTGTAGGCCACTGTACGAATTTACCTCCATTTATAAATGGACTAATCTGATTGTATCTACCTCATATTTTCCTCCTTGCTATAGACCACTGTGCCTCAGCTATAACATTAAGTGTATCTACGATGGGTCACGCTCCTTCCTATAGGCCACTGTACCAATTTACCTCCATTTATCAGTAGACTAATCTGATTGTAGCTACCTCATATTTTCCTCATTGCTATAGACCAATGTGTCTCAGCTATAACAATAGACATCTAGGAGTAGCTGCGAGAGGTCACACTATACAGGACACTGTTCCAATTTACCTTCGCGGTAACCGTAAGATGGTTACGTTTGTTGTCCTCATGGTGTTGATAGGTCTGCAGAGAACATAGGCCGTGAGTTGTTTATTGTATGTCAATGCAAAGCCATGTTTCACGTTGCACAAGAACAGGCCAAGTTAGTGTCAAGTTCAGCATGACGCAGCAGATCACTCCTTAGAGAGACGGTTACATTATTTCCTAACCAGTTGCAAATCCTGTTTGGCCAATTAATGTGTAAATAACCTTTTACGGTTCAAGCTACACATTTTTTACACTATCTTATCTATTCTGTTGTTCGAGTCGTAGAACTTTTGTTTTAATGTGTCAGGTAATGTGTGTGTGTGTGTGTGTGTGTGTGTGTGTGTGTGTGTGTGTGTGTGTGTGTGTGTGTGTGTGTGTGTGTGTGTGGGTAGCATCTGGGCTGGATCTAAGTAACTTTATTTGTCTCTTCCCTTTCTACACTTATCAGCTATCATATTAAATACTATATACAAAAAGTGTAGATCGGTGATTATAACTTGAAATGCAACGAACTGCAAATTTCTAATTTGAACTAAAACTAAAATTTTATGACTTTTATATATTTTTTTTCATAGAGTCCTTTTTGCTTTACGAAGTTATTTTGCAAGAAAAATGAGTTCTGCCGGTGTTATTATTAATAAATGAATTGAAACCCTCGTTATTTTCTAGGGTAAACTTTAATTTATGTCGTTAATAATTATGTCCACTGTTAATGTCGTTATTAACATTGTGGCTAAATGTATTACTTATTTTATTTTTATATCAGATTTTATTGGAGACAATTTCATTCTAATGTTTTCTTTAAACTTATATCTTTATCTGAAGATTTTTTGTAAAAAAAAACATTGAACAGCTATGTAGAAGCTAAGAAATATGTAAACAAATTTAGTGGACCACTTATATCGATTCCTTAAAATGAAATTTAAAGACCCGTTTCACAAATCATGGACACGTCTGGGTTTTACAATGATGTTTGAATTGCTTATTTTTCGAAGAAAGTTAGTTACTTTTGAATAAATATAAAAATATATACAAATTATATATAACTAGTGTTCTTTATACTAGCTATTCTTATATGTGCTTTGCTAAGGTATTTTTTAGCGAATAAAAATCAGAGTTGATTAATTTGAATGTTGAATTAAAAATGTTGTTAGTTTGTATGTTTGGGAGAGAAGCATTTTTTAGTAAATGCAAGTTATGGTAACTGGTAGAATGTACTTTTTTTGGCATAAGTCAGGTTGTTTGGCCGAAATATTAAATAATTCACAACCACTTCTGGCATAAAGATAACCAAACAACTAACATTATATAAGAAAAAAAAATATTTTTTTGTTGGTCGACCCATTTGGCTGCTAAAGCTAGTAGAAATACCATTTTTTAAGGAAATCAGGCGTTTTGACTGCCCACCATTTTGTTTCAACAAAAATTTTTGTTTTTGTTTGAGGTAACCTAAAGTCCACTTATTACTGTATTTAATACTTGCAGGGGGTGCAGACTAGCGCACCTATTGAGAGGATTTAGACATCCCTCGCGGTACCCGAATCTAACACACACTTACACTTACAACACTACACTTACGATTTTAACACTTTACTCTCACATTTACATTTAGGGAGGCGATAATAGCCTCAATGTGCTTTTCGCTTTAAAATAACAATAAAAAATACTGTATTTAACAAATATAAATGTGTCCATTGAAATATGACGAGTCCATTCGAAGTACTTCGGACAAAATTGACATTTTAACGTAACAAATTGGCATCGAGTCAGATATAAATTTGTTTAACGTCAGATTTGGCTGTTATAACGTATGAAATTAAAAACTAAAATTATAAAGTGTAGAGACAATCCGTTTGGCTTCTAGAGAATACCCGTTTTAAAATAAATCAAGTTCTTTGAGTAGCCGACATTTTGTTTTTAATAAGTGTATGGCAACTTAAGGTAGCCTAAAACCGGTTAAAGGTGTATTTAATAAATATAAAGGTTCTCTTTGAAATCTGTCAAGCCATGTCCTGGTGGTAAATGGACCTTTTACAGTACACAGAAAAATAATAAATCAGCATTCCGAACGTCCGTAATTTTTTTTTTTAGATGCGTGTATAGTACCTTAGGATTGAAAAAAATGTTGTTATAGCTATGAAAAAGAAAAAAGTTTCATAAATGCGTTAAACCGTTTTACCGGGAAAAGACAAAAGGTGAAAGACATGTTCTACAAAGAAGCCATTTTAAACCTCTTATTTTTTTAAAACTCATCCTTACTGCACATGTACGTCACAACGGAAGCCACCATGAAAAATGTCAATTTCGTCTTTCTTAAAATATAGTGATCAGTTAGTGAGTGAATGGGTATCTTTGCTTTTATACATGTAGATAGTAGATTAAAGAATAAAATATAAAATAATTCTAAGTATTAGTAGCGATAGAAAATACTGACAACGTTAAAAGAATTAAGTGGTAGGCTACTACTCCAGGACAGCGTGGTTTCATTTTTATTTTCCCGGAAATCTCTAAATTCTGAATGAAACTGTAGTACAATAAAAGCTATAGGTATAGCTTTTATAGAAACCAAAGCGTGATATTTTTTTTCAAAATCCAGAATTACTTGTAAAAATTATTGACACAAAACTCCTCTTATGACACCTCTGAGGTTGATAACCTTTATATCGGAATGGCTACAAGGAATCAAAATAAATCAACATATTCATTTTCACAGAAAATCTTGTGTTTATAGTTTTCATAGTTTTGGAGATATAGTTTTCATAGTTTAACATGAAAATAACATTTTTTTAAACTACTACGCCGTCAGTTTTTGAGAGCGTTAACATTTGTTTTCCCCCTTTTGCTCAGAATACCCTTAACTTTAAAGCAAAAATTAAAAATCCTTTGAAATCAGTAGTCACACAGTTCTGGAGTTTCACTAATAAACGATTGTTACTTTCAAGGGAAATTTACAAAACTTGCACAAATTTACAAAGCAAGTTCTGCCCGCCTCCAGTTACTAGTAGTATGTTACGTGCAATAGGATAGTGCAGTCAGAGCCGGACAAGGTATGAGTCACACACGAGCTAGTTAAGACCATGACTTGCAACAAACGTATGACCTGAGGCAAAAATAGATATTATATGATAGGCCAAAAAACGACAAGCATTTAATAGGTGTATTCGTTTTGATTTACCTAGTTTTAAGAAAAATGTACTCCTGACGACTGGATGTGTGACATAGATAAAATGGCAATACCAGCTCAATGTACGATGTTTGCTCCGACCAGCTGAGACTTTGTCTAATCCTGAATTTGATTTGGCTAAATGATTTGGAAAATAAAGACAGTTCGAACATTAGTTTCGTGTATTTTACTGTGGCGCGTTTAGTGTAGATAAATTATGTGATAGACCAAGAAAATGGGTGTACCCATTTTGACATCTAGTTTTAAGAAAAAGAAAAAGCGATTGACGATTGGAAGCGTGGTATTAGATCAAATAGACCAATGCTCATTCTACAATGTTTGCTCGGACTAGCTGAGACGTTGTCTAAACCTGGCTAAATGATTTGGCAAATAAAGACAGTCCGAACATAATGTAGATGAACCAAGAAACTAATAGCAGTAATTAATGGAGTAAACCGGATCGTTTCCTAGATAAAAACGGGTTTTAAGTCTGCCTTGTACATAGAACAGACAATACATTTAAATGCTCAAATTTTGCGTGCTGACACCCCGACTAGCTGAGGTCATATTTTGCAAAAATCCTGAATTTAACATAAAGAATGATTTCGCAATAAAGTCAGTTCCACTATAACATTCAGGATCTTCTACTCTACCAAGTTAAATGAAAAGAAATTGGATCGATGGATCTTCAGGACCTTCAATAGGTAAATCAGTTCTACCTTGAGTTAAGAACATATTTATTTCGTGTCGACTGTATGTACATGGACCAAATGTCGGATGTTGCACACTACGTAATACGATACTTTGTCCAGCTCGGACCATGACCTCGCAAAAACGTTGTGTGAACCTGAATTTGATATGACACAATGATATGGCAAATAAAGACAAACGACAAATGTCAAAGACAAATGGAAAATCCGTAATTACATTCACATCCTCTACCGTTGACACGTTAAATGTAAAAAAATTATGTTGATGATCAAAAAATCGTCTGAAGCATAAGTTGACCTAAACTAGTCTTTTATCACAAATTATTTATTTTTTATCTCAAACGTACGTCTCGTACCTGCATGGACCGAATGTAAGATGTTCAAACTACAAGCTCTGATACTCCGACTCGACCAGTCGAGACCTGGCAACAAACGTTGCAAATCTAATCTAAATCTGATCTGTAGAAATAATTTGACAAAAATAATTCACATCATCACGTAAAGAAGTAATTATATGATAGAGTATTACAATAATCAAGCATCACACGTTTATTTGGTATATTGGTTCTGTGACTCCTATGATTAAAAAAAACTTTTAATGTCACGCACGTAGATTAAAATGGATGTATGAACTATCAATGTCGGGTGTTTCAAACTACGTGTTCTGGCGCTCCGGACAGTTGAACATGACTTTGCAAGAAAACCTGAATTCGACCTGAGGCAATGAGTTTGCAAATAAATTCCGTCATAACACGCATATCTTTTACTACAATACGATTTGAGATTTATGCATCAGTAAACTTCCTTTGAGATAGTACGTTTTTACACGACTGTCAAAAAAGAGTGTTATGTTTTCAGTAACTGGGTAAGTATGTATGTATGTATGTATGTATGTATGTATGTATGCATGCATGTTTGTTCCATCATAACTTCTTAACGGCTCGTCCGATCCATCTTAGTTCGTTGGATTCCCTCACTTCACCAGGAGTTTCATAGGCTACATAACCTTAACCCACACCACCCCAACGGGGTTAAATTGGGGTGAAATAGATAGAATGAACTTGTAACTAATTTTACATAGGGTAAGTAAGTTGCTAGGATGAAATCTTAAATTCTTAAATAACTAATGTACAAGTGTAACACATAATTATTAGAGACTATACAATAAGAATCACTCATATTCGACCACGGAAAACAACAGAAAAATACTCACTTCGGAACCAATGAGCCTAAAATTACCACTCAAGTTTCAGCTGATTCAGGGCGTTGAGCTGGGAAAAATGACACTCTGAATACAAAAATTGGCCTAGCCAAATCAGTGTTATGAAAATCGGAAGGATGGTAGACAATCTAGCAATAGGCTTTGTCCAAAGGTCAGGCTCGGGGATGATAACGGCTTTTCAAATTAAAGTAAATAGCGAACAACGTTCAATCGTTGGCGTGACAAAAATTAAATAATTTGAAAATTAAAAATTACAGATAATTGATTTAAATTTAAATACATTTTTTTCAATACTAACTACAGTCGGCGTATGCCGTACATGAGGGGAACACAGATCAGCGCCAAGACTTCGCAGTGCCTACTTTACAGTTTTGTTCTTTTATAAAATCGCAAGGAATGGCAAAATGGCTAAAGAATGTATTTTTTAGTGGCTTAGTCACCAAAAATGACTAAATAAAAATAATTACTTAAAAAATAAAAAACACGACTGTAAAACACAAAACACAAAAATTATATTTCATAATTAAAAGAAATAAAAATCTAAAATAAAATTGATTTAAAAAGATGAAAACAAGGTATTAGAATAAATGATGAAGAATATTTTCCGAGTATTTAGTTTAATAAGTTATGAATTTACATGTTAAGTTCATAAAATAAATTTAGTCCGGGGCTGTTTAGAACAAATATATTGAGATGCAGCCCCCGACTGAATTTATTTTATGAACTTAACATGTAAATTCATAATTTATTAACTAAATACTCGGAAAATATTCTTTAGCATTTATTCTAATACCTTGTTTTCATCTTTTTAAATCAATTTTATTTTAGATTTTTATTTCTTTTAATTATGAAATATATTTTTTGTATTTTGTGTTTTACAGTCGTGTTTTTTTAATTTTTTTTAAGTAATTTTTATTTAGAAACTACTGTATATCAGTTTAGTATACTGACGCTTAAATCTAGTTTGTAAGTAAATTTACCATAATTTAACTTCTATAAAGTAACGGACAATTTCTAAAATCTTTGTTCAAAATAAAAATTTGTATATCCAAAATTGTTTTACATTTTTTTTAAATTTTTATTGAGGACTACAACTAAGTACTGTACAAAATATCTAGTAATTATAATTATGATCCCTGTGTGTCAGATATTCATTCCGCTGAATGGTTCCGATTGTCAGCTACAGCCACTTAGCTTGAATATTATCACTGCACCAAGTCGAAGGGTTTAGTCATAAGCAGTCTTCGTTCTGAATTCCGAATTCCTATGTGTTAGCACCTGCTGAACACAAGCATTTAGTATGAGTTTTGAGTCGTGTTTCAATATTCGTTGCTACTGTCTTCATTTCGTCAACAATGATGTTCACTTTAAGGTTTCTATGAATATTTTCATTGCGTATTTACTATTCTCCGAAGTATTTTGTTTTGAATAATCTGAATTTTCTTTGTATTACTTCTGTTGGCACATCCCCAAATTTGCAGTCCAAAGCTTCACACCGGCTTGACAACTCGATTGTATAAAAGTAATTCATTAAATATACTTAATACTGCATTATATCTTAATAACAAAATAAACATTTTTGAATTTAATCTCGAGCTCCCTTCTTTGTAATGCGTAACTTCCAGTTCAGCTTTTAATCCAAATATTTAACTTCATTTCTGTATGGAATAATTTTACTGTTTACTAGTAGCGGTACTTCTTTATCTTTTTTATAAGTAAAACAAATAGGCTATGGGTTAACTTAGACTCATTAAGTTTAATACGCCACCTTTTTGTCTGCACATTAACTTTCAGGATGGCCTTCAGTTTTTCTCTTGCTTCTTTAACATTATCGCCAACAGCTACGAGTAGTATAGAAGTATCGTCTGCAAATGCAGCCACTGTAGTGTCTTCATCCAGTACCAGATTAACTACAACAAAGTTTAGAAGATCATGAAGAAGACGAGCGGCCATCAAGGTGTGCCATGTGAAGTGTTAGAACTCGTAATTTTGGTCTGATTAAGTCAAATTTCGCAAAAAATTTAATTAAGCTATTAATAAGTTTATTATACTGTTTAGCGTTGATAAGTTTACTCCTCGGCAAATTCCGTTCAATTCTTTCAAAATGGCGTTCATTCAAAATTTTAACAATTTTTTTATACAGTTTTTAAAGAACCTTAACTTTAAAATCGTAGTTAAAATCTAAGATACAGTTAGTTGCAATTTCTTGTAATTAAACAAAATTTAATTATGATTTACGTATATTTTAACACTAATTAATTAGTGTGACAGATTCATAACTTTACAAAATTATAAGATTAAAAAGTTCTAAAATTTACGTCTTCAGGATTCAATTCTGTATTTTTGTTGTAAAATGCACTAGTGTTTTCATTTTTAAATAATCGTTTTTATGTGATATTAAGCATTTTTTACATTTTGAAATTTGTATCCGCACGTCATTGAGCAACTACGTGTCGTGATTATTAGCGAACTTCCACTGAGCGCCATCATGGTAAAACCCAGACCCAGGATCTCGTTTACATCTTAAATTGGTCACCTTATTGAAATGAGCACTGATCCTGACCTGTAGGTCACTTTTTGAGTGTCACTCTGCGTGCGTGCGTGCGTGCGTGCGTGCGTGTGTGTGTGTGTGTGTGTGTGTGTGTGCGCGCGCGCGTGTGTGTGCGCGCGTGTGTGTGTGCGTGCGTGTGCGTGTGCGCGCGCGTGTGCGCGTGCGCGTGTGTGTGTGCGTGCGTGTGTGTGTGTGTGTGTGTGTGTGTGTGTGTGTGTGTGTGTGTGTTAGCACGCTTACGTTCAGAATTTTTGTCCGATTTGATTCAAATTTGGCACAAAAATGTAATATAGTAACAGCTTATAAAAGTTCGTTAACTAGAAAATTTTGTTCAACACTTTCAAAATGGCGGCCATTTCAAATCTCTCGAAATTCATAACTTTTTTGTCTTAAATGTTTTTGAAAATCCGGTTTTACCAACGCAACCAGTGAAAAAAACTGCATTCATTAGCGTTTTGAATTTTCAAAATCTGTTGAAATTAAGAAATCTTATGATGGTGGTCAGGGTTACTTTTCGTATTTTCTATGTAATTAGATAGTATAAAAATCTCATATATGCAGATTTTAATGCTGATTATGATGATGAAATCAGAATATAAAAAAATGGTTTTGGATATTCACTTCTATCACGTAAGCGAAACATCTGCATGCTGAGATTATTTTTAAAAAATTTTTAATAAACAGGTCTATATATTTTTCTTTACTTTTTTTATTTCTTAAGAAGTTTTTACTTGAAGCTGTGTCACATTGACATAAGTGATTTTAATTTTGTCACAAATATTAGTTTTGTATATTTTTAGTTTTGTTACACACAATAAAACTTAAAATCACTAAAATATGCCATTTCCTCACCCATTATACTCCTGTTAACTCTATGAATAATTATGTCTTCGGTTCCATTGCTCGGATTTGTACCAATGTTTAAAATTTTGCACACTATTAAAGTGTGGGTTAATTCTGCACAAATACTTGCTTGAGCTGCAGTCAATTTTATAAATCCATTTTTGTCTGATTTATAATATTAGGGCACGGTCAACCGGCTCCAGAGTTGTAAGTTCAGACTTTGGTCTATCGGATAGACCGGCTTTGAAAATCACATTAAGCCGGTAAGTGTTGTAAACGCTTTTTCAATCCAAACTCACCTGCATAAATAATTATGGCTTTAATATTAAATTTCGGTGTTTACTCAAATATAAAAAAATTGTTCTACAGATATTATTAGAAGTTCAAAGAACTTCTATATGATACATATCAGATGTTTTATATTAATTTGTAACGATCAGCTGATTTCATTGAACAACTGATAGACTATAATAAATTTTAGGTTATGTTGTTAAAAACTAGCAATATTAACAACAATTATTATAAACGTTTATATTAATTTGGAATGTATTATAAACGGTTTCAACGTACGTGTGTTCTTCAACTAAGGAAAAATACCGAAACCAAAACAACACAACGTTTTCATATAATACGCGTGTACTGCTATTGAAAATAAGGAAGAAAGAGAAACAGACTGAAATAGAGAGACGAAATTAGTTTGCTCGTTCGTTCCATATTTCCGTTACATTCTTCCGTTCGGCAGACTTTTTTCTATTCACTCCTTTCACCAAAGCTAGCATAAAGGCTCCTCTTGAAAAATTAAGCAAATCGGTTGTGTAGAAGTGCAGTGTAGTGCAGTAAAATATGTAGTTAATTAGGACTTGCTATTTTTTTAATATCGATTCAGTGTTATTTTCAAAGCGATTAAAATTTGAACCATAATGTGCGCATAGCCACCACCCTGACCTTTACATGATTAAATTTCAAAGAACAGTAGATCTCGTAGTATATTCTTAATTAATATACAGAGCGCTCCACGACAGCGCTCGTAACTTTTTCCGACAATTTAACCGTAACCCAAATATTTACGAAAAATTTTACTCGACAAATTTTATTGGAAATATTACGCCTCTTTTCCGCGAAGCGGTCAAAATTATAAGTTTTGCAGTTCAGCCAGTATTACAGGAAGTAGCCAGCAAGATTTTTACAAAAATTTACAAGATTTACAGCAAAAATTTTACACACTTATAAATTGTCATTTGACACACTTATTACGTTGTCATTTCGGCTTTATACAAGATATCATCGTACCAAATTTCAAAACAATCGGTTAATGAATTAAGGATAAAACTGCGTACACTCGTTATTGTAAATCAAAGTCTGCCATCTTGAAATGGAAGTGAAATGTGTATTTTTATTGCGTATGTTTTAATTTTATGAAAAAGTAAACAAATATTTATTTCCTAAATTTTTAAGGAATCTTTCATGGAACCTACTTTATAACTTTTTGTAATATAGGTGTTTTAACAAAAGAATGTTTCTGCTTCGATAATTTCTCAATTAATTAATTAAACATCAAGAACGCCAAATCACATTCTTGACTCCTAATTTACAGCATGTTCACTGATGGCATGTTTCATCATCTATGGGGAAGTTTTATGCCTCTAATGGTCGTCTGTTTACTATATTCAAAAAGATGTTTACTCATTGTTAAAATCGTTTTATGTTCAATTATTGTTATAAAAGCTTAATTAGGCAATTTATGTAATGCGAAGTGTTACATCATGAGATAATGGCCTTCAAGTTCGTGGTCAAGTGCCAACACCCGAGGCTACTAAGTGCACTATATCAACATTCCTCACAATGCAAAACTGTGATTACTTAACAACCAAAATCATAGTTAGCAATACCATTAAAAAAAAATATTCAGAAGTTACTGTAACAAATAAGTAATAACTTTAATACTACTATATTTATTAAACCTAACCTAACCTCATACAAGTCGTACTTAAGCATATTTATAGAGGCTATACAATGTGTTTAGGAAATTTCTTTTGGAAAATGAACTACTGGAGTGGTCATTATGGTAAAATCTAGATCCAGAACCATGAAATGTGCATTGATCCTGAATTCTAGAACACGTGTTGTAGAGTCACAGCATGTGAGCGCGTGTGCACACACACACGCACACACGCGTGCGCGCGCGCGCTCATAAGCGGTCAGACATCCAAATAAAAACCAGGATTTTTTTGGATTCAGGAAACCTGAAAATAATCTTTTCACTTACTCGAAACAGTAAAGCTGTTAAACTAAACAATAAAGTCAAAATGGTAGTTCTTAAGAATATGTTCAAGTAGGAAATTTATTTGCATGCAATTGAAAACTTTACTCATCCTCGTGAACGAAGGCACTCGGAGAGCGTAACCAACGTTTTAAAAGACTTTGTTACTATCAACGATCAATTTTCGATCAAATTTATTTCAGACTTAATCTACTATTATTATTCTAATATATAATAATATCGATTATAGAATATTATTATCTACTATTATTCTATTTTATAGATATATAAAATAAAATATTTTAAATATTTTTTCCAAATATCATCGAATACATGAACTTCGTTGGTGAATAAACTTTAATATAATGTACAACCTTCTTATCATAGGTAAAACCATTGAATATAAACATACTACAAAGATAACCCTTATGAGAGCTTTGTGAGTGCTTGCAGTTGCTGGCATCTTGTAGCAAAGTGTTCAACTACAGTTAAATAGATAATAACTGTCTTTTTTCTCAAAGATCTCCAGCCTCTGTACTTGCTGCTTACAGCGTTCGTAGCGGCATGTAGTCTAATTACTTGGACTTCAGCCACCAATATCGAGCACGGTTTTATAATGGTGGTTGTACTTCTAATCCGTTTATACGGCCTAGAATTTAATGGACTCGTATTTAATGGTAAAATCGAAGACAGTTATAAGCTCATGCGCGTGTTTCTATTCGACTGTCTGTCTGTAAAGCACGTCTTTCGTAAACGTATGACCAATCACTGTAACATTTGGCGAAAAAGGCCTTGTAGCAGCACGAACTCGAGAAAAAAATATGTGTTGGCAACAAAATATTTCGGGTAAAATCTTAAGTATGTATGTGTACATTTTGCCAATGCAAACAAACATACGTGAGACGTAGCCACTTGTGTTTAATTGAAAATTAAGTCACTATTCGTTGTTAAAAGCATACACAAAACCATTCTTCATTGCTTACGTCACAAATAATAAGAAGTATTTATGTGTAAGATCTGACTACAACACTCCAGTGCTCGTGTAAGTAATTACAGTACAAAGTACAGAGCAAAGACATACGTCAAATTAGCTGTACCTAGAAAGTCATTGCATAAGGTGATGGGAAAATTACTGTAATTGTTTTATGAAACCGGAAAAACGAATCGTAATTATCAGCAAACTTCGTTTAATCTTATATAAATTTTCCTTATCTCTTCAAAGATTCGTAATCTATAGGGACAATATCCTTAAACAATGGCGTAAACTGGCAATACCCTTAACAGATAGCCGGAGCTTTGAAAGCGTAACACCTACGCACAATAAATGACCGACGTTCACATATGTGCGCGGGCAGTTAAGAGGTGCTTTTCGCTGTTGTTGAAGGCAGTAGACAGGCGTAAACAAACAGACATCCTATATGGAGTAATCTTTTCACTTACTCCAAACAGTAAAGCTATATAACTACGCAATAAAATTAGACTAGGTAATTTTTAAAAATATGTTCAATTACGAAATTGATTCCCATGAAATTGAAAACTGTATTAATCCTCGTGAAAGAAGCAACCTAAGATACTTGAACTCACATATTCTCGAAAATATCGTTTTAAACGTCTTTATTACTATAAAGATCAATTTTCGATGAAAATAATTTAATGTATTATCTACTATTATTATATTCTAATTTATAATATTATAGATAATAAAATATTATAATCTATTGTTATTATAGTTGTCTTCAATGTTATGTGTGTGTGTGTGTGTGTGTGTGTGTGTGTGTGTGTGTGTGTGTGTGTGTGTGTTTGTGTGCCGACTGTCTTGGGCACAAGCAAGGTCTCAAAATTGAGACCTCGGTTTCATTTCATTGATTTATGTTATCTTTGAGATTGTAGAAGTATGTTTGTAATTTTTTTTTCTGAGCAAGACCTCAGTTTTCTGTTTAAATCTATAGCGATGCTCCAGTGTGTTAAAATTAGTTCCGAGCGCGTCGCGCAGAATGCTCTGTTAATCACGTTTGTAGTCTACGTGTCTACTCTTAAAAGTAAAACCGAGGACCTGGACGTCAGCCACGCGGACTTTGGGTGGTAAATACATTGTATTGTGAACAACACACACACACACACACACACACACACACACACACACACACACACACACACACACACACACACACAAGCAAATAAACACACACTAATACACGCGTGCGTGCACGCACACATACACACAACAAACAAACACACACACACACACACACACACACACACACACACACACACACACACACACAATACATTGTATTACTGACCTTTTTATAAGGTAAGTGCTCACAGAGCCTCACTTATGTCATTAATATAAAAGGGCTAGAAGTACAGCTAGCAATGCAAAGAACGTGCTCAAAATCAGAGGCTTAAGTTCACGTAATTACACTATTTGCCACTACGAACGCTGCAGTCTCCAAGGACAAGGGTGGAGACGTTTGAGATAATATGCAGTACTATTATCGATTTAACTGTAATTGAACACTTTGCCGCAAGGTTCCACCAGTTGCGAGCATTCACAAAGCTCTCATACAGTTTGCCATTCTAGTACGTTTATATTTAATGCTTGTGTGTTGCATTCAGGAAAAGGAATAGATAGGTCCTGGAATGTGTGTGTGTGTGTTTGAACAAATGTTATTTGATTAAACTAGTAAAAGTAAGAAAAAATCTGAAGTTTTCTATAAATGTGTGGTTTCAAAAGATTTCAATGGTGGTCAAAAATATATAGTGTTTCTGGAAGATCGGAAAGAATTTCAATATATTTTATATTAGTGTAAATAATTAAACAATTCTATATCATAAACACATTTCCTGAGAGTTTTAGTTTTTATCTAGCCGCCATTTTGTGTTTTTAACAAAAACCATATCTTTTTATCGCTAAATGATATGGAGTTTAAATTTTAGTGCTACTTTGTTTTATAAAAACGTAATTTTTGAACAAAATAAACTTTATATTTACTTATCCTAAAATCGAAGAGGAGTCTAGACTGCTCTATAACGAAGAATTACAACGTAAATCCTAAAAACAAAATTGAATAACGCCAATTCAAATTAATCTTTAAGTATAGTGTCTGACAATATGCCTATAGAACCTTGGAACTTTGTTAAAGGACATTATTCACAGATGTATAACACATATTTGCAATTGGAATATTAATTTAATATGTAGGTCGCAAACTCTATTACTTCCTGTGTAATCTGCCCCAGTGGGACATGACCCAGAGACTTAATATTGTGCAAACCGCGATAATATATCAGCTCGCGTAATAAATGTCTGATGATAGACGTGAAAAAAATGGGGATAAACTACACGGTACTAGCGACAATGCCGTTTTCAGAGTCTACATGTAGTAACTTGAATATATTATGGTAGAAGTTATCGCTTAAGGGTGAAATTCATATTCATTGTAAAATATAAACGAAGACAACAAATTTTAAAACTTCTTTATAGGACATATTATAAGATGCCAACTATCATCGAATAGCCTTTCTTATTGGTAAATAAACTTTAAAATACGAGGTGTGGCAATTAAATAACAGGACTGCAGCTAATACCGGCAAAAAGCGAGCACGCCGCGGCAGATTTGTACATATCATTTCTGTCTGCCCCCACCCTAAACTTGAATTTTTTTTTTGAGTTCCCTAAACTTGAAATAAATAAACTTGAAAAATGAATAAAAAATTAAAAAAAAAGTACATTGAAAAAATAAACTTTGTAATGCAATAGGTAACCAATAAAATGTTTTGTAGAACCAGTAGGGTTATTTAATTGCCATATTTCGTAATTTACAACCTTCTTGTCACAGGAAAATAAAGGACAGTTGTAAAAAATCGGCGCGTGTCCTTCTATTCGACTGTCTGTAACGCATCTTTTTCGTAAACGATATGACCAGTCACTGTAACATTTGCCGAAAATGGCCTTGTAGCAGCCCGAAATCGAGAAAAATATGTAAGGACAAAAAAATATTTCGGGTAAAATCTTAAGAGCAAAAATAGTTTTTATTTTTATTTTGCTACAGTAGGGATTAAAAGTAAGTCTAATACTGATAACGAATACATATATTTTTTGCAAATAAGGAAAAGTTCAAGTTTTCATACCCCACCCCACTAATTTCGACATGTTAAGTCAGAAACATCTTGAAAAATATATAAACCTAATTTGGATTAAACAAAAAAACGATTTTTCAGGATTTTTTGGTATTTTACATCTTTTTCTATTTTTGAACAAAAATGTTTTAAAAAATTCATCAATCACAAAATGTTTTGCTGAGTACATATCTTTGCCTTTCCTAGCTTCAAACATTTTATATTTGTTGACGTTTTTCGAAATATTTCCATTTTCAAAACGTTTTACAGTAACTGCTTCCCAAATTTAGGCTTATTCGTGTATACTATCTTAACCCCTCTCCTCCCTACTTCAACCGCCTAGTCCGGTTTCTATTTACTGACTTGCTTGCTTCTTATTGGTCTTCCCAGCGCTTTCTGTTTGCGATAGACTTAATCTAAACTGAATTGGTAAACATTTTTCAGACTTTCAAAAATAACATCTGCTTGTAAATTTACTTGGTGTTTTACTATCTTTCCCCCATTTAATTTTAACTTATATATTTCTAAAATATTTAACCGCCTTCCTTTATCTTCGTAATGTAATATATTCATTCAATTCTTCAATTCATCTTGTGTATGTCCTTCTCTAATCAAATTTGTAGCGTAATTTAAGTCGTTTTTTCGTATTTAAATTATCTTATGCGTTCGTTATATCTGGTAACAATAAAGTACAAATAGAACGATAAAGGAAAGCGGTTAAATATTTTTAACAATTTAGAAATATTTAAGTAAAAATTAAAGGGGAAAAAGGTAATAAAACGGCAAGTAAATTCACAAACAGATGTTATTTTTCAAAGGTTGAAAATGTTTACCAATTCAGTTTGGATTAAGTCGACCGCAAAGAGAAAGAGCTGGGAAGACAAATAAGAAGCAAGCAAATCAATAAATAGAAACCGGACTAGGCGGTAGAAGTAGGGAGGGAAGGGGTTAAGATAGTATAAAAGAACGAACCTAGATTTGGAGGAGCAGTACAGGAAAAAGATGTGAAAATGGAAGAATCCGAAACGCAACAAACAGTATAAAATGTTTGAAGCTAGGAAAGGCAATGTACTCAACAAACTAACAATATTCCTAGCGGACAAAGATGATTACTTCGACTGAAGAATGCTTTTTTACTTTTTTGCAGAACTTTTGCAGTGTGGGTAAAAGTAAGTCTACGATTAAAAAGTTATTTTTGTGTAGGCATTAAATACTTTTAAAAAGAGCACGTAAGTCTTGAGTTACAAACAGAACAGTCTGGGCTCTGATTCGTTCTTGATTATATATACTTTATATTTCATATGTAAGTCAAATACAAGTATGTACGAATACTGCATTTTAGCCTTAAAATACTCAATTTAACTTTTCAACTGTCGGTGTGAACCCTCCCTAGTGCATGCTTTAAAATCGTGTGCGTGAATATTTTATTAAACAGTACTGTAGTGTATGAAAGGATCAGTTTTAATCTCGAGGAATTTTGAATGATAGAGGGTTCAAAAGTTTATGGCATTCCTAGGGGAAGGGGGTTGTTACTGATCTATATTTATCTTATCTTATGCTTGTGGAAGGATATTGGAATGTTGTTGTAAACATGAATAGTCAAACTTTCATTATCTTTTCAGTTTTTGTAGAAGATTAATGAATACAACTGATGAGGCAATCAAACATCAATCAGTGGACTTCCACTATAACAACGCATTTTGGTTATTATTTCTTTTAACTCCCAAAATAATAATAATAGTCTAAAAATTGTTGAATATTCGTTATATATATATATATATATATATATATATATATATATATATATATATATATATATAATGTTTTAGTGCACTCTTGAGTCTTTGAACCAAAAGTAAGCAAATGGCCCGCTGGCAGCTTATTTCAGAACGCCAGTTTTTCGTCAACCCCTATATTTTTTCCGGTTTCGGGCCGCTACAAAGAGGTATGTTACCGACAGACGGACGGACTTTATAAGAGCCCTTGTTTTTGCCTACGGACCTTAAAGATAATGATTAGTATATTAATTGAAACAAGACAAGCATAATGCAGCTGCAATTTCAGTAATTAATATATGGTGTGCCATGATATGAAAAATGTGCTGTAGATAAACTTTATGATACAAATTCAGAAAAGATATAATTTTCGTACTTGGTTCGTGTTATGCTTGTTGATTTGAATCAGACAATACAAAGTCTTGATTTTTAAAACGCTGATTAGTTGCCACAATAAACATTAGTGTGTCAAATATGAACTCAATTTCTTGTTTATTTATTAAAAAGAAAAAATATTGAGTGTGACCACACAGAGGAAGAGAAAACGTCATTGGTGTTTGAAATATTTTTAATTTTAATAATAATAATGAAGATTATGATGATAGTGGTGGTGGTAGTGGTTGATGGTGGTGGTGGTGGTGGTGGTGGTGGTGGTGGTGGTGGTGGTGGTGGTGGTGGATGGTCATTGTCATTGTTATTGTCATTCTCATCGTCATCGTCGTAGTCGTTGTCGTCGTCGTCGTTGTCGCCGTCATCGTCATCATTATTTGTCTTCTCAGAAAAAAAACTGTGCATGGTGCAACAATAGAAGGTTTAACTTAAATAAAACATAAAAGTGCGATTTTGGTTTTTAAAGTTTTTGTTTTGTTTTTAATATTTACCTTTTCTTATCATTATTATTTCCACTCATTATAATAAGTAGTCCTACAGTATTTTATTCAAAAAAATAATAAATAATGTAGATTAATATATTCATATTTTTTACACCATTAATCAATTAAGTTACTACTTTATAAAATGGTATTAAGTAATCTAATTAGCATATACGTAATCTTAAGGTAAAAAATTATCCCATTATTCTATTAATAAGCATTTATAGCTCATGTTTTATTACCGATCAAGTTAGAGTTAGTTGGATTCAAATCTTAACCATATAAAAAATATGCTAACCACATTATTGTATGCGAAGGAAAACAAATTTATAGGAACTATACAATATACATGTCTATTAAATTTAAACGTTCCTATACAGTAACTCTACTCTAATTCAACTGGCTTACAAAATAAACAGTTTTACAAATTAAATTTTCGTAAAAAAATTGTATCTGTATTTTTTGTAAAAACCTAATTTGAAAGCACAGTTTTTTATTTTTAGGTAATTTATACTGGAAATTACAGTCATTGCTCTTGGGACTATGAAATATGAAACGATCCTAATTTGTAGAACACGTTTTGAGAGTCGTTAAAGTGAACTAATATGTATGTTGTTTTAAATACTCTTAAACAAATTTTGAAAAAAGTAAGTTTTGTATATAAACAATAATTGCTTTCAGGGTTCATTTTCGTATTTTTGATAAACGTTTAGTCCGATTTGACCCTAATGTGGCACTAAAATTAAAGTTTATAGAAGCTTTTTTCCACTAGAACGCCAAGATTTCATGATCCTAGTTTTGCTACTCAGCTATGTAGTTAACTGTGCATTTTCGTCCACAGGTTCGACCTTCCTAATCTATCTTCAGCTTTTAAAGAACCGCGAGATGCCTTGGGTGATGTTGCCCTGTTCCATTGTATGTCCGTACAAGTAGACAAGTGTGCACAATAGTCGGACGTTAAAAAAAAAAATGTATGTCCGTAACTCCATTGAGTGCCAAGGGATTCAAAACGTTTCCTGTCCAGAGCTGAACAATCAAAAAAAGTATGTGTTAAGCTACTTCCTCAACTGTACCACATTTCTTACTCAAAAGGTTTGTCATATGAAAACCCATTTATGTGTAGAATACGGCTAAATGTCTAGTGTCCCGCCAGAAACCCAGACACTCTCTGCTGATCTGTTCTGTTTAGTCTAAGGAACTTGCCTATAAGGTACCTAGTTGAATTTGCAAGCATCCTCTTTAACTGCAAGACCGTTAGAGAAGCTTTGACAAGTTCGTTACAATCCGTTTCAAAGTTACGGCCAAGCCAATCATAATTTTCATTTTTCGCTTTTTTAAATACTGATTAAATCTGAATAAACTAACTTCTCAAATTTTCTTTGTAATTTAAAAATTATCTGATTCAAACGCAGATTGCCATAATGTATTCGAATGTTCAAAAGTATAAAATAAAAAATTATGAATTTTCCAGTTACAATAGCAAATAAACAATATATCTGCATGGAGTATTTATACCAAGGTGATAATAGGAAAGAATATTGTACTACTACAAACACATTCATAAAACTGTGCTGCAGAAGATTTTTTTTTTTTTTTTTTTTTTTTTTTTGTGTTTAACGTCCGACTATTGTGCACACTTAGGCTAATGCAGACGATGGGATGATTTATAGCGATTTAAATTGCCTAGTTCTGGCCGGGAATCGAACCCGGGTCCTTGGGGTGAAAGCCCAGTACGCTATCAACTAGGCCACCGAGGCGGCAAATAAATAAATAAATAAGTAAATAAATAACTGCAGAAAATCACCAATATCAATACAGTGTAAAAAAATTACACACCATACTTATTTAAGTACAGTAGCATTATTTGACATATAAATTTAACTATCAATAATACGAGTTATACTTTTTTATTAGTTTTTAAACTACTAGTGGGCCCGTGTGACCTTCCGCAGTGAATGGAAAAAAGAAATGAATAATACACAACAATGTACAGCAAGAAGTTGAACAGTGTTATGGCACCTCTTTATAAACTATGAAATATAGTTGATGTGTGTGTGTGTGTGTGTGTGTGTATATATATATATATTATTATTATTATTTGCGCATAGACCCTGTTGGATCACGCAAAGCACTCCGACTCATGTCTCGTTCCTTCTAATCCTCCACACCTTCCTCATCCTGTCCCCATGGATCCTCTTCCGCTCCTCCGTCCATTTTACCCCTGCTCTCTTTGGGATTTCATCTCTGGGACCTTCCAACCGAGCATCTTTCTCCTGTATGCGTGCCTGTCTTCAACATCTGTTGAGTCTATTCCTGCGTCATGTAGGTCTATTCTGACTTGTGCGATCCACGACGTTGTTGATTTGACACCTTGTATATACTTAAGGATTCTGTTGGCAAGTCTCGTTGTTGGGAGTCTACTGATGTGTCCATAGAACCGAAGCCTCCTTCTTCTGATATCTGCTGCCAGGTTCGACATCTTCTCTGTGGTCTTCCGGGAGTGCAACCAGTATCCATCTTCTGTTAATCTCGGGCCAAGGATCTTCCTCAAGATTTTGCGTTCTTCCTTCAAAATAACCTCCATGGTATTTTGTGTGGAGTGCTAGCGTCTCGCTTGCATATAATACCTCCGGTTTTATGACTGTGTTGTAGTGTCTGATTTTTGTGTGCGTCGACATACATCTCTTATTGTAGATATCACGCGTTATACCAAGAGCCCTCTTCATTCTCAGTAGCCGAACCTTTTGCGCAGCCTTCTCGCCACCTGTGGGTTCAAGAATTTCTCCCAGATATTTGAAGTGCTTGACTCTGTTTATCTTACCATATTTTGTGTTTAGTTCTTGAATATTTAATTTTGTACAGAAGAATTCGGTTTTTTAAACGAGATCTGTAGACCGACCCTCTCTGCACATTCCTTTAGGACTTCTATCTGTTTAATCGCTGTTGTTTCATTATCTGTGAGTATAGCCAGGTCATCTGCAAAAGCTAGGCACGCGATTTCTGTGTTGTCCTTAGGTCTTCCAAGTCGAACTGGTTTCCAGTGTCCTTCAACTTTTAATTCTTTCTCCCATTCTCTGATAACTTTGTCCAACACCAATTGAAAAGGAGAGGCGAGAGTCCTTGGCGAACTCCAGTTGTGATCAGGAAGGGTTTGGAAATTTCCCCCATAAATTTCACCTTAGCGATTGTGCCTGTCAGTGTTTGTTTGATCAGTCGCAGTGTTTTAGGATCAAGTCCATGTTCTTCCAGGATATTAAACAAAGATTTTCGATCAATGGAATCGTACGCTTTTTTAAAATCTATGAACAAAAGATTAAGATTAAGATCACTGGGACATTCCTTTTAGCTTTTACTTGCAATATTGTTTTCAGGTTGAAAATTTGTTCTGTGCACGAGCGACCCGGACGGAAGCCTGCCTGGTACTCACCAATTCTGTATTCTATCTGTTTTTGTGTTCTTTAAAGAAGACATGTTGAGAGTATTTTGTAAGTAACTTGTAGTAAAGAAATTCCTCTGTAGTTGTTCACGTCTGTTCTGTCTTCTTTCTTGTGTAGGGGGTGAATAAGAGCACACTTCCAGTCATCCGGTAATTTTTCCGTTCGCCAGATATCCGTGATGATATTTGTTAATTCCTGTAATGAGTTCGGTCCGAGATTTTTCAGAAGTTCTGCAATGATTTCATCTTCTCCGGATGCCCTGTTGTTTTTCAGTCTATGTATATGATCCTCGATTTCTTCTTGTGTTGGTGGTTACGATTCAGGGTAAGTGTCAGCACAGTTTTCTTTAGGGAACCGTCTGCTGGGTTCGGGGCAATTAAGGAGGTCAGAAAAATATTTTGCTAACTCCTGACAGTTTTCGTAATTAGTTAATGCCAATGTGCCGTCTTGTTTTCTAAAGCACAGATTTTGTGGTGTGTACCCACGAATTTTTTCTGCAAAGGTCCTATAAAAATCTCGTACGTTGCAGTTGCGGAAGTTCTCCTCTTTGGAGTCCAGTTGTTCCTTCATATACCTCCTCTTAAACTTCCTAATACTTTTAACGACCTCTTTTCTAATTTCATTAAAACGTTGTTGACTTTCTGGGGACTTTTTACTGTTGTAACTTTGGAAGGCCCGATTGCGTCTTTCCAGCGCACTTTCACATTCCGAGTCCCACCACGGGTGTTTCGTGTTCTTTTTCAATGGGATTAATTCCTGTGCTTTTTGTGTAATTTTTGTGCAAAATTTCTCCCATGTGTCCGCCTGTTTCTTTTCCCACTCCTCCCTTATGTTGGAGTCTTTGATACTTTTTGCATCAAATTTCTGTAGACATTTCTTATTTCGATGAAATTTCCCTGGAGTGAACTTGATTTTTATTCGTGTTAGATAATGATCTGAATCAATGTTTGCACCCCTACGGACTTGGATGTCGTATCTCTTTTTGTACTGGGTATGAGATCGCCACATGGTCTATTTGGAATTCGCCCATCTGCTGTATAGGTGATCGCCATGTCTTCTGTTTTCGTGGTGATTTTCTGAGTGATGTTGACATAATTTTCAAGTTGTTTTGCTGGCATAGCTCAATAAGCCTTATTCCATTCTTGTTAGTAAATTTGTGTGCGGGGTACATGCCAACGGTTTTCTGATGAATTTTTTCTCTACCTATTTGTGCATTAAAATCACCAAGCAAAATTTTGACATCGTCCTTCGGCACTCTCGACATTACCCTCTCTAGTTTTGCCCAGAATTTTTCTGTAGACTTGAGGTCATTTCTATTACTTACGTTTGTAGGAGCGTGTACATTGATTATGGTATACTTCTTGTTAGCACATTGTATTCGCATTGTCATCAGTCTGTTGTTTATGGGGGTGACTTCTTTAATGGAACTCACTATCTTTTTGTGTACCATAAACGCCATGCCCAAAAGCGGGGCGTCTCTTGCGACACGTTTATCTGTTTTACTCTTGAACATGCGATAATTCCCATAATCCATTGTACCTTCATCTTTAATCCTTGTTTCCTGCAAGGCGAGTATTAGTATCCTCTGTTTATCAAGTTCAGATGTAAAGTTGTGTAACTTTCCTGGCTGGATTACCGTATTGATGTTGAAAGTACCAATGTACGTGGGTGTTTTATGAGGAAGTTTGCCAGAGAACTCCGACTCTCTCTGTAATCGTGTAAGCCCAGGGTCCCCAGAATCCGAGTTCCTGGTTGCCGCCCGCAAACGGGTGGATTGGTTACCACCTGGGGTATTTTTATGATTACTTGCACGAATCATAGTTGCTTGTAATCTTGAAGGTCCAGTGTTTCCACTGGGATTTTTAGAACCAGGGATTGTTAGTTCCTGGAGCGTTACGTACAGCCGCATCCTCTGGATGAACAAACGCTGACCAGGTTGCCGGTGGTTGCCACTACAGACGCACCCCGGATTTTGGTGTTCTTGGTTCCTCCGCCCTCTTTGCCGTTGAGAAATACATCTTCATCCGCCATTGAGACCGTTGACCACTTCACTGATTTTTGTCCACCCTGGGTATTTTATTTCCCCAGTACCCTCAATATATATATATATATATATATATATATATATATATATATATATATATATATATATATGAGACCTATGAAATTTGTGGCAATCGTAACTTTTCTTGTTGGTACATGAACGAAAGGAAAAAGAGGTTAGGACTATTTAACGAAATCGCTATCCGTAATTGGACGTAAAAGAGTGTAAATTCCGTAAATAAAATAATTCAGATAATACATGGGCTGGTATTTAATTACTATAATACACTAATCTGTAATTTAATACTTGTTTTTTTAAGATTACTGTACATAATCTACCTAACTTAAATCTTTGCAAAACCATGTAGGCTCACTATGTCTTGCCAATATTAACTTCTGTTAAAATAGACGTTATAGTTATATTTAATACTTGTATGAACTGTTAGTAAAACCATGTCATTCATTAAAGCTTCATTATAGGTTACTTAATACAATATAACTTATTTCATTCTACTTTCGTGCTTAAAACTATAACTTGTATAAAATTAATGATTAAAATATAACATTGTACCTGAGTGAAACATTTAAAAATTAAATCTACTATAACCGGATTTTACGTAACGTAACTAAATTAGGCTACAGTATTTACTGTTTACTAAGAGCAGAGTATTTTATTTAATAACATTTACGTATTAGAACTGGCCTAGATAGTTTAACTGATTCTACTTTCAGAACTGATTTAGTCAATAATTATTACATGAACGAAAAGGAAAAGAGGTTAGGAAGACATGTATTTTTTATGAAACCGCCATCCGTAATTGAATATCAGTATTTACTGTTTACTAAAAAACAGAGTTTTTTATTTAATAACTTTTACATTTTAGAACTGGCTCAGATTGTCTTACCAATTTTACTTTCAATACTGATTATTATTACTTAAGGTCAATAATTATTTAAGGCGTGGATTCAATAAAAATTTTAATATTACTTTAAACAATGTTATTCTTAATAATCAGCTATTTGGTACACACACGATTATGATTTGTCACATATGCCTGCATTGTGCCTGCACTCTACCAGGAGACACTTTATACTGCACCTGAAATTTTACTTACAAACCTTTTATCAGTTTTAAGTCCGTATCATTTTTTGTACAGTTTTAAAATGGAAAAGTACGAGGCGTGAGAGTTCGCTGGTGTTCTGACGAATCAGTAGGTACCCCATTAATGTAGTTTCAATAAAACAGGTCTTTATTTTTGGTACAAAACGGAACGGAAAGCTTAGCGTAATAATATATGAAAATACGTTTTAGTGAGAATACTTTATTTTTGTCATTTATTAAATTTATAGCGCTTAGTAGAATATTTCTGTGTGGATAGTTTTGGGCCATATAACTTCTCTTACGCGACAATAGATTGGTAAATACGATCTACTCTTGTCAAAATTTTTATATAAAATAATCCGTATACATTTTTTGTACTTTTATACACATAAAATTAATATTTTTAATTTTATTGAAAGAGTTAAATAGCCTCTAATTAAACTAGTTGCACCACAAAAAGAAATATTTTGTCTAAACAATCGTGTAAAATTTAGTTAATTTTTATTCTTAGGCTGTTGAAAAACAATTTTTTTAAGATTGTTCTAAAAAGAAATAATAAATTGAAAAAGACATTTTGCCAATTTTTCGGCCAACAAGGTTTCTGTGCTCAGACATCAGTCAAAAACTACAAACAACTTAAAAAAATGAGCAGTTAGAACATCTGAAATTAGAAATATTTTATGCCGTTGAGTCAATTACCATATAGACATACAAAGGGAAATTAACTCATTAACTTTTGTCTAAAATAATAGTTCGATAATGTCTCTTAGATTATTACACAAACAACTCATAGTTTTCAGAAACGTTTAATATGTTAGACCTATTACGTTGTTTGTTAAAAATAATTTATTTACTTAATACTTAATTAAGTCTCACAGTAATTAAGAAATGCAAAAATGCCTGCAACGCCTTGTGTTATTTCAGGATAACAGATTTTGTAAGATTACATAATATTTAGTAAGAACATACTGTAAAAAACACGCTTATGTTTGATGTAGAGTAGACTACAGGAAAAATATTTCAGTCAAACAATTTATGCATTCTTGAATCCTTTTTTTAATTTCTATATTTTATGCTAATTAGACTAATGAGGACGAGGGATAGCGCTAGTGGAAAGGCAAAGCTTACGACAGTAACTGCACGTGTCAAACTCACGACCTTGAGATGAGCAGTTCAAAGACCTGTCTTGTGACTATCTTCATATACTTCAAATAAAATGCAGGAGTATGCGGAATAATTTATAATAAAGAAGATGTAGATATTGATTAAGGAGAAAAGCCCACGATTTTATTTTCCGTGTGATGAATGCATACATTTTCAGAAAAACAAATTATTCTTTTATTTTCTAGCACTTTCCACATTGCATTTTAAGCGCATTTTTTAAAAGTATTTTCCACGAATATTTTCTATTTTTAGTTCTGAACAAGTGTTGTAATTGTTTTTCTACTTTCACAATTCACAAATATCTTTGATAACTTTGATTTGCTCCTTTTATGTAATTGTTTTGTCCGTTGAATTTTGCAAAAAATTTTGTATAAAAATTGAATTAATTGAATTAATCAATTGATTACCATTAATCGGCCAATTTATCGGTATATCTATGTACATTTATGTACTGTCATCGATAAGAAGGCTATGTGTAAAATTTCAGCTCGATTTCACAACGAAAAGTGAGTTAAATATCGATTACATGGTTTGATCCAGAGAGACTGATGAAATTAATGCTAGCGGGGTAACAATACAGTAAAAGTTTTGTTTATCTAACCTACAAAACTTTCAGACACCGATAAAAAAAAATTTAAAGGGACCAGGATACCAAAACATTAAAAAGTATTTTGAGAGTCTTTTGTAATCCGATAAACATGAATATAACTTCTAGAAATCCTGTAATATTAAACGAGCAATTTCTGTATGTATGTTTGTATGTTCGAAGTAAGATACAAAATGTTATCTCGTATCTCGAAAACAGCTCTAACGAATTTCACAAAACGTCGTACATTAGGGTTTTGAAGGGTGCAGATTCGATCGCGCTAGGTCTCATGTCCGTAAAAATCGCAAAACGGCGAATTTATAGCCTTAAATGTATATTGAGTGTATACCTATATAATTGCTGGTTTTTCATAGGTAGAGAAGTTCATATTCATAGAATAACATTAGATCCAAGCAAAAGTAAACTTGGATACACAATGCAAAGATATCAATTTCCCGTTAGGCCAGCTTTTGTTACAAAAATACATAAGGCCCAAGGGCAGACATTTGTATCAGTTGGGATATTCCTACTGACAGCAGTTTTTGTGCATGGAATGTTATACGTAGCTTTCTCCAGAGTTAAAAGGCGAAATGGACTGAAAAATCTCTTGCCCCCAGAAAACACTCGCCACACAAGAAATGTTGTTTGGAACGAAGTATTACAAGAACATTCGAATAATTATGTTCCGACAACAAATAAGCAGATCGATGAATATGTGGAGACTTGGAATTTCCCTGACAACTTTGAAAATTTTAATATTTGATCATTTGCATGGTTATATAATGCTTTAAATACCAATATTTTTGTATTAATTATTTATTGATTTTTATCAGATAGAGGCTACATTATACAATTCTTAATACATGTACAATTTTTACTGAACGCATCCACATGTATATACGATTGTTTTCTAAATATTGTGTACATGTTATGTAATTTTATTATATGTAACATCATTTAACAAAATTTAGACAAAGTATTTCAAACAATTTTCAAAAATAAACAACACGAGTGTAGCTCGGTCACCCGGTACTGTTTCTTAACGCCAGCAAAACTTAAAATGGCAAAGAACTGTTCGACGATTACGTATCTACGTTTCACTACTGACCTTCAACGCAACTAATAAACAAAACAAAAATATTTCTTAACAGTTCCAAAATATTTCGCCTTCATTCGAATGCAAATGGATTAATTGAAGACTCGTCGACGAAACCTGCTCCAAGGTTTCGGATCAACACGGGACGCGGTATCAATTAGTAATCAACAGATTATGTTTAACCTTGCCTCTCGCGGATCGTTGATGTCTTAACACTTCTCTAGAAGAATAAAATTGCCGGTGTGGGTCACTTTAATTAGCGAAAACCACTCATAATTTGTTGCGAAGAAAAGAAGCGAACCTTTAATAATATAATAAGATATTTTGTGCAGAGTACAGGAGATACGTTCATTTTAAAGTAGAAACGTAGGCCTAGTTGTTGGAATTCGTTAGCAGGATGTTTTCCTTAACGGAAAAGAAAGTATTTTTTGTAAAAAATAATTAAAGTTAATATTTTACTTCAAAATAATTAAACGAACAGAAAACGGGTATTAAAACAAATTTCAATATTTAACCACAGTTATTATGGTAAAGCAGTTTACATAAAACCTCTAGATCTATAAACAATACTTTTTTCTATATTTACATATATTTACAAAATTTATGTTAAATATATGTTCCTTTCCATAATTACAAACTTTTCTTTCTATGTAAAAACGTTGTTTTTATTTTTTCTCTATAAAAAGTATAGAGAAAGCATGGTGATACGAAAAACCATTATTGAGTTTTGAAGGATATCCCCGAGTCAAAAATGTGAGTTAAACGAGAGCATTAAGACAAAAAATTTAGGTAAAATAAATCTCCTTAGTTAAATTTACAAAAAAGAGTTTTATGGAAAAATAAAATCATTCCCAAAAATTGGTATGAATTCTACACAAGTATTTACAAGATTCATTCACACACCTTTAACAAAGAAGAAAAGTGATCTCATGTGTAAATTTAGCAAATGCTTAACTTCCTTCTGTATAAAAAAAAACAACCTCTCACTTCTTGCAGAAATAAGTTCACGCAGAACATTAAACAATTTTGGCCCGAGGAAACAAAAAAAATTTTTATAAAGTATATTTTAAAGAACTTTGGCACTAAAAAATTATCACATACGAAAGTTACCTGCATTTGTCTGCGGATTACAAAAAATGTGAATATTTACCGTTTTGTGAACATAACAAAGCTCTTGTGAATATATGAATATGTGAATATGTAACTTTTGTTTCAATTCGACTGTTCGACATTTGGTTTGTTTGTTTGTTTGCTACGCAGTTTTTGCCAAACGACCGATTGTTTTGAAATTCGGTTTGAAGTTACCTTGTATAAGGCCCAAGCAACATATGTAATATTGTTTCTCGTAAGAACGGCGGCCTCTGGTTTATGTACGCGGAATAATAATAGTTTCATATTATGCCCTGGAGTAAAAATTCAATCTCCCATCCATGTCTAGGTTTGGGGTAATCTTTCCAACATTTGGGGTAATCATCGTCTTTGTAAATTGTGAAAATGTTGAGAATCATAAGAGTGAACATTATAAAAATGTTGGCAGTGAGTTAACCAGTCTTTTAACTTAATGTGTGAAAGCCTTGTGCATAATTTCTTAAATTATTGGTATTGGTGATTATACAACTTGCAGCTCTTGTATTCAGTGTCTTCTTCGAATTGATACTCATCCATGTTTAGCTTCGATTCCTTTTCCACGCTTTTCTTTCACCGTCTTCTCAAAAATATTCATTTTTTTACATTTGCTGCAAATTATTTTCCTCAAAGGCATCCCTCAAAGACCCTAGAACTTCGGTTGACACCAGAATAAGACAGATCCACTAAAACTCAGTATACGATTTTTCATGCCATATTTTACTTTATTCTTCGCATAGCGAGAAATAAACAATAATATTTAAAACAAACTTATATTGGATAAAGTTTAAGATCGCGATGATTTTATTGATGTCAGTATCATCGAGAAAGAATTATCTCACGGCCGTAACCAGGTAGGTACGCGGGCGGGCAGGTTAAGTTAAACGGTTAGTCACAATCCAGTTTGTGATCTTTGACCTTGTGACATAAGATCTATATTCCTTTGTCCATGAATAAGCGAGGTCGAAGTGAGAACTTCGAGACGGCAGGTCTACGTAGAACCGGTCAACGAAACTGGCTCTACGATATATCATCACGACTTCCTACAAAAACTTTCAGACTTCCGGGTGGAGTGGTGGAATCTGATCTTGTGTGCAATGCCAAGACTGCATCTACATTTATTAAAAAAAATTAACTCTTCGTTGCTATCAGCAGGTTGTACAGGAGTAGCTGCGTTTCGCGTGTCTTGGCCTTGCCGGTTCGGTAAAATACATTGCACAAGCGTCCTCAAAACAAGAACCCAACAACAACAAAAAGCCAGTAAAATGGGAATAATTTCTCAAAATCACTTCATCGGATTTATTCTAATATGGAGATGCATAACACAGATCAGTATAGCAAATGTTAAGTAACACGAAGTTAAGGTTTGACGTTAAGTTAGAACAAACTCCGAGGTTATTGTTTTCCGATTTTCTCCCTAACCGTAAATTATATTTCCTACACTGACTTCATATGTGTATCTTCATACGTGATCAAATTTCATCAAAATGTAATGAACCTGTTTGAGAAATTAGGTTGATTTTAAGTTTTTTTTCGGTATCTCCCAAACTGGAATTTGCTCGGATATTGCAATTTATTGACCGAGCGAAGCGAGGTCTGTTTCAACGCGACCATTCGACATTTGTCTTTGTGTTTTTTGTTCGTTCGTAACGCAGTTTTGGTCAAAAGATTTTGACCGATTGTTTTGAAATTCTATACGAAAATATCTTGTATAAAGCCCGATCGATGTATGTAATATTGTTTCCCATTCACTTTCTTTTTAATATTTCTCCTTTTGATTTAACGATGACGAGTGTACGCAGTCACAAAAAAAAAAATAACAATATATTTTGAACAAATTTAGACCAGTATTAAGCATTTGTTAGTATGTAATTTAAGTAGGCCTACACACACACACACACACACACACACACACACACACACACACACACACACACACACACACACACACACACACACACACACACACACACACACACACACACACACATAAATATATATAAACCTCAAAATATTGTTTTATTTATTTATTTGCCATTTATCAAGTTGTACAATTAGATATAGTCACTGATACACAATATGTTAATATTAAAAACAAAAACAACTGTTTAAATGTTCATATAAATTTTAAAAAAGTGTTATTTCTAAGCCAGTTGTAGAGTTTCTTATGGCATACTACAGACACCTGTTAAATAACTTTACACCAAAATTTGTATGATTCTTCATAAATTACACTCAATTCCAACATTCACCTTCTTTCTATTTCTAATAAAGTGTTTGTGTATTTGATTCTTTATTGGATACATTTACTGACAGTATCACTTATAATATATATAAAATTGTAATTAATTGTAAAAATATTTTTTAATAAATAATTATTTACAAAAAAAAATATTTGACTGACATTAACATTATGGTTATTTCGTGCACTTAGAGTTTGTATTGTTTGGCAATGTGTCTAAACATAATTATAAGTAAATAATCAAAGTTTTATTTGATCTAAATTACTTTGCCTTATTTCTTTATCTGGCCCGAGAGGAGACCCACGATGCCCTACAAAGAAAGCAGGTCTGGCTTGTTAAGTTATCTAAGAACTGTTCTAGTTACACATTTCCCATTGCGTCAAACGTTAATTCCTTATCTTCAACTTGTATAAAAATCACGTATGCCAAAATAATGACCAGTCTACAAACGCAATTATAAGCTAAAGACGTAAATAATCGTTGATTACTTATGTAATTTTTTCTTTCCTGTAATGCGGTGTGGTTTAGTTGGTATGATAGAGGACATTTCGTTTCAACTCGGACATATTCTGTAGTTCGAGTTTCGTTATCACAGTCGGATTCACTTTCTTACTTTAAGAAGTATAACTATAAGTATAAACTATATCAAGGAAGTACGAGACATGGTACAGGAAAAGAGAAAGGCACGTAAAAAATGGCAGCAAGGTCGTTTTCCAGAAGACAAAAAGGCTTTAAACAAACTTACACAGCAGGTTAAAGAAGAGATCAAAATCATAAAAAACGAAAGCTTTCAGTGCTTTCTGAGGGACCTGACGGATGATAGAGATACGGACTGCCCTTTGGAGAGCAGCTAAGATATTAAAAAGGCCAATAAAGTATGTTCCACCAACTCGCAGTAATTACGGTAAGTGGGCCAAAAGTGATAAAGAAAAGGCATAGGTATTTGCTGAATATTTGACAAATATATTTCAACCTCATCCATCAACTGGTATGAAAGTCAGTTGGTTATTTATTAATCAACTGGTATTATTAACCAATCAGTTAATAATACAGATCATATGTTGGTCAAGAAATTTACACCAGCAGAAGTCATCAATGAGATTGATAAAAACCTTAAAGTAAATAAAGCGCTTGGGTATGACCTTATCACAGCTGAGATACTCAAAGAGCTGCCATATAAATGTATAATTAAGCTAAGACATCTTTTCAATGCGGCAATACGGCTCAGATATGTGCCTATACTTTGGAAGATAGTTTGGGGTAATTATGATCCCAAAACCTGGCAAGACATTGGAAGAAAAAACATCATACCGACCAATATCACTGCTACCAACTGTTAAAACTTCTTGAAAGGCTACTTAAGCCAATTATTGAAGCTAGACAGATTTTTCCAAATCACCAGATTGGGTTCCGTAGTAAGCACTCGACTGTAGACCAGGTACATCGTATGACTGATGTCATAGAGAAATCATTAGATGAAAAAAAAATATGTGCAACTATATTTTTGGACGTGGCACAAGCTTTTGAAAAAGTTTGGCATTAGGGCTTGAAAAGTAAACTTGATGGATATTTACCGAGGCAAATGAGTGAGATTTTGAAAACGTATATTTTCGATCGATATTTCAGAGTTAAACATGGTAAGGACTGTTCTGAATTAAAATGTATTGCTGCTGGAGTTCCTCACGGTAGTACCCTGGGGCCCATTCCATACTTGCTATATACTAGTGAAATCCCAAAAAATGAGGGGGGGGGTTTTACAGCCACATTGCTGATGACAACGCTCTACTTGCTACTGGACATGACATTCAAACATCTACTGACAAACTACAATTAGCTATCAATAATGTTAACATATGGACTAGAAAATGTCGAATTAAACTGAATGAGGGTAAATCAACTCATGTCAACTTTACTAACAAGTATTTTGTGTATCAGCCAGTAATGATAAACAGACAAATTGTTCTGCATGCAAACGAGGATAAATATTTAGGGATGACTCTGGATGCTAAAACTTCGTTGGAAGTCTCACGTGAAAAAAAGCGCGAACAACTTGGAATGAAGTACAGACAAATGTATTGTATTATTGGAAGGACCTCTGAATTGTCCGTACATAATAAACTGCTTCTGTATAAGCAAATACTGAAATCCGTCTGGACCTACGGCATTCAATTGTGGGGATGCACGAAGAAAAGTAACATCAAAATAATACAAACATTTCAAAACAAAGTGATTCGTATTATTGTCGGAGCACCATGGTATATCCGCAGTGCAGATATCAATCGGGATTTGAAGGTGCCTTTAGTGGCCAAAGAGGTAAAAAGATATGCTGGAAAACATGCAGCCAGGCTCTATGAACATCAAAATGTAGAGGTGGTACATTTGGACAATGTACCACAAGTGAGGAGACTGAAGAGAAAGAAACCTGTTGACTTGGTGCAGGATTGATATACATGACTTAAGTGTAATTGCATTGTGAAAAGCGACTCTGGACGTTTTTTCACCACACAGACAGTAGACAGAAGAATATTGCTAGATAGTCTTAGACTAGTTGTAATTGTATGTAATAAAAAAAATAACAAAAGTATACTTTTCTTAAAAATAATATTTTTATTATATCTCAGAAGTATTTCAGTTTCAATGGCGCTATCTTCAGTGAGCTTACAGTCTAATGTAGAATGCCTCACAATGATTTTTGTTCACACATATGGTGACATAGTCAGTGACGGGAATTAATGCAATTTTGTGGGTCGGGAGGGTGGTTGGTTAATGATTCACTTTAAAAGAGGGCCACCTAGGGGTGAATATTTTTGAAATAACTTCAAAAACTAGCACTATTAACCTGTTTTGAAACTTATAACACATAAAAATGTACTAAATTTTATACAAAAAAATCATTTAATTTTTAAAGATTCCTAATTTTAAAAACTTTTGAAAAACTGGCTCCATTTAAATAACTTCCCTCTTCTCAAGGGAAGAAGATATATATATATATATATATATATATATATATATATATATATATATATATATATATATATATATATACATACGCTTAACTGGACTTGCTTAGGCTAAAAAAAGCCTATATACTTCAGCCTAAAGATACACACACACACACACACACACACACACACACACACACACACACACACACACACACACACACACACATATATATATATATATATATATATATATATATATATATATATTGTGTTTAACGTCCGACTATTGTGCACACTTGTGCTAATGCAGACGATGGGATGATTTATAGCGTATGAAAATGCCAAGCCCTCGCCGGGAATCGAACCCAGGTCCTCGTGGTGAAAGCCTAGTACGCTATCCACTAGGCCACCGAGGCGGCTATATATATATATATATATATATATATATATATATATATATATATATATATATATATATATATATATATATATATATATATAGGCTTCTTTAGCCTAAGCAAGTCCATTTAAGCGTCACAACAGTTTCTCAACCAAGTTTTGATCAATTTTAGAGTCAACAAAAATCTTTCATCTGTTGCAGTTAACTCAGGAAGAGAAGAGAGAACCACCATAAAAACAAAATATCTAACTGATTAACACCGTTCTCACCCTTAGTGCAAGCATTTCGAAGTGCACAAACGTACACATATACATACGAACAGAATTACATGTACATACAAAATTGAGGTAAGTTGGGATAACGTAACGGGTTTTGGATTCCTCAAAGGCATCAGATATCCCTTTGACTTTTTTTCTCGAAGCTGCGATACTTCCACTTTAAGGAAGACAAATAGAACCTTTTATATTTCTTATTTTATTTCTTTTGTCTCGAGAGAGGCGGTCGCCCCTTCGCCCCACCCCCCTTTAATCCGTCCTTGAATACAGTGAATAGTAAGATAAATATGTCATAGAGTAAGACATATTATATTTTTAGCTCATGATTTAGCCAAATCCATTAACCGTAACAAATTGTTTTGAAATTTGGCAAGAAGTTATTTGTGTAAAGCCAGAATGTAGTATGGTAACATATTTTCCTATTTACTTCCATTTTCAAGACGGCCTCTGATTTAATGATGGTGGGTGTACGCAATTTTAATCAAATTCATTAGCCGATTGTTTTGAAATTTGGTACGAAGATACCTTTTACAAAGCCTGAAAGACGTATGTGGAAGATTTTCCCCCATTCACTTTTATTTCAAGATGGCGGAGCTGTGATTCAACGTTGAATTAGCAAATATAGCGCCTTACTGCCGAAGTCTGTTATAAAAAACATATCCGTAGCAAACACTTAAGTCGGCAGACATTTGTTGTTTCAACTTTTAACATGGCTGGAGGCCATTATATGTGGTATCACTTTATTAGAACATTTTCGCTCATAGAACTTGTCCTACACCTTGACTTACTAATCACAGAACACCCTGTATAAATAGAAAATCTAGGATAAGGTTACACTTATAGTGTTAAGGTCAGCGTTATGGGTTTTTTGAAAATTAGAGATAAAATCTTATTATGATATGTTTACTAGTTACTAGATTAGCTTTTGTTTGATTTTTGTTGACGAACCAGAAAGATATTTACACGTGAGTTGTAAACGTGCATTTATTTAGGCATACTTCATTTGTTTTTCAGCAAAATATTAATTCAAATTAAAATATGTGCATAAATGTTATTTCAAAATTATGAATATTTCGGAAATTCTGTAAATCGAAGTTTATAATTTACCATTTTTATACAATTCATAGTCAAGAACGAAAAGCATTTTTTTTTACTAACCAAAATTACAATATCTTAAAAAACATTCGAAATGAATTTTTTCTACACATATACTCAGGATAGATTTCCAAACAATTATAAAAATTCCGTTTGTCTGTCTGTCTAACTGACACAAACCTTGTAAGCACGATAGCGAAAGAAAGAATCAGTCACCTTAATTAAACTTTATAACTGTAAACCAAAACTGCTTGGGATAGTACCCTATATTTTAAGCATTACTTCTTAAAATTGTAGGGGATAGAGTAAAATTATACGGGAGTGAAAATTTAAAAAAAGTTTAAGTACCGATTATTTCGAGCGAGGTATCAATTTTTAAAACTCTTTTGCGCTGAATCCGAATATGTTATTGGGATTGAAACACTCAGAAATTATAAGAGTTTAAAGAGGAAAAACTGCAAATTTTTAAATTTTTGCATGAATCTGAAAGTTTATGGTGAATCCGAATATATCACTTGAATTGTATATTAATTTGAGTTTTTAAAGGGCTTAAAACTCTTCAGATATCTTTATTTTTGATTCCATTTCTTCTTTGTTTATATTTGATTCATTAGCCTATATGTTTTCGAATTTTATTAGCGAATTACATTTGCAAAATACGGACTTCCATCACTGTAAGACTCAGACCGGAACCTTGAAATGAGCGCCGATATTCAACTGTAGGTCATTTTTGAGGTATCGTTAAAGATTTTATAATCATCCAAAACTGTCCCGGCTCATATTTCTTTCTCGGCTTATAATTAAAGTGGAAGAACGCTAAAATAAGTTTTGAAAATCTCTTAATTTTCAGAAAAATCTCTGTGTATCTACAGAGTGCACCGAAACTGCAATTAAAATATGCAGATTGTGTTAAAATTTAAGTATTAAATTTTTTTAATATAAGCATATTAATATTTCTTTATATTCATTTTGTTCTGTATCTATAAGGAAATTTTGGTGGAAAAATTTTGAAAAAATATACAGAAGTTTAAATATTATAAATTTATAACGCGATTACAAAGCTTATCACATAAAATCTCTATGGAAAGTTGTTTACCTTTTCCGTACATCGATTAAGAAATACAATTTTAGAAAAATACAGGGTGTTCAAACAATGAATTTCAAAAATAGTCTTCTTAAGAGTCTGTTTCTAGCTAAGACGTAATATATTGTTACCATTCAATGTTTACTCACAAAAGTAGAGAATATAAGCAATATTTTTTCAACAATATATTTTTACATATATTATTTTTTGGTCTTGGTTACTGTAGATAATGAAATAATAATTCTGCTTGCATTTTAAAGACTTGAGAAAACTTTAATTTTATAATTTTTGGAATACTCCTTATTTTATTATCAATCTAAAGACTTCGATCAACAAAATTCAGTATGGCAGCCGAAATCCACAAAATTAAATGACATTTTTATCGTAAATCGTACTTACTTAAAGAAATTCGTAACCTAACAAAGCTTACTTGAAGCATCAAAGGATACATCATTTCATAACGAACAAAATATTGTATGCTTAAAAAAAATCCGTCCACTAATAAATTAGCAAACAAACATTATCCATTTCATTTTATCGAAAACAGACATTTTTGTTACTTAAGTGTTCGTGTTTCCTTCATTTCAAAACACATTTCCATGAATTTAAATGCATAACATTTATTTATAAACAAAAACTTTTGGCCTGTTTAGATAAAATCACAATTAATCACGGCAATGCTATTTGTTGCCTTGATCTGGAATGTGTTTATTCTTTGCTTGTATGAAATGAAGAAAACACGATCACTTTCCTAATAACAAAAGCAAATCGAATCTCCTGACGGCACTCTGGTACGCAGAGGGTGATATGACTCTCAGGAACGAACAATATCAAATCGAATCTCCTGACGGCACTCTGGTACGCAGAGGGTGGTATGACTCTCAGGAGCGAGCAATAGCAAATCGAATCTCCTGACGGCACTCTGGTACGCAGAGGGTGATATGACTCTCAGGAACGAACAATATCAAATCGAATCTCCTGACGGCACTCTGGTACGCAGAGGGTGATATGACTCTCAGGAACGAACAATATCAAATCGAATCTCCTGACGGCACTCTGGTACGCAGAGGGTGGTATGACTCTCAGGAGCGAGCAATAGCAAATCGAATCTCCTGACGGCACTCTGGTACGCAGAGGGTGATATGACTCTCAGGAACGAACAATATCAAATCGAATCTCCTGACGGCACTCTGGTACGCAGAGGGTGATATGACTCTCAGGAACGAACAATATCAAATCGAATCTCCTGACGGCACTCTGGTACGCAGAGGGTGGTATGACTCTCAGGAGCGAGCAATAGCAAATCGAATCTCCTGACGGCACTCTGGTACGCAGAGGGTGGTATGACTCTCAGGAGCGAGCAATAGCAAATCGAATCTCCTGACGGCACTCTGGTACGCAGAGGGTGATATGACTCTCAGGAGCGAGCAATAGCAAATCGAATCTCCTGACGGCACTCTGGTACTCAGAGGGTGATATGACTCTCAGGAACGAGCAATAGTAAATCGAATCTTCTGACGGCACTCTGGTACGCAGAGGGTGATATGACTCTCAGGAGCGAGCAATAGCAAATCGAATCTCCTGACGGCACTCTGGTACGCAGAGGGTGATATGACTCTCAGGAGCGAGCAATATCAAATCGAATCTTCTGACGGCACTCTGGTACGCAGAGGGTGATATGACTCTCAGGAGCGAGCAATAGCAAATCGAATCTTCTGACGGCACTCTGGTACGCAGAGGGTGATATGACTCTCAGGAGCGAGCAATATCAAATCGAATCTTCTGACGGCACTCTGGTACGCAGAGGGTGATATGACTCTCAGGAGCGAGCAATAGCAAATCGAATCTCCTGACGGCACTCTGGTACGCAGAGGGTGATATGACTCTCAGGAGCGAGCAATAGGAAATCTAATCTCTTGACGGCACTCTGATACGCAGCAGAGGGTGATATGACTCTCAGGTGCGAGCAATATCAAATCGAATATCCTGACGGCACTCTAGTATGCAGAGGGTAACATGACTCTCAGGAGCGAGCAATAGCAAATCGAATCTTCTGGCGGCATTCTGGTACGCAGAGGGTGATATGACTCTCAGGAGCGAACAATAGTAAATTGAATCTCGTGACGGTAACTCAGAGAGTGGCGTGATTCTCAGAGGGGAACTTTTCGCATTATTTATTCGAGCTAGGAGCAGAAAACGGTTTTTTAAGTATTGAAGTGTGGGCAAATCAAAAGATATAGGGATAGAAGTGGATCCGTCTAATTTGTTACTATTCTTTGCACCATGTCAGCCATTTTGAGTTTATTTCTTAAAATACTCATGTTAATTAACTTAGTATACTTAAAAGTTTAACAAATACTTTTTGTTAAGACAAAATTATGTATAATATTATATTTTAAAAGTCCTGTATAGGAGAATGTGGTCCGATTTTTACGTTTTGAATATGTATTTCGCTTTTTGATATCTTTCCTGTATCTTTAAAGACAAGAAAAATATTTAAAAAGTATAAAAAGCTGACGACATTCCCACATACAAGACATTTAAAATAAGATATCAAACATATTTTTTTTTAACAAATAACGGAATATTACGGATGCTTAATTTAAAATAAGAATTATAGGAAATAAATGTATTTTAGCCGACAAAATGGCCAACATAGATCACAGACTTTTAACAAAGGGAGAAAAAAGTGCAATATGTCAGTTTAAAAGCGAATAAAGTTTGTAAAAACATTACTAAAACTTTCCAAAGTCTATTATTTCAAAGTCTAAAATTTCCGGTTTGTTATTTATTTATTTCTACTGCAAGCGTACAATGAAACATTTAGGAAATAAAAATCAACACCTTCACATTTGCAAAATACTTTTCCAAATTTGGAAGCTATCAATAGAAAAACTGGAAAGTCGGTTTTTCTCGAAATGGGTTTACCATATTTTGCTTAAATTCTATTTAGGGGCCTAAGGTAACGTACCAAATTTTTAATAAAAGCAATTGAAAGCACAACATATTCGATGGCGGTTAGGGTTATTCTAGTTTTTTTCGATTTTCTTCCTAATTTCTTTTATTCGATATATATATATATATATATATATATATATATATATATTTATATTTATATATATATATATATATATATATATATATATATATATATATATATATATATATATATATATATATATATATATATATATATATATATATATGACTAGAATTTGAACAAAATCAGATGAACCTATTTTGATGCGGACTTTTCAGTTTTCAATAGCTCTCCTAACTGGATTTTTAGGTATATCAGTTACTTTTTTCAGCAAGAAACAGCCGATATATCCTTCTTCATTGGGATGAACTTATATTTAATCGCATAAATTTACATCTGTAGCCTACACCGTGGGAATTTCTGTTAAATGTTTTGATGATAATACTGTACTTCAAAAGTTATTTAGCCCGTTTAAGGCAGTTCTCAAACAAATTAATTATAATAAAAAATAAAAATATAAAAAATTACCTTTGAATCTGAAATCAGCTGGGTTCAACTTCTTCAGCGTAGAAGTATATTTTCTTCCGTACAGCATATTTTCAATCTTATTATAAAAGTACAAAAGACATATTAAAGCTAACATTTTTACTAATATATTTTTTTTAATTTTTATATTTTCCTATTTTCATCTGTTTTTTTAAAGTTTTTAACTCGTTAATGAAACCCTAACGCTTACCCAACGCACGCACTACACATTTCGTCCGCGTTCATAAAATATAAAACCGCAGCTGTTTCGCTAAGTTATCATTTCTGACCGTGTTTCCGCAACGCTCAACTTTGACTGAAGTTAATCCAGGTTGCAAGTTCTAAATTCGATAACGCTGCAACAGCAACTAGCTGATAACTTACAAAGGGTCAATAGCATGCGCGCGCGCGCGCGCGCGTGTGTGTGTGTGTGTGTGTGTGTGTGTGTGTGTGTGTGTGTGTGTGTGTGTGTGTGTGTGTGTGTGTGTTTGTGTGCGTGTTGCTCAATCAGTACAAACAAAATAAAAAAAATGAACGCCATTGGTGGCTCACGTGAGTTAGACGTAATTCTTGAATTGCTTATTTTTCGTCCAATTACATGTTCATGTAAATTGGAAATGCTCAAAATTTATTGAAATCAATAAGTAGAACGATTATCATTAAAAAATATGGGACAATAAATAATGTTGAGCAAACATTTTTCACACGCAAGTAAATTCACGTATTAAGGTCCCGACCATACTGTACGTTTATCGGTGGTCGTAAGTCAAAGCAAAAAAACCTGCGTCTTCATTAAATTCTCGTCGAAATTTGAAATATTAGTAGTTCAAAGAACAGCAGACCTCGCAGAATATTCTTAATTAATTTACAGAGCGCCTTACGACAGCGCTCGTAACTTTTTCCGCCAAATTAAACAGGAAACCGCAATATTTACGGAAAATATTACTTGACCAGTTTCACTTGAAATTTTATGCTCTTTCTCCATGAAGCGGCAAAAATTATAATAGGTTTTGCCTTTCAGCCAGTGTTATTGCAAATAACCAGCAACTACTCTCAACGTTGAATCAGAGGCCGCAATCTTGAAACGGAAGTTAATGGGAAGAAATCTTATTACATAAACTGAGTAACAAACACAAAAACCAAATGCAGAACGGTCGAATTAAAACGGAGACCGCGCTTGGCTCGGTCAAATTTAATTTAACTTTAAACTCAACAGGACAATATTGAGTACTAGCTCCTAGTTTTCGGGATTTTATTATAAAATAAACTGCGCAAGAACATTACACAAAAATTCTAACGTTCAATTATTTTAAAAAATGCATTTATTTTTTTAACGTCCATTTACCTCAGTTAGACTAATATTTTTTTTTATTTTAAGGCGAAAACACATTGTGGCTATTATCGCTTCCCTAATGTTAAATGTGTTTTAAAGCTTTTTATGCTATAGCTAAATTTTTTTACATACTGTATTACTTTAGTTACAATTAGAAACAGTACAGTACTACACTTTACATAAAAACATTAGATAAATGACAGTCTACCATGAATGTTACTTACTTATTTAATTTAATTTTTTTAAGGAGAAAAAGCGCATTGAGGCTATTATCACTTCCCTAAATGTAAGTTGAGTGTAAAGTGTTAAAGTCGTAAGTGTAGTGTTGTAAGTGAAACACTACACTACGAGTGTGTTAGACTCGGATACCGCGAGGGATGTCTAAATCCTCTCAATAGTGCAGCTAGTTTGCATCCCCCTGCGGGGTAGACTAAAAATAAAGACGAGGGATCGACATAAACGGAAAGGAACGTAAACGGAAAGGATAAAATAATAACAACGGAAAAAGAGGTTGCTTACACCAGTAACTGAGTCTCGAACCTACGATCCTAAGTCAGGGCTTATCAGGAGCGACAGGGCTAAAGAGAAGGCCTATGCCTACTTCTCACTGTAGCTCTATTGCGTAAGCCGCTCGACAGTACTTTATTACCGTACCCGAATTGCACACAAGGGCAAGTGCTACCAGAATTCAATTGAAATTTCGTTTCAATAAATATACTTTACTCATTAAACACAATTATAAAAGATCTCTTAACGTAGATCTTGATAATACTGTTGTAAAAAAATTACGGACGTCTGTTAAAAAATTATTTTAATTAAATTGCTGGTAACAAAATGAGCACTTTTCTAAAATAAATTTACTATAATTTCAATTTTTCACAAAAATTAGTCATATTCGGTAGAAATATTAACAAATATCTATATCATAACATATTTGAACAGCATTGTTGTGGAATAAAAATTGATAAAGTTCAAAACATTCAAAGTAGCTAGTAGTAGAAAATATTGTGAAAATCGTGTTTTTCGGTAATTTTTTTGTAATATATAACCTACTTTTGAAAACATATTAACGGTATTAACATAGATTTATAGAAAAAAGAACACGTTTTAATTTGGTGTACCTAAAATTTCTATACAACATCGGATTGGAACGTTATAACGTCCTAAACTCAGGTGTTTTCTTTCGTTGGTCAGACTATAGTCATGCAAATCTACTATCGATCAACGCTAAGTCCGTTAAGTAGAACAGTGTCTATGAATTTCTTCACGGAGGCTTGAATATCTAGTTTACGTGCAATTGCACACGATTCCCTTCTCAACTCCCTGCTGTGGGAACCAAAGTCCAATGATTGCTTAAATACTAACCTATAGTGCAAAGTACAATTAATGAAGTAGTCAGGGGATACTCGTGCAGAAAAACGACCACCGATATACGAGAATTTTATATTTTTAATAATAAAATATACATTTTTCTGAATATAATTGTGAACAAATTTCTTTGAGCTCTTGAAAATTAACGCCTAATGGTTTGTTGAAAATCGATCTTTCCGTGTTATTGGATAGTCACAAAGACTTGTCTTAAGTGACAATGCTTTCTGCTTCGTTGTCCTTTTTGCTGTTCCTGTTTATTCTACTGCTTTGTCCTTTGCGACAATATTTCTTGTGAAGACAAAGGATTATCCTCAATGATAATTTTCATTTAAAAAATTTAATTTTGTAACATTTCACTTTTGAACAAACTGCACTTTAACACTTTTTACACTATAAATTTTTGTTTTTCCTTATTTCCTTCGAACCAAATGTTTTACAGCTTATTTTCATTACCTTACGATACAAAATAAATGTAAAAATTTACTTTAATTTAGACAGAAAAAATGTTTAATTTCTTTAGAGTCCTAGTTTTTAAAACTTTTGCACAACTGGCTTCACTTTATAACTTTAACAGAAAACCGAAAAATTTTATAAGCTTTTATTAATATAGAAGCAAATAAAAAAAATAAAATATTGAAAAAGTCACTGAAAAACTTTTATAATAGTATTCTGTAAGTTGCTGAAAGTTGCGTTTTTATTAGCTTTACATTTTTAGTTATACATTTTAAAAATAATATTTTTAAACATGAAAATGTCAGTGCTGGTAGAGTATTGGCTAGCACATTAGTTTCGTATAAGATTAATTCCTTGTAAAAAAAATCTTTGTCAAAATGTATATCTCTATGAATATATAGGAAAGCAAGTCCATTTAAACGCCACAACAGTTTTTCAAACAAATTTTTATCAATTTTTTAAAGTCAAGAAATCTCACGTTCAGTATAAGTGTTACAAAGTGTGCAGAAGTAAATATGTACATACGGACAAAATTTTGTGTACATACAAATTTGAGATCGCGACAATGTAACGGGTTTCGGACCCCCTCAGATGCCTCCTTTACCCTTTTTCTAGAAGCTTCGCATATACTGTACTTTCATTTCATAGAAGTAAAATAATATCTATTATCTTTTACATTTTTTATTTTATTTTTTTCTCTGGGGTGGTCGCCCCTCTGCCTCCCTTTAATCCGTCCTCATTAAGGCACAGTAGAGACACAGTGGAATCATTCACCCAGTCACTTGTCTCCAATTCAAGGTCGAAATTACCGAACTACCTAAATCCTCTCAATACGTGCAGCTTGTCTACACCCCCTGCGGGGCGAATTAATATACAAGAACTGATCTTTCATTATTATTACTACCAAAATTAAATTATCGGTTCATTTTATATAGGCTTACTTAAATCGGTCAAACTTCTTCGTAGTTTTGTAGTGTAGTGATTATTACATCCGCCTCACAGGCGCAAGATCCCCGGTTCGTACTCTGGCGTAAACACAGTAATTTTTAATTATATTTAATATGAGACTTGCGATGAGTAAAATATACTATTATATATCAATATATACATATTCCTCGCATCACGCATTCCGCAAAATCCATCCCCAAAACAACCAGCCCTAAACATGATACATGTTAACAAAGAGCTGTTCTCAGTAGTAATGATAGCATCCACAGTATCACCTGTAATATTAGATAATAAACATGTGGAATGTTACATAAACAATCCAAAATAACTCAAGCATAATTTACAAGCTTAGGTATATAGATAAATGTGCAGGTATATACATAAATTTTATAAATGTACATAAATGCGCATTATGTATCAATAATTATACATTATGCGCACGCACGTGCACGCGCGCGCGCGCACACACACACACACACACACACACACACTCCGTTTCAGGCTGGAAACAGATTCGGCTTGTCCCCTCTGTCTTCCAGCAGTGGAGGAAGATGCGGAACATGTGTTTTCTGGTGTCGGAGATTCGACGAGGAAAGAATGAAGATGCAAAAATATCTTCGAGGCAGCATTACACCGGAAAGTCTGGTTGCGACAATGATGGCTTCAGAGGCCAACTGGAGGACCATTGCGGGATTCGCTGCAGTGGTCATGAAGAGGTTGAGGGCTGAGGATCGAGAAAGGAGAGCCTACGCTGTAGAAGAGTAGTCGATCAGCCAGTCCACCTCCTCACGAAGTAATGCTTGGCGGCGGTTCCTTGGGGGGTTTACAGAAGAGGAATGCTTTTGGTGTTTTTTTTTAGTGGGTAACAATATACCTTAACTTGAGTTTGAACTTAATTTGAGTCTCACACTGTGGGGTAGTGCGTACCCTACCCCAGGTAGTCTATAAAAGATTTGTTCCACCTTTTTTGGCATCGCAAAAACACACAGACAGACACACACACACACACACACACACACACACACACACACACACACACACACACACACACACACACAAACAAACACGGAATATGTAGAATATGTATACACTCACAAGTATATACATAAACTTCACAAACACAAATACAAGAAAGAATAAACCACTTTCCGTAAACTCCCATGAATGAACATTTCATAGAGGATGAATGTAAAGCTATATACAAATAAAACAGAAAATAAGCAGAAAGTGTAATCAAGTAGAGAAAATTAAATTTGAAAAAATGTTACTTTAATATTGGTTTGAATATTCTCGTGAAAATATCTACTCGTATTTAAACAAGTGGAAAACACAATTTTAAAATTTACATACCTAAATAAAGCAGCAGCATTAACGTAAATAACAATGGTTACGGTTAGCGTTAAAGAATCAAACTTCTTTCACGAAATTCTTATCGTCTTAACAGGCATCAATTAATAAGCATTAAAAGTTTTAGTTGCCCCACATTACGCTCTCTCAAGGAGTAGAAAAACAAATTTGATTTTCAATTAAAAAATATTCACTGAAAATATACTCTTTAATTTAAAAAATACTCTTTAAAGTTCAGGTTTTTATCTTAAAGAGTTATACTTTTTAAGGTGGCCTGAGTAATTCTTAACAAACACTTTATAAATACGAAAAGTATATTGGTATTTAATTATTATAATACACTAATCTTTAAATCGATACTTTTATTTCAAACTTACTGTACATATCTTCTGTACAAATAGTTACGAAACCATGTAGGCCTACTATTTCTTGTTAATTTGAACTTTTGTTAAAATAGACATTACAGTTATATTTAACACTGTAGGACCTGTTAGTAAAACATTTTCATTCGTTATATTTAGGTTATTTAATGCAATAGCACTTTTTCATGCATTTAAAACTTTTCGTATTTAAAAAGTTCGTATTTAAAACTATAACCTATAAACATAAAATTAATGACTGAATTCTAACACTAAACTTATTGAAATATTTACAAATGAAACCTACTATAACCAGACTTTACATTATATACCTAAATTAGGCTACAGTTTACTAAAATCACAGTATTTTATTTAATAACATTTACGTATTAGAACTGGCCTAAATTATCTTACCGATTCTACTTTTAAAACAGTTTCGGTCAATAATTATTTCATGAACGGAAAGGAATAGCGGTTACGATGTCTTGTACTTTTTATGAAATCGCTCTCCGTAATCGAACGTCTGTATTTACTGTTTACTAAAAGCAGTCTTTTATTCAATAACATTTACATATTAGAACTGGCCTAAATTATCTTCTGATTCTATTTTCAAAACTGATTCGGCCAGTAATTATTTAAGCCTTATATACAGTAATAATTTAAATAATACTTTAAACAATGTTTTTTTAGCAATCAGCTGTTTTTGTACACAATTACTTGTCACCAATGCTTGCATTGTTCTACACTCTCGCGGGAACACTATTTACTGCTATAAAATTTTGTTTACAAACCTTTTATTTTAAGTAAAAACCTGTCGTTTTAAGTTTATTTTACTGTAAAGCCTTAAAATGGGGAAGTATTTTCATTTTTGCACAGCATCCATTTAAGAAGCCCTGGTGTTCTGACGAATTCGTATGTACCCCATATTACATTAATTATATAGTTTCAATGACGCAAATTTTTATTTTTGGTATAAAACTGATCGGACTGCTTAGCGTAATAATATATGAAAGATTATTTAAATTTAAATTTATCGCACAAGTTTTGCATCTTTACTGAACAGTCGACTGGTTTACTGTTTTCGACTGGATATAGCCCAATATATATAGGTGTATTGGGGGGGCAGATAGTTAATATTGTATTGCCATCCAGTTCTAAGCTATGATTAAAGTTTCACGTCTCTAGATCATCAGGAAGTTAGTTTAAAACCCATTTCAAAATTTTTAACGAACAGACAGACAAGAAAGCGAGTTAATAAAAATATAATAATAAAATTGCTTTTCCTTCACTAATTTACAGGTTTTTTTCGGTAACTACGAAACTATATTTACCGAAACTATATTTAACTATTGTTTATTAAATTTGCTCAATTATCAATAACAATAATTGAGCAAATTTAATAAACTCTAAAAAGGCTGATTTTGAGAATATGTTTCACATTATTTTCTGTAGATAGACTACTTTTTTACTTTCCGTTAACTACGAGAAATTTGTGAAACTTCCTTGTAGCCTGCTTTTGATTGATTACGCCTACTTGACCTTCTGCAGTGCAGTAACGTTGAGTTATTTATTACATTGATCTTTTAATTAGGTTGGCCGTAACAAAATAAACACACATTTCTTACGCCTGCGCAGTGAATGTATTTTTTACCTGGAACATTGATTTAACATCGGTATAGTTCTCCACGCTTCGCTACGCTAAACAGGTAGGAAGGCACGACAACGTCTTCAATACATTCATTTGTTTATTAAATATTACTAAATTTATGTGTGATTATTTCAAGTTGAAAACTATTCAAAGTTTTTAATTCGTATAATTTATACTATATTTTTTAAATTTCTTCTTAAACTTTCGTTAACTTTTAAGTTTGTTTCATCCGTTAAATTTCATACGGAAAATTATAAATTTTCCCTCGTTATTTTTAATTTTACTTTAAAGTTACGGAAAAAAGGAAATCTATGACGGACAAAAAAATTCCATAAAGGACTATTAGCAGAACGTTTTGATTAATCAAAGTTATTAGTTTTTAATTCGACGTTTGCCGTCATTTGTGTATAAGGAAGTGTGCATGAAGTTTCCAGAATATGGAGAACTCTCGTTCACACGTACTTAACCTCAAACATAAGAGCTAGAATATAGATAAATGCCTAGCCTTATGTTATAATACTAAAAACTAAAATTACTTCACCATATTAAAACAATGTGTATTATTCTTTATAAAAAATGACAGCAAACTTCATTATCGTAAAGTAATAACAATAAAAATAGTTCATCATTAATTAATAACTTCGACAACACAATGTAATTGATTTTTTTTTTAATAATTTCAGTCTATAAAGTAATTAAACAGTTGTACCGATTCTTGTCAAATTATTACATAGACATAAACTCACCCGTAACTCGACGAGCTTTATTCAAAATTTATGAACAGCTGTAATTAAGAAAAAACAAAGTGTACTTTATTTATTCTAAAAAATAATTTATATTTTGTAATAATTTATTAAAACAAAAAAATAACGTTCTCTTTTCGACAAAGGTGACTTGAAAGTTACCGACAAAAATAACAGAAAAACAGCAATGGGCAATATCAAAGAAAAATAATTTAAAAAGTTAAAATTTTTCTTAAGAAAATCGTGATTGTAGAATCATAACTCGAGTGAAAAAAATTTGGAATAAAAGAAAGGTGTAAATCAAAAACAAATTAGAAAAATTATCCTAATCGCCTTCAAATTTTGTTTTATACTGTATTTGGTTTTAGTACGTGGGTTTAGGAGAAGGTCAGTCTGATTATAGGTAGACGGCCATAAGTTAATTTTATGTTTGAAAGTTCTGCAAAATTGTCGTACAATTTATATTAGTAGTTCAAAGACTTAATTATCTGACTACAGCTCCACGACAGCGCTCTTCTCGTAATCTTTTCCGCCATTTTAACCGGTAACCGTAATGTTTAGGGAAAATGTTCCTGGACGAAGTTAATTGAAAATTGTATGCTCTTCCTCCACGAGGTGGTAAAAATTACCGTTAGCCAGTATTGTTAAATCAGACGCCGCAATCTTATAACGTAAATGAATGGGGAAATTTTTTTCACATATTCCGTTCGGGCTTATACAAGGTACCTTACTACCAAATTTCTGTACAGTCAATGCGTTTGACCAAAACTGCATAACAAACACACAAGTAAAATGCCGAAAGATCGAGTTGAGACATATGCTTCGCTCGGTCAATAACGAATAAAATGTAAAAACACTCTTAATTTTGAATTTATGACACATTACAATTTAATTTACTGATATCATTAATATTTTTTTTTATTGTAGGCCTACTTGATTTTAGGCAGTTACATACAAAACGTACGTAGGCCTATGAACGTGCACGAGTACTTCTCTCTTTTCCTTGTAAATTAGTATCGATTATTTTTATAGGAAGTACAAGCGTAGACCAAAAAATTCAGTGTTTCTACTTATTTGTAATTTGATGCTTCCAGTGACTTGCACATCAAGTGTAAATTATTAATAAGAATTTATCAGCTGATTTCCCTTGTCGTCTGCACTGCCTGGATTAGATAGGCCAGTCACTACGAAATAGAGCTCCATTTGGAATGTAATTGATGCTCAACACATAAGAATTATTTTTGAATCGTATTTTACTTAATTTTATCAATACTGCAAAAGCCGAGGGCCACAATAAACTTCTGAAGTAGTCCGAGATATTCTTCCAAAACAAGCTTTTGTTAAGGACCATAAATATAAATGTATGGAAGTTTTACATTTTCCTGACCTAACATATCGAAATTAGAGAAGGGAAGTTGAACTTCAGGAAAATTAGAACACTTATAATAGTTTTACAAAAATTCTTTGTTATTCCGTAATACATGTTTCGCCGTGAGACATCTTCAGACATAGTGAAGTTAAAAATTATAAAGTGCGCTTATATAGTAATAGAGCTGATGTTAAAACTAGAAGGGAGAAGTTAAAGAAAGGAAGGATTGACAATGTAAGGTCAATGATCAGCAGGTTGGGAAAACCCTTAAACAATATGCTTGTGTAAGGGAGAAGAGTTGAAATTAGTCTGATCATCTAATTAAAATTAGGGTTTTTACAAATAGATCTATATATTTCTAGAATTTCTAAATTATTTAGCTTTTCATCTTTTTGGTTTTATGTATTACGCTGATATTGTTCAAATTAAACAAACGACCAGATTCTAATAAATTATTCTCAAATTTTGAGTCAATTTTTCATATTTCCAACAATTAAAATGTTCTTAAACACGTGTTTTTTTAAATCTTTCAGTGTATTCATCGAACTCCTACGTACTCCTACAACTGAATACGTAAGACAACCTGGAAGAATTATAAAAAACTCGTGTTAAAGAAATTTCAATTTTTAAAAACACGAAAAAATAACTCAAATTTTTCGAATCATGTATTCAAATCTGGTCGTTCGATTAATTTTAACAATATCAGTGTAATCCATAAGACCAAAAAGGTATAAAACTAAACGAACAGACCAAATTCAACCCACTTAATTGTTTAGAGGTTTTCCCAACCTGCTGCTTACTGACCTTACATTGTCAATTCTTCCTTTCTTTACCGTCTCCCTTCCAGTTTTAACATCAACTGCATTATTATATAAGTACACGTTATAATTTTTAACTTCACTATATCTGAAGATGTCTCACGGCGAAACATAGTCATGTAGCCTAAATAATAAAGAATTTTTGTGAAACTATATAAGTGTTCTACTTCTTCTGGATATCATGGAGTTTCACCAATTAATGACTGTGTTCAATAAACAAAAAGTTGAACTATTGAAGAAATTTTTCTGCTTCTGTATAAACGCTTTTTACAAAAAACTGTATATATGTATATATATATATATATATATATATATATATATATATATATATATATACATATATATATATATATATATATATATATATATATATATATATATATATATGTCTATATTGTGGATCAGTATTTCTTCTAGTTTAAAATAATACATCACGCTGCATAAATAAGAAAAAATTTTCTGCCGTCAATATTTTACGCCTAAAATATGTTTTGCCGTAAACTACTACATTATCCTGGATTCCAAGACAATTTTCTCTTGTGTCCAAATTATCGGACACTTAATTTAGGAGTAATGGAAATGCATAAGGGAGCTATCGATCGTAAAAATTGAAAGAAGGCTCCCGATAATTTCATAAACGAGAAAACATTTAATTTCTCGTTCATAAAATAATTAAAAAACTAAAGTAAGCCCTGTGCGCCATAGGTTTTCTCAATAGCTACCGAACAAAATTTTTGGAAAGATGTTTCCGCATTAATTCATAAGTTCCACACAAATTCAATGCTGAAAGAAATCACTGAACCCAATTACGTAATATAATTTAACTGACTATGAGAAAGTTTGTAAATTATATCACTTATCAGTGACCTGTAAAGGCCGAAACCGGTTGTAAGCAATGAAGCTCTATAGTAGATAAAAACAGTGTTTTTATTATTAAACTTCAATTTGTGTAAAGTTTTAACATTATTTATTTACTAATGGTTCAAAGAAAAGTAAACTTCGCCGTATATTCTTAATCAATTGCTTGGATACAGCTCTACGACAGCGCTCGTAAGGTTTTCCGCCAATTTACCAGTAACAAAAGAATTTAGAGAAAATATTACTGAACCACTTTTATCCAAAATTGTATGCTCTTTCTTCACAAATCGGTCAAAATTATGATAGGTCTTGCCGTTCAGCCAGTTGTAAAAGAAATAGCCAGCAACTACTTTCGTTATTGTTAAACCAATGGTCGCCATCTTGAAACGAAAGTAAACGGGGGGAAATCTTACACGTACGTTATTCGGGCTTTGCACAAGGTACTTTTGTAACAAATTTCTAAACACTCAGTCAATACGTTTTGCCAAAACTACGTACTCTTGTCATCGTTAAGTCAAAGGCCGCCACTTGAAACGAAAGTGAATCAGAATACACTTTACATATAAGTCGTTCGGGATTTTTACAAAGTACCTTCGTACCAAATTTCAAAACAATTGGACAATGCGTTTCTCCAAAACTGCGTACAATAATCATTATAAATCAAAAGCCTCCATCTTGAAACGGATGTAAATTGGAAAAATCTTACACATACATCGTTTAGGCTTTACACAAGGTAACTTTGTACCAAATTAGAAAACAATCGGTCAATGCGTTTGGCCACAACTGCGTACAACCGTCATCACAAATAAGAGGCCGCCATCTTGAAACGGAATTGATTGGGAAAATCGTACACACATATCGTTCGGGCTTTATACAAGGTACCTTCTTATTAAATTTTAAAACAATCGATCAATACGTTTGGCCAAAATTGCGTACAATAATTATTATAAATGAGAGACTATCTTAAATCAGCCACTATCAGAGTGGCAATCTTGAAACGGAAGTGAATGGTGAGAAAACGTAGACACATATATCGTTCGGGCGTTATACAAGGTAACTTTGTACACAATTTTAAAGCAATCGGTCAATGCATTTGGCCAAAACTGCACAACAGACACACAAACCAAATGCCGAACAATCGAGTTGAAACACAGACCTTGCTTCGCTCGGTCAATTAGGCTCGGACACAAAACAAATAAGTTGAGCTCTGTGATTATCCGATTTACTGTTTTAGCGCTATAGGTGCCTACAGGTTACCTAGAGACAGCCGTTATTTATTGTACCCTCCAAACTATTTTGTAAGACCTATGATTATATCTTAAAAACGTTATTTATAGTTTCTGTTATTGACACGTGACCTAGATTGTTTTGAATGTTAAAGCTATTTTGATAATTGTTGTCATGGCAACCAATTAAACAAATACAATAACAGCTGATCAGCTGATCTCTCCGAGTAAACAAGGTCAACCGACTGTGATCGATAACACAGTATCTATATAGACGTTTAATGTATTTATGTGTCAAATAAAAAGCTTCTATTTGTTTAGGGTAGTGGTTGTGCGAGCGAAAAAATACAAAAAACAAAAGATAAAATAATTATTGTTGCACATTCGTTTCCTTCCCGTTACGGTTATTATTAGTGAATTTTCATGGGAAAAAGAGCGGCCATCCATTCACTCGGTGGAGCGGCCATCATGGTAAGGCCCAGACCCAGGACTTGAAAGGATTGCTATTCTGACCTTAAGATCACTTTTAAAGGTGTCGTGTATGTATGTATGTATGTATGTATGTATGTATGTATGTATGTATATATGTATGTATGTATGTATGTATGTATGTATGTATGTATGTATGTATGTATGTATGTATGTATGTATGTATATATGTATATATATATATATATATATATATATATATATATATATATATATATATATATATACATACAATATGTGTGTGTGTGTGTGTGTGTGTGTGTGTGTGTGTGTGTGTGTGTTTTAGAGCTTGCTCATATTCACAATTTCGATCCGATTTGATTCAAACATGGCACAAAAATCGATTGTAGTAATAGCCTTGACAAGTTCGTTAACCAGCAAAATTTGTTCAACAGTTTTAAAATTGCCGCCATTTCAAAACTTTAAAATTCATAACTTTTTTGTCTAAACTTCTTTTTAAAATCGAATTCGCCATCGTAATAAGCGTTAAAAACTGCATAAATTAGCATTTTGAATTTTCGAAATCCATTGACATTAATAATTTTGTTTAAAGCGGTCAGGATTAATTTTCATATTTTCAATGTAATTTGTATCTTAAAATGCTAATATATGCAGATTTTAAGGCTTATTATGATGGTGAAATCAGAATTTCAGAAGAAGTAAGGTTCGTAAGGAAAAAAGTCAGAAAAATATACGTTTGGAAATTCCTTTCTGAAACGTCAGCTAAACAGTTGTTATGATTGTTATATTAATTTTGCTTACTTGCTTTTTAAAGTTTGAATCTTACTGTATTTGTATTAATGTAATGACTTAATAAAAATACAAAGAACCTAAACAGTAATAACTAGTTGTTCAGTACACAATACACCTTGCAATATATCTTAATAAAGAGAGAGTTTCACGACAGCGCTCGTACATTTTTCCGCCAATTTAACCGGTAACCGTAATATTTATTAAAATTTTACTGGACCAGCATTATTGCTCTTTTACGCTTTTTCTCCGTGAAGCGGTCAAATTATGATAGTTTCTGCCTTTGAACCAATATTACAGGAAATAACCAACAACTACGCTCTCAACGTTGAATCACAGCACGCCATCTTGAAACGGAAGTGAATGAAAAAAATTTACACATATTTCTTTCAGGCTTCATAAATCTTCGTAGTAAATTACAAAACATACGGCCAATGCGTTCTATTGAAATTGCGTAAAATCTTCATCATTAAATTACATGCCGTCATCTTGAAACGGAAGTAAATAGGAATTACACACATACGTCATTTGGGCTTTATACAGGATATCTTAATACCAAATTTCTAAATAATCGGTAATGCGTTTGGCTGAAACCGTACAACAAAGAAACGAACACACAAACCAAATGCCGAACGGCCGAGATGAAACAGAGTTCGCTTTGCTCCGTCAAAAAATAAACAAATAACTTCAGCATAATGATAAAAGCAAATAATGATAAAATGATAACAAATAATAACAAATATAAATAATAATAAAAGCAAATAATGATAAAAAGCAAATAACTTCAACATATTACAACAACGCTAAATATGTTGTAATAAAAAATCGTATAACCTGTAAATAATAAAAAGAAAATTAATGCCCATGTAAAATTTTAAAGGTTAAACAAAAATACAATAAGAGAGAAACAAGAAATTTGTTTTCATCAAACGTCAAACTTCATTAAAGGTGGCTCAAATTGCAGCGCCTGCATACTGTTGAGTAGGCAACCCTCTAATTCCGTTAATTTGCTTATAATGTGCCAAGTTTCTAGAAGTGTTTTGCCCACGGACACCTTTATGATGGGCCGATCTGCGTACACACACACACACACACACACACACACACACACACACACACACACACACACACACACACACACACACACACACACACACACACACACACACACACACACACACACACACACACACACACACACACACACACACACACACACACACACACACACACACACACACACACACACACACACACACACACACATGATATATTATATATATTACACACACACACACATATATATATATATATATATATATATATATATATATGTGTGTGTGTGTGTGTGTGTGTGTGTGTGTGTGTACCTATGGAGGGTATTTTGAAGGAAGAACGCAAAATCTTGAGGAAGATCCTTGGCCCGAGATTAATAGAAGATGGATACAGGTTGCACTCCCGGAAGACCACAGAGAAGATGTCGAACCTGGCAGCAGATATCAGAAGAAGAAGGCTTCGGTTCTATGGACACATCAGTAGACTCCCAACAACGAGACTTGCCAACAGAATCCTTAAGTATATACAAGGTGTCAAATCAACAACGTCGTGGATCGCACAAGTCAGAATAGACCTACTAGACGCAGGAATAGACTCAACAGATGTTGAAGATAGACACGCATACAGGAGAAAGATGCTCGTTTGGAAGGTCCCAGAGAATGAAATCCCAAAGAGAGCATGAGTAAAATGGACGGAGGAGCGGAAGAGGATCCATGGGGACAGGATGAGGTAGGTGTGGAGGATTAGAAGGAACAAGACATGAGTCGGAGTGCTTTGCGTGATCCAACAGGGTCTATGCGCAGATAATAATAATAATAATAAATATATATATATATATATATATATATATATATATATATATATATATTAAGGGAACGTTTGTCTTCGCCGCTATAAAGAGATTTTCGCTATAGAAAAAGTTCAACCAAAACAAAAATGTGTTTTTGTAAAACGTGTTTTACACTATTTTGAATTTGAAGTATTGAGTGCAAAGTTTAATGAAATAAAACTATATGACGTCTTTATAAAACAATATTTATGAACACGTTCACGATGGCGTGTGTCACCTGTGATGCACATCGCAACTGTCGGTGAAACGAATGTATGTCTTCAAAATAGGCTGCGTGTGCCACGAGTGACGCACTCCCTTTCTTATTTTATATGGCCTTATTTGTAATGACGCCCATGTTTGAAGCCTAGAATTGTATTGTAAGACCATTTTGAAGTGTGCTAGAGTGCTAATCCTTAGTCGGATTAGATTTTGGTCTTTTGTATTATTTTGTTTGTTTATTCTGTCATACCTTAGCCCATAGGTAATTTAAAAGGATAACAAATTTAAAGTCAATAGAAATTTTAAAAGCATAATTTTAGTTTTTAAACTTAATATTAAATATAATAAGTAATATTATATTTTGGCCTACTGATTTTTTTTTTTTTAATCTTGGTGACCTTTACTGGTAAACTAAAATAAAAACACTTTCAAAATAATAACATCTTTTTATTGACAGTTATAACACTAAGACATCAAAGAAGAAATCATATAACTTATGGCGTCTTTTACTTGAAACTTTATGTGTGTACGGATCAATAACTGTGTGCCACCAGTGACGCACTATGGCTATTATATCAGTGGTTTACAAATAGGCGTCGTGTGCCACCAGTGACGCACGGACATAACCTCTAAAATGTATAGAATGCAGTTTTTTCTGATTGAATATCACCTAAAATATTATATAGACACATTATAACAACTGCATGGAAAAAAATTTACACCTATAGTTGACATTTCATGTTACTTACCATAACACAAAATGTTATGACATGTAAAAACGGCAGTCGTCGTGAACGTCTTCAATAATACCGTAACTGTTAGAAAAAGGCAACATCCTGCCGAAACTACTGCAGAACAGCTTCATCAATTCGTTAAAATTCTGGTTTTCCAATTTTCCTTTCATTATAGGCCTTCATTATTTTATTTTTATTTCTCAATACCGTGCCAACAGAAGAACTAGCTAAATTAAAATTTCGGCAAACATCTACTTCCTTCAGACCTTTCTCTAACTCACGCAAAACTCTAACCTTAACATCTAACGATACATTTTCCGTTTCGACGTCAATACACTGTATTGTAAAAGTTTTAAAAAATACAGTATTGCTTGTAAAACGTACTAGTCATAAAACACTCGATTCAGTTGACACACTACGCACTACTTTTAACACTCGAAAAACGTGTTGGCAATCTGAGAAATAGGGTAGAAGAGTAATAAGAAGTGTGCACGTGTTTCACTGCTCTAGAGCGTTCCCACGTGTATTCCTGGAATTTTGTTGACCTTAGTAAAGAAAGCTACACTACATGTATTCACTATAGCAATGGGAAGAAACAAACACATTTGGCCATTATAGAGAGACTTTCGTTATAAAGTGATCCGCAATAGAGAGATTTTACTATATATATATATATATATATATATATATATATATATATATATATATATATATTTAGAATAAGCAGTATTTTTCACTATTTTTTATATTTCACGATTTTTTTAGAATCGTGAATTCTCCCATTCTCTAACAGACGACAAGGTCTATGAAGTTGAAATTTTGCACAGTGGCTCCACTTATAGTGCAGATGTGCCATAAGGCTGTGTTTTTAAATGTACTTTTTAAGTTGTTAAAAATGGCTTTTTTTAAACATGAAGAACTCGGATTTGTCCGCTTTACGGGAGTGCTGATTTCAATGAGACATATTTTCTTTGTTATACGGAAATATAAAGCCATTTCCGGTTAAACAAGATTTAAGGCAACGTTACGATGTCGTACACCTAATCGAATCAAAATGGCGGGCAATCAAAACGCCTGATTTATTTCTCTTTTGCTTTAAAAGGCCTATTTTATTCGATTTTCACTGTGGAAACGATTTCAAGCGTTTGGATTAATCTTATTTTTTCTTTGTTACTTATACATGACAAGATTTTAAGCAACGTCGAAATTGCATTCACCATTTGTCCACTTTTCACTCAAACACGGCTTGACAGATTTCAAAGAAGTTTTTATATTTATTAAAAAATATAATTGTTAGAAGGTTTTAGGTTAAACTTTAACTGCCATGCACTTATTCAAGAGAAAATGGCGGCCTCTCAAAATGCTTGATTTATTTTAAAACAGGATATTTTCATGAGTTCTAGAAACCAAACAGTTTGTTTCTACACTTTTTTAGATAGTCTTTTCATTTCATGCGTTGGAACAGCCAAATATGGCATTAAATCAGTGTGTTGTGTCGAAATAATAATTTTGTCGCTGTCCATTACGAAAAAACTTGAAAGATTTCAACAAAAACGTTTATAATATTTGTTTAATTCAATGCTCAGTGCTTTTAAAGCTACCTCAAACTTTCTTCCGCCTGTTAAAAACAAAAAGGCGGGCTTTCAATATGTCTGATTTATTTTTAAAAAAGTATTTCGAAGAGCCTTTGTAGCCAAACGGGCCGACCGACCACAGCGGTATAGTAGAGAGTGTGTGAGTGGCACCATATAAATAGTGTACCTGAGGCATAGCTATCACTATGGCTCAGGTAAAAACTTAATTCCGCAAGATTAACCAAGTTGGTTAAAAATGGACTTGCTAAATTTTTGGTTTTGTTTTTGCAGTTTTCTTTATTTCTTTATATTGTTATTATTTGTTATATTATAAGTAGATATAAGTATAAGTTATAAAGGCACAATGGCACACAGGCACAATGGTTTCTTTTCGCAAGTAGGGTTTAATAAAAATGGCAGATGCATTTTCTTTTTTAGAGTATAAGTTTAATTTGAGTTTTTAAATAAAATTGTATTAGATATAAGTTAGGAATAAGATGTTTAATAGACTTAAGAAATGTAAATGCGAAGCGCGGCTAAATAGGGGGTATAATGGGCACACGCCCGGGGATACCCCCTAAGCTTGTATTTAAGAAGCTATTAATGAAAAAAAAAAGTACGATTTCTTCGTGTAACATGTATTTTAACTTCGTGTAACAAATTTCTTCGTGTAACTTTGAATTTCACTTCAAGGTCAATTACAAAATACAGGGTGTTTCAAAAAGAATGACCCGATTTTAACTTGTACTATTATTGCTCCTAGTGCATTGCCGCTAGTGAAACTGCATTACCGACAACAGCGGAGGTTTAGAGTTTTAGAAAATCGCCGCTAGATATCTACACGAGCGCTGACGTTGAGGCTAACGTCAGTCTATATCAGTAGGGCGTTTTGGTACCGAACCACCACTACCAAAGGAACATTCTTCGTTGTTATGAACAGTTTGTAAACATTGGGTGTTTGTGCAAGGGGAAAAGTTCTGGACGACCACGCACATCTGAGATGGTGCAAAAATTGGAGATGAGTTTCAGCTGAGCCCGCGGAAGTCAACACGGCGTGCTAGCCGTGAACTTAATTACCTCATGTGACTGTGTGACGAGTGTTGAGGCGAAGTTTGGCCTTACGACCATACCGATTGCAACTCGTACAGGTTCTTCGTGCTAGTGAAAAAAGGAGGCGCTTTGACTTTTGCAATGCTATCTTAGAAGACATGGAAGAAGATACGTTTTTGCCTTGGTTGATATTTAGCGATGAAGCAACATTTTATATAAGCGGTAAAAAAGTTAACCGACATAATGTACTGATATAGGGACTGGACCTCATCAAACAACTGAGCATGAAAGAGATTCGGCTAAAGTGAACGTGTTTTTTGCAGTTTCACAACCCAAGATTTACAGACCCTACTTTTTTGAGAAAAACAGTGAACAGTGCATCTTACTTAACAATGCTACGAAATTGGCTATTTCCACAACTTACTGCTGACTCAGGAAACTTCATCTATTAACAAGATGGAGCACCGTCACACTGGCACAAGGATGTAGGCGGTTTGCTCAAAAACTTGCCTCAACGTTGGATAGGGCGCACAGGACCGCAACACATGGCCACTAAGGTCACCTGACCTAACACCGTGCGACTTTTTCCTATGGGGATACGTTAAAGAACGTGTTTATGTTCCTCCCTTAGCTCGTGATATTGAGGAACTTAAAACCAGGATAACAAATGCAGTAGCTACAGTCCAAGACGACATCTTGCGCACAGTTTAGGATGCGATAGGCTATTGTATGGATGTCGTCCAAGCCTCAATGGAGGTCACATTAAGCATTTGTAATACGTCAACATAAACTTGAAGGTTCTGTGAGTAGTTTGATGTATAATTTGTATGTGTGCACCCATTTTTAAAAATAAATATGGTTGTTTGAAATCGAGCCATTCTTTCTGAAATACTCTGTATTTTTGGAGAGCTATATTTCTGCATCCTTTAGAAATCGTGGACAAACAGCATTTTATGGTTACAATATCTTAATACCGATGGTGTTGGTGTTTTGGCCCGACACTTATTTGCAGAAAAAGTTACTACAGTATATTCTACCGATAAGAATAACTCGCTTTCTTCCTAAACATACAAAAACTTACTATAGTTTACATCGAAACAAAATTTTTAAATCAACTTTCAGATCTACAGTAATTTCTATTCCCTGAAAATACTTTAACGAAACAAAATGTGCCTACATATTGCAAACCAATTCTGAAACAAAATAATTTGTAGACGAAAATAAGTAAAGATTGAAAGTATTTTTCTAGATCTGTCGTGTGTAACAAATCATATATTTGTGGCCTTTATTTCTAGTGCGACGTTTTATTTCAACGTTCAGTTACAAATTTATATAATAACCAACATCATTAACCTTTCTTTTACTTTAATGTCCATACTTCATGACTAATGAGGACGATGGATCAGCGTTAGGCCTAACGGTAAAGGTAACATCGGGGGTAACTGTGGTTCGAATTAAGAACCTTGAGTTGCGCAGTTCAAGGAAACATCAGACTGAGAGTTGCTTTAACGACATCGACCACCGTTTCCTAGCGTAAGGAACAAAACATAGCACACTGGCACAATGTTTTACTATACAAATGACGTTACAACTGCACGTAGAGTTCTGTGTATCATGAAGAAGGTGCGACGCTAATGTCACTTCCTCTGTTGCACACTTGTAAAAGCCAGTTGCCAGAAAAAATGACGCCATTTTGATCACAGATTTAAATCTTGTTGATTTCTTATGCAATCCGTGCCCTTTAAACTCTAAAGATAGAATAGTTAATGTCAGCTAATCTCAGCAGCGTTGGTGGCATTGCTCGATGTTTTTCTGTTTATTCTTAGAATTTCACTTCAAGGTCAATTACAAAATATTATTGGAGAGTTATATTTCTGCATCCTTTAGAAATCGTGGACAAACAGAAATAAAAAGTAGCTTATCTTTCTCTTAATTAGTAATGACGGGTGTCAACAAGGAAATGACGTTTTCAGGCATAACACTTGTTTCCGGATACTCTCACTCTCCCTCTCTCTCTCTCTCTCTCTCTCTCTCTCTCTCTCTCTCTCTCTCTCTCTCTCTCAACACACACACACACGCACGCACGCACGCACAGTAGACTAGTAATTATCCAAAGTAATCCGATACTACCACGTATAAGGTAAAACTCGGATAAAGGAGTTTGTTTATAAACGAGGAAAAAACGAAAAATGTATTTTTAATGTTAAAGAACAGGCTATAAACCAACAACTAAACATAATTTAGTAAGACACTTGAATAAAAATAAAAATCTGTACAGTATTTTAACTCAAAACGAAATTATTTTCTAAAAAAGTCTGTGATGTTTTCTGCGCTAACTTCTTGCCTTTGTTAAACACAAGGATATGCGCCAACGCAGAAGAAATAGAAGATTCCTGTAATGTTGTGAGGATTCCTCTTGCTGTTTCATGTAGGCAAGAGCTGATTCAGTTGCTTTTAAGCCAATTATCTCGTCAGCAACGCCCTCTTCGCCATGAGGGTTGTTTTCAGTTTCGATAATTACGTCGTCAGTAAGCTCCATTTGCACTAATCATGAATGTCTGAATTACAATTACGTTCAACAGGTAGTGCATGAGGTAGTTCGAATAGTTCACTGACGGAGTTTTCATCGTCCTGCTCTGGCACATTTTGTTAATTTTCGATGCCAAGCAATTTTCTCTACGAATTTTGTATGGTTGAACATTTTGCCATCATTTTCCAAATGTGCCAAACAAGGAAAGCACTGTTATATTCCTAGAATCTGTATTGGCCGAAGCGTAAGAAAGTGCCAGAACATAACATATAACACAAATCTTTACATCAAATTCTTACATTATGTTTGTAGAAAATTACCGCCCATTTCTCTCTCCCCCAATCACATTTCAATCAACTAAATAGAATAACACATTCTAAAATTAGCACAAGTTTTGTATCCGTTTTTAGGATACAAAATTAGTTCTGATGTAGGCCTAATGTAGTTTTTTTTAATGACACTGCCTCGGTTGATTGGTACTCGGATAATCATTATTCTACTGTGTGTGTGTGTGTGTGTGTGTGTGTGTGTGTGTGTGTGTGTGTGTGTGTGTGTGTGTGTGTGTGTGTGTGTGTGTGTGTGTGTATGTATATATATATATATATATATATATATATATATAAAGAAAGAAAGAGAGACAGAAATAATTGTATTGTCTCAAATATTTGATGTGTTACGTCAATTTTAAAGATTTTCATACTTCGTGACCGTTAGATGAATATAGCTTCTATTTTACGTCCGCCTGTATGTGAGAAAACTTACTCGTTCTAGAGCAAACCACTCCCTACTATATTTTTTACATAGAACAGAAATACCCGGTTTTGACTTGATCGTCGCTACAATATTTACAACACACGCGTGTGCGCACACACACACACACACACACACACACACACACACACACACACACACACACACACGCACGCACACACACACACACACGCACGCACGCACACACACACACACACGCGCGCGCGCATAAACCTTTGTAAACTCTAAGAGTTTAAAAATCTAATTTCATAATTTTTAACATGTATCACGTTTTAGGGCTGGTTGTGATATTGGATTTTGCGAAACGTTCGATGCGAGGAACATGAATATTAACATATAATAGTATATTCTGCGCGTCGCATGTCTCATAGTAAATTAATTATAATTAAAATTTCCTGTGTTTCCGCCCAAGATCGAACCGAGGACCTTGCGCGTGTGATGCGTACTACAATCCGGAAACTACGAAGAAGTTTGACCGATTTAAATGTATGAAATGAATCGTTAATTTAATTTAGTTATATTAAAAGATCAATTGTTTTATATTAATTCGTAACTATCAGCTGATTTCACCGAACAGCTGGTAGGTTATAATAAGTTTTAGTTGTGTTTTTAAAAACTAGCTATGCTAGTCGTTTATTTTAATTCGTAACGATTAGCTGATTTCATTGAACAGCTAATAGGATATAATAAGTTTCAGGTTATGTTGTTAATAACCAGCAATGTTGGTTTACCGCGTTTTCATAAAAAATCGTAATTAAAATAGGCCTAACAATTATTAAAATAAATACAAGATTATTTAATGAAATAAATATATGTAATTATAATTTTTAAGAAAAAAAGAATACAATTATATTATTGAATAAAAAATAAAATTCATGTGTCGTGTTTTAGAACAAATTATCCTAATTAAAATAAAAAGTTGAAGAAGACATAGTACATGATTTTTGTTTGGTTCAATGATAGAAATGTTTGGTTACGACATTTTTTTAACTACAAGACATAAGGCATATTACATTAATTAAAAACCTATCTTTAATGTTGATAGAAATGAATATCATAATGAATAGCCTTTGAGAAAATATCCTGAGAGTTTTCGTATTTAAAATTCGGTCTAACCGTTTAAAATTGGTGGCAATAAACTGAATTTATCGGCGTTGAATTATGATTTTTTTTTTGCAAGGCAATCACGTGCATTTGAAAGCAGTTTTTTTATTCCAACGATTAAATAAAAGAGATTGATATAATTTAATCAAATAATGTAAACACGCGTGGGTCGGTGAGCAGGTTCGTGTCGAGAAAGAATTTAATTACTGATTGTTTTATTGATACATTTATGTAATTGTAACACATTCAATTCAAACTCTTGTATTTATTATCTAGTCAATAAAATCTATCATGTTTGGAGTGGTAGTAATTTGCTATCTCATCAATGAAGTAAAAATATTGAACTATGTAAATAAGATGGTCAAGCATACGCTTCAAAAGCACCGAAGATCTGTAGTATCTTGTTTCTTGTCCTTCGACCGTAGAAATGAAAATTGGAGTAAATAATAAAAATTATCAAGAACGGTTCAGCTGACTCCCGTACAATCCTAACTGCTTCGCCACTTATTCTTTTACGACGCTCAAGACCGCTTGCAATGTAAGATTTATATTAAACTAGTAGTTTAAAGAACCGCAGACCTCGCAGTATATTCTTAATTAATACACAGAGCGCTCCACGACAGTGCTCGTAACTTTTCCCCCCAATTTACCCGGTAACTGTAATATTTACGAAAAAAGTTACTGGAACAACTTTGTTGGAAATTGTAAGTTCTTTCTCCATGAGGCGGTCAAAATTGTAATAGGTCTTACCGTTCAACCAATATTACAGGTAATAATCAGCAACTACACTCTCAACGTTGAATCATAGCCGCTATCGGAAGTGAATCGGAAAATATCTTACACGTATCTCAGGCTTCACACAAAGTACCTTCCTACCAAATTTCAATATAATCGGCTTTTGCGTTTGACTAAAATTGTGTACATCTTAAAACGAAATAAATGGAAAAAAAATCTTAAAAGTTGTATATTGAGCTTTGTACAAAGTAACTTCATATCAAATTTCAAAAACCATCAGTCATCGTGTTTGGCCAAAACTGCGTAACAAACACAAACCAAATGTCTTGTTGAGTTAGTGAATTTTTCAAACAGTCCTTTGTTGAGGTACAAAAATAGAACAATACGTAAAATACCGAAACATTCTGAAAGCCCGTTTTTTATGATCCAAACTATTTCTTTTTTGATGTTTTGAGAATTTTCTGACTTAACATATTGAAATTAGATTGGGGAAATGCCAACTTGTACGTATTGTGTCGAAATTAAGATGAAGGACATGCCAACTTGAACTTATTATGTCGAAATTAGATGGAGAAAATGCCAGCTTGAACTTATTGTGTCGAAATTAGATGGAGGATATGCCAACTTGAACTTATTGTGTCGAAATTAGATGGAGGACATGCCAACTTGAACTTATTGTGTCGAAATTAGATGGAGGACATGCCAACTTGAACTTATTATGTTGAAATTAAATGGAGGATATGCAAACTTGAACTTATTATGTTGAAATTAGATGGAGGACATGCCAACTTGAACTTATTATGTTGAAATTAAATGGAGGATATGCAAACTTGAACTTATTGTGTCGAAATTAGATGGAGGACATGCCAACTTGAACTTATTATGTTGAAATTAAATGGAGGATATGCAAACTTGAACTTATTGTGTCGAAATTAGATGGAGGACATGCCAACTTGAACTTATTGTGTCGAAATTAGATGGAGGACATGCCAACTTGAACTTATTATGTTGAAATTAAATGGAGGACATGCCAACTTGAACTTATTATGTTGAAATTAAATGGAGGATATGCAAACTTGAACTTATTGTGCCGACCGTAGTTTAATTGTATAATGTAAAGTCTGACTAAAAAAGAATTTTCTAAAATTCAACACCATGGTAAAAAGAAATTTTGGGTCGAATTTTCTTAAAACATAATAGACACTATAAAACAAAAATAATGAAAACGTATTTCAGCACTTATGAAAAATCAACCTCTAAGGGGTTTAAAAACGAACGAACCATGGAAGCTATATCTACTACGGATTTGATAATTTCAGCACTGCTGGATCAAAACAAAAATCTACTCGAACATGAAATGATCGAAAGGCTTATATTACAATATCTCTAAATAGACAACAGCTAGAGAGCTAAAATTTTCCATGGAGGATCAGATCTTAATGAGTAGGAGGTGTTTACTAAGACATGATTTTAAAATCCGCCGACTGAAAGTGGATTGAATTATTTTTATTCTTCTTCATAACATTGAGTAATTCAAAAAAATTAAAAAATAAGAAATTATTTACTAGTAAAAATTGCATTAAAGTATTTATTGTATGGGTTTTTCGTTTTTATTTCAACTCGACCGTACGGCATTCGGTATTAATGTTTATTACGCAGTTGTAGCTAAACGTTATTAACCGATTATTTTGAAATTTGGTACGAAGGTTCGAACGATGTATGGTAACATTTTTTCTGATTACTTTCTGTTTTAAAATGGCGACCTCTGATTCAACGATGTCCATTGTACGCAGTTTTTGCCAAAGGCGTAGATTGTTTTGGAATTTAGTACGAATATACCTTGTATGAAGTCCGAACATACCTTGTATGAATGTAAGATATTTCTCATTCACTTCCGTTTCAAGAAGGCTGCCTTTGAGTTAACGATGCTGAGTACTGAAAAAATCTTACAAGTATCTCGGGCTTTATATAAGGTACCTTCGTACCAAATTTCAAAACAATCGGCCAATGCGTTTGAAAAATTACGTACACTCATTATTATTAAATCAGAGGCCGCCATCTTAAAATGAAATAAATGGGAAAAAATCTTACATGTAGTCATTTGAGCTTTGTACAAAATAACTTCTTATCAAATTTCAAAAACCACATTCACTGCGTTTGGTTGGTATGTATTTAATAATTAAATTATTTAAAAGATGAAACGCGTATTTTTACTTTTGTTAATTGATTGTAGTTTCAGGTACTTAAATAGTGATTAAAAAAATCATAGAAATTATTATTTATATTACTTATTTTCCAGATTCAAAGGCTTATATTTGATAAATGTTTGTACTTATTTCTGCTTTACGTAGACTATTGTGAAAACATCTGAACGTTTTCCCTATTATTTTGATTACACTGCCGTATTACTTCATTAGTTTTTTTTAATTATAGTAATATTTATATTGAACAAAATCATTTCTAATCAATTTATTTCATTTTGCCGATACATAATTATTATGTTATGTTCAGTAGCTTTTAATTATATATGTGTATATATATATATATATATATATATATATATATATATATATATATTCATTACAAGTTTACTAGCTTAATAAACGTACTGAACAGTGAGCAGTTAGCACACGGCAGCACGTTGTCTTATTAGTAAACTATTCTCTAAACTGTGATTAAATCACTGCTACTGTTCACTGCTCAGAGTATTAACTACTAACAGGAAAACACTCTTAAGCTCACGTCTGCTATACATGTAAAACATGTCAGAGATTAAGGACAGTCCGACCACTATTTAAACTCAATGTTAACTGTATGTTAGATATCTCGAGAACTATTTAATTAAGACATACACCTATTTCTTTATTTATTTTTGCAGGGAAAACCTTCATCTAGTTCCGAACACAGGATTATATATATATATATATATATATATATATATATATATATATATATATATATGTGTGTGTGTGTGTATCATATGTATATATATATATATATATATATATATATATATATATATATATACATATATATGGTTTTTTATAAATTGTCATGTATTTTTTCTAAAACATGTGTTAAAAAAGCATTTTTCATTTCGTCTGTATTAAAAATATCTTGAAATCACTGTGTGCGGAACTAGTCTATGCAACTGACTTGAAATGAAAATTTGGTAAACAATATTTTAACGGTTTTTGCGACCTCTGGCAACTTATGTTAAGTATCCAGCACTATAACTAGTATGAGTCTTTATCCTCTTGGTACACATCCTCTAGCTTTCTTTTTGTAACAGTTCTTGATTTTCTAACTTTTTTCAAGTTCCAGAGCTGCTCTTTTTTATTTTTTAATACGGTTTATATAGACGTGTCGCATTTCTTTAACCCTGTTATGTCCCACTTTAAGCGCTAAATGTTACATATTTTGACTTTTGTCACACAACCTCCATTGTATGAGAACACTACATCAAGAACACTAAATATTATTGTTTTTATGGTAACAAATACTCTTTTTGGCATGTTAACAATGTTCAATGATTCATTGTAATTTTGTGATTTTCCTTTCAAACATATTCTCAGAAGATTATGGTTGGTTTGCTGTTGAAAAACGTGTTTGATTTCTTGCATGATGATATCTGGTAAATCTAAATGTTTATGTATGGAGTTAGTAATAATTATAGTGTGAAACACAATTATGAAACATGCTTAGCATTTATGTCCAGATACCAAAAGTATAGTATTTACACACCGCGAGTTTCTATAAAACATTTTTTTTTTTTGCACAGTAAAACATATATTAACTACCAAGTGTTACATATCATTTTGAAGAGAAAATTCCGTAGAATAATAATTAGTCCAAATCTAAAAATCGACCCAATATTTTTTTTGACGGATGTAATTTTTAGGATGATGATTAAAAGAAACCACTCCTATTATTATTAAAATGATTTGTAAAAGAAAGAAGCTTTTTAAATGCAATAAATTTAATGTGGACGGACATTGTAAGCGTTGCTATTGTTGCATTTTTCAGAATGAAGGAGCTGAGGCAGCAAGATCTTGTCTGCGTGGGCTCCAACTACAGCGTGCTATCGGACAACCTTCGCCGCTGTACGCCCAACGTCGTCAAGTGCTCGATATTCTGTGGCGGCCGGAGATGTAAATATGAAAACCCAAACTGCTGGGACTCCGCCAACATGGCTATCCGAGGCATTTACTCTCATTGGTAACAACAAGCACTACTCTCACTATACAGTAAACATTATGAACTATATATAAATCGAATGAATGCATGAATTTGTAGGTTTACTATTGCACTGCGACCTTTGTGGGTCTATTGTGCTCCCTTTCTATATTCCTGAGATGCTCAGTTACGGCGCCTTCTTCAGTCCAATTCTCCTTATAGACTTTATAAGGATTTGGAGAGGATTCAAGGTAAGTAGCTCCACCAATTCTAATTTGTGATTTTCCCAGTTCCTTAATGCTTTCTCTGCTTTCCTTTTAAATTTTTCTTTCTCTTGACTTTTATTGCGGAGGTTCTGCTCCATTTGGCCAACTTTTTTATTGTGCCGTGAGATCCAGCTCATTCTATCTTACTTATAGAAACACCCAAAAGTAACTAAGGAAATGAGGTCCGCTCATGCAGAGCCCTTAATGCATGGGCAAGGTACTGTTTGAGGTCGTCAGGTTTGATACACCGATGTCATTCACTTCATCAACATAAGGTCGGGTCGCTTTACACTTTCGAGTTAGCAGAGCTTTGGAGAGTAATGAATGTGTGTGTGTGTGTGTGTGTGTGTGTGTGTGTGCGCGCGCGCTTGTGTGTGCGCGCGCGTGCGTGCGTGCGTGCGTGCGTTCGTGCGTGTGTCTTGAGTAGATAGGTGAGAGTAGTATGAGCTAGAAGTACGGTGGGATCGCTAAGCCCGCCAGCTGCTCACTTCAGCTGCCTTCGCCGGACCACTGTATATTATAGTGTACAGTATGCTATACGTTTCGCGCTATGAATGAAACTCTTATTTATTAAAATCTAGACTATACATTCTGCTACATTGTTCAATGCTTTATTGCTTTGTTTAAAAAGCAACAATTAAAAAAATCAAAAGTATGTACTTCCTCGTATTAGCACATGTTTAAACGTTACAGCGTAATGATAAGTTCATGGTATAAAATTAAGAAATCCATTGTTTGTCAATAAACGAAAAAATGGCAGAAATCATCAGATTTGATCAATGAACACTAATACTTAGCGAGTTTAAATGCACTCGTGAACTATGATAAGATAAGCATTGACCATGACTTGTTTTTAAAAACACGTGATATATTCTCACATGGCACAGATAACACGGCTTGCAGTCTGTCTGTCTGTCTATCTCTTATACAATTATCAGTCTATTTTTATCGTACTTTAATTTTAACAGATTACAATACAAAATTTTGAGCATAATTTCCAATAAATATTTAACACCCGTTTCGCCAGTTTAACCGGTAACCGTAATATTTACGAAAAATGTTACTGGACCACCTTTATTAAAAATTGTATGCTTTCTCTCTATGAAGCGATCAGAATTTTGCCAGTATTGCAGGAAACGACCAGCAACTACACTCTCAACGATGAATCAGAGCTCCCATTTTGAAACAGAAATTAATAGGGAAAAATCTTACACATATGACTTTCAAGCTTTGTACAAGGTATCTTCGTACCAAATTTCAAAACAATCTGCCATTGCGTTTGATTAAAATTGCTTACAATCGTCATCGTCCGTAATCTTGAAACGAAAATAAATTTAAAAAAATGTTACATATAGTCTTTTGAGCCTTTACACAAGGTATCTTCGTACCACATTTCAAAACAACCTGCCATTGCGTTTGATTAAAATTGCTTACAATCGTCATCGTCCGTAATCTTGAAACGAAAATAAATTTTTTTAAATGTTACATATAGTCTTTTGAGCCTTTACACAAGGTATCTTCGTACCACATTTCAAAACAATCTGCCATTGCGTTTGATTAAAATTGCTTACAATCGTCATCGTCCGTAATCTTGAAACGAAAATAAATATAAAAAAATGTTACATATAGTCTTTTGAGCCTTTACACAAGGTATCTTCGTACCACATTTCAAAACAATCTGTCAATGCGTTTGACCAAAACTGCGTACAATTGTCATCATTAAATCAGAAGCCGCCATCTTGCAACAGAAGTAAATGAGGAAAAATCTTACACATACGTCTTTCTTGCTCTGTACAAGGTACTAAAATTTCAAAACAATCGTTCAATGCGTTTGGCCAAAACTGCGTAACAAGCAACCAAACACATAAAAACACAAAACCAAATGCCGAACGGTTCATTTGAAACAGAGACCTCGCTTTGCTCGATGGATTAGGCAGGTAGGATTTTTACCTGTGTAAATTATACAGTATTAGATTGTGTAAAATATAAAAAATTTTGAAGGGTTATTATTATCGAATTTTTATTGCAAAATGTTAATGGCGTAACACATCATAGTAAAATCCATACCCGGGACCTAGAAATAAGCGTGGATCCTGATCTCTAAACTACTTTTTGAGTGGTCCTTCAATGTACATTTCCTTTAAAGTGTAAACGAAAAAATTGTGATATTGTTACTTTTGTAAATTCGTTTCCACCAAGTCAATGAGACAGTTACATGCCTCGGTTATTTATTAGGTTACATAGCATGTTCCTAATACATGCTTACTTACATATAGACAAGGTAGACATGCTTACTTACATATAGTCGGCTTATTCCTATTGGCAGGCAGATGCTGTGTATAAAACAAGAATCACAGAACTGTAGACATTGCGAGGTCATATCTCCATGGCACTGAAAACTTTTCCGCCAATTTAACAGGTAACCATAATACAGGGTGTCTGAAAAAGAAGTCCCTAGTTTTATGTGTAAATTTAATGGTGAAATTAATGAAAAACTACATCATCGAGTACGTACAATGAAAGAGAATACCTTCGAGTTATTTTTAACGTTAGTAAACTTCAACGTGGGATCCATTTGTTGCCCTGCACACGTCGAGACGATATTCCACTTCTCACCAGGTATTTACCAACACAGCAGGTGTAACTGTATCAACAGCCGTGATGATTGTTTCCTGTAAATGGTTGCTGTCACGGATCTTTTCAGAGTACGTAACATTTTGTACATGTTCCCAAAAGAAAAAGTCAAGTGGGGTTTAGTCCGGGCTTCGTGGTGACGAAGAGATTGGGCCAACCTTACCTATCTACCTTCCCGGAAAACGAGTGTCAAAAGCCGCGCGCACACGGTTACTGTAATGAAGTGGGGCACCATCTTGGAAAAAACACAAGCCCTTTTTCCACCTCAGTATCTTCCACTTGGGGAAAGATATACTCTGTCAACATGTCACAGCATATGTCCCCGTTTATTGTTATTTCTACAAAAATGAAAGGAACAATCACTCGATCTTCATTCAAACCGCATCGAACATAAAGTTTTGGAGAGTCACGTTGATTCTGAATAACGACATGCGGTGACTCTGCCCCCCCCCCAAATTCTGCAGTTATGACGATTAACTGTTTCACTCATATGAAATGTTGCCTCTTTAGAAAACAGGACATTTTTCAAAAAAAAATAAATTTATTTTCATCAATTCTATGTAGAAAGTTAACAGCAAACTGAATTTTTTGGTTTTTATCGGCAGGTTTAATTTTATGTAATAGTTGTAATTTTTAGGCGCGCAAATGAAGTCTTTTACATAACACATCGTACAAAGTACTTTTAGGCACTCCTAATTGTAGACTACGTCTGGCTAATGACTTCTTTGGGTTCAGAACGCACGAAACACGGGTCTGTTCAACAGTAGCTTCAGAAGTTCTCGGTCTACCTGGCGACTTTGCTTTTAAAACATTGCCGGTTTCCTTAAAACTTTAGTCAGTAATGGATAGTTTTTGCTGCACGTGGTCCACCACCATACTCACGTCTAAAATTACGTTGTACTGTTATAACGACTCTGTTTGCACACACCAAATAACACACTGCGCCTTTTGTTGCGGAGTAGCCATTGCACTGCATTGAACACCTAAACTGAGCGCTGTCGCCGTTTTTCTCAAGGTCACGCAGGCCTTCCAACTGCAAGAACTGAATTCCCACATTTACGAGAGCAAAACTTGGACAGTTGATGCATTAAATACCACAAACTAGAATAGTGTGTCACTTTGTACATATTCTATTGGTACATTAAAACTAGGGAGTTTCAGATACCTTGTATTTACAGAAGTGTTACTGGACCAACTTTATTGAAAATTGTATGCTCTTTCTTCATAAAGCTGGTGGAATTGTGATAGGACGAGCTGTTCAGTCAGTATTACGGGGAATAGCCAAGTCTTTAAATCAGATGCTGCCATATTGAAACTTAAGGAATGAAAACAAAAATCTTACACAAATATCGTCCGGGCTTTATACAAGGTATCTTCATACCAAATTTCAAAATAATCGGTCAATACGTTTGGCCAAAACTGGGTAAGAAACAAGCAAACAAAAACTGTATTTTTAATACCTAAATTAATTATTGTGTTCAGTATATTTCAATATTTTTATGTACTCTTTAGGGTCACAGATGACATTTTAGCGATGGCTAGACCCTGCACAGAAATAATTTTCAAGAAGAAAGTAATAGAACAATTCCAAAGGTTAGTAACAAACTTGTAGCTTAATTAAAATGTTAGTAATTGCAATAGTTGAGTAAGGTACAGATTAATATTTGCATTTTAAGCAACAAAGATAAAATATTGTTCTATGGCTAGAAATTTTGTATTTCTTTATGTTCATTTTATTGTACATAATATGTTTTAAATGGCTACATGTCATCTTTCATTGATTCTGTAATATCTTCAGTCATTGAATATAGTAATTGAATCTTAGTAATTACAATAGTTGAGTAAGGTACAGATTAATATTTGCATTTTAAGCAACAAAGATAAAATATTGTTCTAAGGCTAGAAATTTTGTATTTGTTTATGTACATTTTTTTTTGTACACAATATGTTTTAAATGGCTACATATCATGTTTCATTGATTCTGTAATATCTTCAGTCATTGATTGTAGAAGTATTGGAATAATAACAGTTATGGGAGATTTTTTAGCACTTGCTGCTGGTGGCATCATGGGTTCAACTACAATTAAATAGATAATAGTACTGTATATTTTCTTAAACATCTTCTCAACTGTCCTTGCAGCTTGCAGCGTTCATAGCGGCTAATAGTCCAACCACTTGGACTTTAAAACAGATATCGAGCATGATTTTTATAATGGTGGCTGTACTTGTAGTCTGTTTATATTCAATGCATAGGTGGATAGGTAGATAGGTACATAGGTGGATCCAGTGATGAACAACCAAAAATTCAAAATAAAACAAAAATTTTCCTAAACTCTAAGTGGTCAAAATGAATAGAGATTCATATTTGTAGGTAAAAAATGCATTTTCAACCACCAAAAACTTAAAAGTACCCCCTCAAATTCCCTTATTTTTTATTTTTTTACTTTGTACATAAATAATTTTAATTGTCAAAAATTAATTATTTTAATGTAAGAAGTGAGGTACAATTGAAGAAGTGGGAGTAGTACATTGAAAGATTGCCCTTAGATAAAGCAAAATCCTAACTACTACTAGTGTTCTTTTTTAAAACACTTATATTTTAATATGTATATTTTTAACTTAATTTTTCTTTATATTAAGACCAAAATATCCCTAAACGTTAAATTGTTTTGATTAGTGATTTTTTGTAAAAGAGCATTTTTTGTGATAATTCTGTGTTTGAGTAATATTATTTTTTGTAGATCTAAACATTCTATTTACATTAGATATTTATTCAGTCTAGGAATAAAATCACTTATCAATTTACAACAGCCAGGAGAGCATCGGAACTGTGGATGTCGCTTAGAGGAAAGTGGTTTCACCTATGATCCTGCTGTCTTCATGAAAAATGACAGTAAGACCTACACAAAATAAAATTATTCATTAATATACCCCTGATTTAACGAAAATCATTATACAAATCATATTATACAAAAAATAATCATTATTATAATCATAGTTATTTAAGTATTGCACTTGTTGATTCACCCCTATTTTATCCAAAAGTTAAGTAACATTTTAATTTCCCAGGAGTAAATTTCTAATTTTAAGTTTGGATAAGATTTTGTTTTAGTAAAAGATTCAGGAAGGAAACTCAGATCTGTAACCAGAAAGACAGCAATTCCAAAAATAGGTGGAAGTATGTATTATGAGTTCATTTACTGTAATCAAGTTGTATATGTTTACAAGAATGATACAGCATGATGTTCTCATCTTGAATATTGTTTTTGCCTACTGTTTATCTCACAAAGTTTATCTTTTAGTATTACTTCTCTCACCTTCTCGTTTTGTGATGTTTGCTCTTCATTACCTCATTTCATATGCAAAATCAGTATTGAAATGTATTGTTACTTTCCAGAGAGATTGCTTCAGTATAGATCATAGATCATAAAAATGACATTTTTTAGAATAATTTTGCCTGAAATTTTAAATTACAGCTTACAACATTAATAAAAGAATAATAATAAATCCAAAGAGGTGTCAGAAGAGCAGGGAATTTTAAAGTAGCACTTTATTAATATAGTTAAAAACTTAAGATATATTTATTTAATGTGTTATATGGTGATTCTAGTTTTTTACTACAACTATGGTTGGGATGACTACAGAGAAGCATCACTCACTAGTCTTATAGACATGGTCAAAATTATCAGTTATGGCCTCACAGAAGGAAAGGTTGCCGTTCATTGTCATGCAGGTAAATTTATTTTAACTTCTTTTAAACATAACAATAGGATCATTTAGACACCAACTTGAAAAACCAAAATAACTCTTTTTAGCTCATTGTTCCAAAAATGGTTAAATAAAGGCCTGTCACTTTTTAATTTATTAAATGTTCAAATTACTGATCTTCAACTCTTATGCAGTTGTCCAGATTTCGCTGAAAACATTGCATGCATTTTGAAGTATTACTAGGTAATGTATTAAGACGAGACATAATCTGCGTAAAATGTCCAAATTTGTTAACATCTGTTCTTACTGAAATCAACCACCTTTATTAGATTAGATTAGATTAGATTAGCGTTTGAGGATATCAAGTTTGATGGTTCTTGGCACTGTGATCAAAAAGCCTATTTTGGAGCTAAGCTTCTTGGATTATAATTCAACAGACTGTTGCCTTCAATGAGTTTTAGTAGTCCATTAACTATTTCATTCTGCTAGAGGTCTTCAGGGTTCTACCTCCTGATGGCAAAAGCCTTAAAGTCATAGATTATGTGACCTGCAGTTTCCTTTTCCTGTATAACCTACACAATATTTCTCTTTGGTATTTTCCTATCATGTTCATGTGCACCTTCAGGTCATAGTACCCAATAACCTGCTATGGATTCTACAGATTTCTTGATTTGCCCTTTCTCCAAGATCTTAATCTTCCTTGCTGACAGTCTTCCAGTCTTTGAGTACATATCTGTCCTGCATGTCATCACAGCCTTACAAATATTGTATTTCTTACATCCAAAGATTGATACCTGAGAGGTGTTCTGCTTCTAGATTTAATTAAGAAATCCCTCTGCTTCCGCCTCCTCTCATCTCAGTTTGCACTTTTGTACTCCCAATAGACATTTGAAAATATACAAATGTCTGTCACATTTGAGACACGCCATCGTACTACTCATTTGAAATGTTTTACTTCTTCCATTGCAGTAGGGTAGCTTCACCTAGCATCCCTAGTGTCTCCTGAAATTCACTGCTCTTGGATTCCATGTGGTTTTTAAATACAGCCCTATTTTCTTTCCTCCTTTATGCTGTTTTTCTTCCCACATCCACTTTTGTCAGTTTCCCAGGGTTTTCTATGTTTTGAAGGTTAGTTCTAACCATCAAAATCCCACAAGTAGCATGAAGAATACAATGTCTATTCACACAGGGCCTTGCATATATACAGGTAAGGCTAATTTAAAAACTGGAGATTGTATGGTATTCAGAATCCACAAATTTAAGATAAGTTCTTCCTTACCCATGTAATCTTCAGCATATACTGTTCCACCTTAATTTAGGATGAAGGGATTTAACTCAAGAACAGATAGATGAAGAAAGATTATATTTAGTTAGGTCACCCTGGGATTGCCAAAACTATAGTGAAAATGTACGAGCCCCTGAGAGAAACCACTTTCATTGGTACCTGCTTTTCAAAATTCAAATTAAATATTTTTCAGGAAATTAAAAATAATGGAAAGCCCTCTATTTAAATTTTGTTAAATCTTCAATAAATTAATGGTGGTAATTTTTTTAACAGCTAAAAGAAATACAATATCTATATTACTGACCTTTAAGGGTTTAATACCGTCTGTCCTATTTGTTGCAGGTTTAGGAAGAACTGGAGTACTGATAGCTTGCTTTTTGGTTTACAGTATGAGATTCAGAGCTAACGATGCAATTCGGTTTGTACGAATCAAAAGACCAAATTCTGTCCAGACAAGATGTCAAATTCAGTGTGTGCAAGAATTTGAACAGTTCATATGGCCTCACAACACTATATTTTGTAATCGGTAAGCCATTATTAAATTATTATTTTTGAATTATTGAGTAGGCATACTCATAATTTACAATTTTATTTATTTATTATAATTTTTTTTACTGTGGATGTAAAGTATTCTAGCTCATTGGGGAACAACTCAAAATATTATATGGAAATCCCCCTCCCCTCGACCAACCCCTTATTTTAAAGGTCTTGCTGACTGAAAATAATTTCATAAACTGAAGTACATATTTTTTGTCATATTTAAATAATAGTTCATAAAATTTTTAGTTATATTAGAAATAAGTAAAATTGTAATCAACTACTATTTTGGTATGACCAATACATCAATTTTATATTTTTTTTACTTATTTGAAAAAACAGCTTATGATCTACTCCTCCTGAGATCCAACCAGTATTTCTTAATTATGAGACAAAAATGGTAACTACTTAAAAGAGGGCCTTACAAAAGTTCACTTAATGTACACCAATACATGGCCTTTTAAATTTTGTGTATTACTTTAAAACTGATTTGTATAGTGAACAGAAAATATCTAATACTAAAAGTCAATACCTTTTTTAAATCTGTCTATTCAAAGTGGTGGTTTTCAACATTTTAAAAAGAATTATTCAAAAGCGTTTTGAAAACATAATGTTTATTTCAAGAGGATAAATTTTTAAAAAATGAATAATGATTAATCCAAATTGCTTTGTTTCATGTCATTTGAGATTTCCTTATATTCATAAAACAATTACATATTAAACAGGGTTATTCAAAAATTATTTAACAAATTTAAAACATATAAAACTTTATTCAAATAAATTACATCACCACCAATTTAAGGTCATTTCAAAGCAAAACACATTAAGTTTGACTTAACTAGTCCACTAGTTCCTAACACTAGAACTATCATTATTGTTGTTAAACATTGTTACTTTTATTGTTATAGAATGCATTTGCAACATACTTTGAATTTTATGATGCATATTCAGTTACTGTAGTTAAATATACATTTTCTACAAACAAATTATTGTAAGGAATTTCCAAGTTGACTAACAATTTACTTTTCTTTGTTGAGAATGGTTTTTTTTTAAACAAGAAAAATCACCAGAACACCAACTAGTTCCTAATGTTGTAGAATAACTAAGAAAAAGTTTTGCTTATATTTCTCATAATTCAACTAGTAGTGCATCATATGTGAGACTGACATTACATAACCAACTATTAGCTTGCATTACAATAATACATTTGAAGTCATATGACTGTGGGTCATCAAACTGGAGACTGAAACAAAGTCTCTAACTTTTTAATAGTAAAATATGGAGTAGAATTTCAAACACAACATTCCTATTCAATGTAATTTTCAGAGATAAGTCAATATTTTACAAAATCATTGGCAACTCATAGCCAAAATTAGTGGGTGTACTGCTCTAGAAAATTTTTAGTCTCTGTTTTAAAACTGTGTTACAGGAAACAAACATGTATAAAAAAATTTTATTCCGAAACTTCATAAAATCCTAAAAGGCAAAACCAAACATTTTTTACTTACTTTAACCTAAATTATTACAGCTCAAGCTTAATCTATTCATTTAAAAATGAATCCATTTTTCATGTTTTAATTTGTGCCAAAAGATCAATAATTTTCTCCTTCATCTCTGTTAAAGTTTCCTGTTATAAAAAAACTAGAAAAAATTGAATGAAATATAATAGTTGAAAGCAGGATAATAAACTAATTCCACAATTTATTACATTCAAGAATACTGGTACATGGTTTTAAGTAAAATACATGCCGAGTAAAAAAAAACTACCTTCCACTGCATCAACAGTGCTTTCTCTCCTTTGCAGCCTCATGTACAGCTCCCTATGTGTGCATGCTCACAACAGTCAAACACCTAGCTACTAAAACTATGAAGTGCACAGTTCTATGCAAAGATTTTTTATCTTTTTAGTAAACTGGGGATGACTACTGATATTAAACTTAAAGATTATATATTGTACAAGTAAAAAGAAGGAATTAAAAAAAAGGACTCATTATATTAAATGTTATTGATCATATCAAGTAAAAATTTGGGGATCTGCAGTTCAACTGTGCCTATACATGAGCTGCCACTACATTAAACACAACACAATGTGTATACAATAACTTCTGAACTGCTGACAGGTGCAAAGAAACCTTCATGAAACTTTTCATCATATTTATTTAGGTAGCCCTATCTCAATAAACATTTTTGGTAAACAATCTCTAAAGGTAACTATTTTTGGGCACATATCAAACAAAAATTTTACAGTTTGTTCTTTTTTTCCATAAGGCAACCACCATGGTGTCCAGTACCTGGAAATTCTAGGGAAAAAATCTAATTTCTCAGTTAAGTGAAAGTGACCAAAATATATTCCATCACTATGAGGAAGATTAGGCATTATTTTACTGCCACTTTAGAAGTTCAAAATTTTCTTGATACGCTACATGTAGATCAGCGTATTGGTTAGGCTGATCCAATTACAAGGTCAACTCCCTTTCCACATTTGACCCAGCTAATTTTTTTTCTTGTGGGTTTCCATTAAAGATTGAATTTTTGTCATCTTAACCTACGGGATCTTACTGAGATGAGTCTTGGAATTATGCCACAGCTGCAGAAGTAAAGCCTGACTTACTGGCTAAGGGGCATAGAACGAAATTTACTTCAGGTGATTTGCCTGGAATATTGCCAGCATTATTAATGGTAACCACATCAAACCAAAATGAACTTTAACTGACAAATTTCATGTGTTTTGTTTTTAAATTATAACTCAACTTATTCTGTAAGTTATCTGAATAAACTTCTATAATTACATTAATGTTACTGATTGTGACCTGAAATTCAGTTATATTTTTAATATAATATTAATTACTGTTTTGCTTAAATGTCTAATCAACAGACTTTCATTAAAAAAAAATCGAGTCCCTGTAATGACACTATCTCACTACTTGACAACTCAGAAAATCATGCTGCATGGCTTTGAAGCACGATGTTTTCGTCATATTCCTAAGGTAAGTCTATAATTGAACTGTTAAAATATATATTTATAAATTCTTAGTTATTGTATTATTGTTTGAGCTAACATGGAGTGGATAACTGATAAGTTAGAAAATTATGTCACGTAAAAATATTCAGGACACAATAACTTATATTTGAAATTTGAAATAAAATAGAGATACAGTTTTTAAACTGTAAAATTGTTATAAAACTTGATGTATTCATGCTGTACTTGCAAATACCTTTAATAACCCATTAGATATATTTTTTAATACTAATTAGCCACCTCGGTGGCCTAGTTGATAGCGTACTGGGCTTTCACCTCGAGGACCCGGGTTCGATTCCCAGCAAGGGTTTGTCATTTTCATACGCTATAAATCATCACATCGTCTGCATTAGTCCAAGTGTGCAAAATAGTCGGACGTTAAACACAAAAAAAAAATTAATACTAATTCTTTTTTTTTGTGACATTAAATTGTAAATTTTCAAAACTTAATAATTATAAACATACTTTTTAAATATTTAAAAATATATGTTTTTAATAATTATTTTTCTATATTGTTTTTTTTTAATTCAAACTACTCTTGGGAAATAGCTTCCAATACATTAGCTTTGCTTATGTAGTCCTTAAACAAATTTAATCAACATAGTTATAATCAACAATATATTAATTTTATACTATACCAAACACAACATACTATATAAATTTATTTTATAGCCCCCTCCATTAAGAAAATAATAACCTTATATTTTTGCTAGCTTTGTTGTCTTGTGTTTAACACAAATGCCTATAGTTACTTAATTTTTTGGCTTAATATTTACGTGCTGAAGATACATTGTGGTCAAACAGTGTAGACTCCCATACAGGAACAAGATTACGTTTTGATTAATTATCTCTTAGAAGCAATCAAAACATCAGAATTGTAAAAATTCTTATCACACCGTCTTCGGAATCAAATTAAAGATAAAAAAGATTTAATTTTGCATAATTGTTTGTTATATATTTTAGCTGCTCATTAAAAGATACTTTTTAAACAATTTATTACTTTTAAAGATTAAAAATATCCTTCTCCTTTCCCCCAGAGGAATTTATTTGTGGATTAATTTTGAATAAATAATTAAAATATAATTTAAAAATAAATAATAATAATAATAATAAATAAATGATGTATTGATAACCAAAATATACAATAATGCAGGCCTGATGCAACAGAAGGCTGAATTTTTCCTATTGTCTTCAAATAAAAAATACACAAAAATAATGTATAAAAACAAATTTAGAATCAACCTTCTCTGTTAACTTATTTAATTTTTTTTCTGGCGAAAAATCATTAAGGTTATCATCGTCGATTAACTTATTTAAGAATTAAATGAAAATTTACAGATTCAAAAATTACCTAATTTTTGCTGTCATTCTCTTTTAAAGAACTTGTTTAACATATGAAAATAAAATTTCAACAGGTGATTATTTTCACACCATAAATAACAATCACAACACAGCAACAATCAACAAAAACAATCACAATAAAAACCAATAATAAATGGCAGTGTTATTAGTTTTAAATTAGACAAGGATTTTCTGTAACTGAACACAGACACAGTGATTTATAAGTTTAAAAATTGTTCTATTCATTTTGTACAGATAATATTTGTAATATGTGAACGACTGTTACAACTTGCCAACTGCAGCCCAGTGGGTTTTGTACTAAGCAATAATGAAGTTTACTTTAGGCATCCAAATATGTACTTCTTAGTCTCTAAAAATCAACCAGTCATTTATCAACGCTTGAAAAATGCGGAAAAATTTAGCTCATTACATAAACAAGGAGAAGATGAACAAAAGACTTCAGGCAAGTGAAGCCACATATAATATTTAGGACCACACGTAATAATTGTTATAAAATTAATGAATGATTTATTAGAAATGGAATAAATTGTATATTAACAAAAAATATGAAGGTCACTAAAATGTAATGTTATCATTGTTATGACCATTTTGTAACCATTTACCTTGTAGGTAAAAATGGGAAAAAGGTTAATTTTAAGATATAGTTTATACAATTTATTTAACTATTTAATTCATTTTTTCCTCTAATAACTAACTTAAAATATACTACAAACTGATAATAGAATAGTATATAAGAAATTTTGTTTCTCCATCTTATGTATTATGTTACTCATTCTGTTTAAAAGTATTGTACATTTAAAATATTAAATCCTTAAATATAATGTAAATATTAAAACATTAAAAATATTAAAAGTAATGTAAATCCTTAAAATGTTGAGTATCAGTTATTTCATATTTTAAATGAATAATTTTATTTTATCACTTTTGAAAAAAAACACAAATTTTATTTAAAATTAATTGTTTTTAATTGTTATTTGCTAAAATTTAACATGTTTTATAAACACCAAAAAAAAGTTGTTTTTAAGTTGAAAAATAGAATGTATGTATACGTATACATAACATATATAATACGTTTTGGTGTTAACCAATGAAATTTCAACATCCAGCAAAGCCAAAATACATATTATTAATTTTATAAGGGACCTCCCTAATGCCTTGGCCTTTATCACATATTAGTTTGAAGAAGAGACACTGAGAACTTAATACATGTTTATTAAAAGAATTACCAATTTTAATAAAAAATTATTAGTTATTAATAAGATTAACAATTGTAATACAAAAATATTAGCTGTTGATAAGATTAACAATTTTAATAGAAAAGTCTTACAAATTGCTGATCAGCTGATTTGGTACCATTACATAACAATATGCAAGATAATGAAGATCTGCAACTTACAAGAATGCAAATTTAAATTTACTTTTAAAAAAATGCAACAAGTACTTTTTTAAAAACAAATTTGGGAAACATTATTTTTATTGTCCCTATGATGCTGTCATGCTCTGATCTGATTAAAAAAATCAATTATTTTTTCAAATAACTAATTAATAAATTGTTTCATAAAAAACAAACATAAAAATAATATTATTGTTTGAAATATGTTAGACAATTTGGGGCATAATTAAAAGCCAGATATTTTAATATTCCTATAATTTACTGTTAGTACAATCGTGGAATTCCATAATTGTTTTAAACTTCAATTTTGTAATACACTAATTTTGTACGCATTTACTGCAATATTTTTATTATTAAACAAATGTTACAGATAAGTGCCACATTGAAGAAAACAACGGAAATGAATATCAATTAAGACATGACTTGAATTATATGATTATAGATAACAATTACATTACCGATGAAGGGAAAACAAATCCTGTAAGTTATTATTTTATGAAAACAAACCAAACATTTTGCAATATATTTTTAGTATAGGCAAAAAAATGTTTAAGAAAATTGCTTTATTTTCCTTTTTTTATTTTATTACAAATTAAGAATCATAAGGTGGATTTAATGATCACATTTATTGCTCACTCAAAGCAGTACATTGGTCATATTCTAATTTTAAAATTAATTCTACAGACACAAAAGTCACAATCATGTGCCCATAAAATTACACTTTTAATAATGCAATGCATTTCCTCTCACAACAATTGGATCGATTTACAATTTGTTATGATTTTTAGCTGTTGCTTTTATGTAAACTGTATTGACCCTTTACACTTAGATTTTTAAAAAAAGTCTTCTCTATTTCTGTTGCTAGTTTTTCTTCATCAAGTCTTAGTTATTTGCATGGATAAACTATATGATAACCAGATAAATAAATAGAGAAGTATTTTGTTTTTATTGCACAAAAATTAATTGGTGCAGGGTCAAATTTTAATTTATAGTACACAAGAAAATAATTACAAAATTTTGCATGCATTATAAGATCTGTAATATACCATAATTAAAACCTTTGTGTTCTGTATAAATATTCAATTTTGTATAATAAAATTACTGTATAAAGATATAAGGAATATCTGTAGTTATCTTTATATCTGTTACTTTAATCCTTATATCTGATTAAAGTATTATTATAGCAAATGTTATTAAGTGAGCTAATAACATTAAGTAAACTAATAACATTTAGAGCTAATGTTATTAGGCCTGTGGTATTTTTGTTACTCAGACTTCACTGGCCTCCAACAAAAACATATAAGCTTATTGTTTTCTTTTATACCTCAACTCAACCAGACTTCAGTGCCTCTAACTATCCAGGGGCGGTAACAGGAGTGCAAAGGAGACCAAAGGGGCCAATAAATACATTTTAAATCTATATTATTTTTATTTTTATTAATGATTGTTAAGAATAAATAATTTAAGTTTGGTACCAGCAATGGTTTTTTAAAATCACTAAATACTTTGAACTGACTTATTAAATAAACTGTTTAATATAAGTATCATGCTGGACATTGTAGTTGCTAACCTTTTAGAACTACAGCAAGAAATTGAAAACTTGAGGGAAAGCTGGCCAGCAGTTTTAACTAAAGCAAAACTTGTAGCAAGTAACTTAGGCATTAACCTACAGTTAAAGCAAGGAAAAAGAAAATGCAATGAAGAAACTCCTATTGAACCACAAGAAAACTTTAAGATAATGTATTTTATGTCATATTAGACTCCCTTACCTTTCATCTTGCCAATAAATATTTGAACTTGAATGCAAGTACTAAGTTGTTTTCTCCTATATATTCATTTAATACATAAGGAGGAACTACTTAAACTATTTCTGCAGTTAAGGGGAAATTACCTCAATGACCTAACTGCCTTGTTGGTGATGAGATTGTGTACTAAAAAATGTGCACAAAACGACATTTGAAAACATTGCTGAAAGCCAGGAAAATTCCAAAAACCTTTTAAAATTTTATTATTTAAATTTTTTATTTATCATAATCACACTTTTATCATATAAGTGTAAATTTAAACATGATTGTGAAGGTAGTGATGGGTGTGACATGACCTGTGATGTTATTTGGTGTTTGGACGAAGGGCCAAAAAGGAAGGTAAAAAAAGGGGTAGCCTGTTTGGCTTATCTGTACTGGGCCCCACAATTTTAGTTACTACCCCTGTAACAATCTCTAGAATCATGTGATAAATGGCCTTACAAAAATCCTCTTCCGGTTTCTGAAGTTAATATCTGAAAAGTCCTTCTTCTGGACCAGGGCTTTACACTTGAGGGGTATGTTCAGGTTCCTGTCAGCACAAATGACAATAAGGTGAAATTTGTCGCAATCCCACTTTATTCAGATGACTCTGGATGTAGCTTGTCTCGGAGACCTCCTGTTGAACTTAACAAGAGTCCTTGTCAGTGCAGGATCTGGTCCCAATAGAAGATACTTTCCCAATCACTGAACAGGGAACAGCATGTTATCAGAAGTAAGTCTATGTTTTTATAGCTTGTCTAACACCGAGTCTTTCAGAAATTGTTTGACAATTTCGTAGTGCCTCACCTCAACGATGCTCCCCCTCCGTTCACCATGATTATGAAGTCTATAGGTAACCATTTTTGCCTTTGACAGTTTGAATATATCCAGAGAAGATAGACTCAAGAAAACCTCTGGACAACTGTAGGAGTGCTCTTAAAAGCACCAGTGACCAGCATGCTTTCAAGCCACTGCAAATTTGTCAATTTGTTGCCTCCTGTAGCTTGTGTCACTTTTAGCCACCATATCAGTGAAGTTTAGGCATAAAGTTTTTACACTAATGAAGTGTAAAAAGTGGGGATTGACATAACACATGGAAAGCTAATAGTAGAGTAACTATATCCATGTTTGCACAATTAAAGTTATTAAATAAATATTTTTAATCAAAATAAATTATTTGTAAGCATGCAATGAAAAAATAAACACCATTAATTATAATATTTATTATGTTATTTTGTTGAATACATCCTCATAAATGTTTTATTGTGATTTAAGAAAAATGGTTATTAAATAACTTAAACTATACAAACATAATGATTTATGATCAAAAAACATAAAGATTAGTAAAAGATTATTTTATAAAGTAATTTAACATTATTTACTGGTAAATATTATTTTACAATTAATTTATCAATTCATATTATTTAACTCACATTTGACTTCCAATTTCTTTTAAATATCAAAGAGAATAATAGTTTTCTTTGGTTGTTTGGTTGCCAGTATGCCAAACAGTGGTCATACTGTACATACCAAAACAAATTCCAGGCTTGCTGAAAGCAAAGCATGACCAATGGAACTGGTCATCCAAGCACAAAAGAGTAAATGTATGAATGTTATTGCTGATAAGTTAAACACAGAGCTGTGCAACTTGCATTGTAAAGCATAGCTAAGGTTGCAGGATGTAGCCTGCAATGGATTCAAAAAGAAGAACTGTCAGTTTTAGACATGCCTTTTTTTTATTCCATTTTTAAAAACCATTAAAATAAAATAATCCTTTTATTTTTCTATACTTTAAACAGATAAAGTATTGCAACTGCCTCAAAAATGTGATAAGTTAATTTTAACAAATCTTCATGTCCTATGAACACTGGTAGTCAAAAAGAATGACTTTATGTGAACTTACTTCTATTTATGTTATTCTTTCTAGCACAAAACCTACTACTCTAGGTTGATTTGTACTTTAGAACTCGTGTGTTTTAATTAAGTACTGTAATAATACTTTTTAAGATCTTTTTTTAACTCTTTCAATAATGTAACTTTTTCAAATAATCTTCATTTTAATAAAGCTAACGAGTGATTTTTAAAAACACATGATTCACATAAATTCTAAGCTACTGTATTAGAATATGTAGGGGAAAGGGGGGTAATGACACGCACTTTAACATTTTCGTTTAGTAATCGTTCAAAAATTCAATTTTGAGATTTATTTTCATTTTAACGTATAAAACATACATTTTTCTTTACATTGGAATTAGAAAATTACTATATCCAGTATTCATTTTCACCAAATTTTTCAATTAAAAAAAAATTGCGCTGCGTGTCATTACCCTTAGGTTTCGGGTAATGGCATGCATGAACATGCCGTAATGAAACAACGACACCAATGATGTATAAATTGGTTTTAAGTATACCTATGTTTAAACAAGTTACACTTTCAATTATTGTTTACAGTTTTTTTATCATTATCATTAATACAATAGTCACACTTACAATCTACTGCAGAGTCTACACCACTACATTCTGAGTGGACCCACCCACCACATAAAACACATCTGAACCACTGTTCATTTTTTCCAAATTCTTGGCACAAGATGCATGCATTGTCCGATTTATTTTTTACCGGTAACATTTTAGCTAAACCATCCACTGTGGTTAGTTCGTCATCGGTTTCACATGTTTCCATAAATTTATCGTCTGATTCACTGCGTGTTTCATTGAAAAAGAGACTTTTTCTAGCAACCTTTTTCTTCCTATGAGTGCTATATATTTTTTTTAATTCGAGCTTTTCCCCTTCTTCTCTAGTTTAGACCTAAGCCTTTTATGTTTTCTCTTATCTCTTTCTTCAAGAACTTCTTTTCGGGGTGTTGCACTCAAGATCTGATATTGGTTTTTCCTTTTCTTTGACTTTCAGGGCCGTTGTTTTGTTAATAGGAATTGGAGATATTGCAGTGATGGGAACATTTTCTATTTCTTGCTGTTTTACATGGTTTGCTTATAATGATTCTGCTTGTGTTTCTTCTGGAGTCACTAATTCAATTCCATTAGTTATAGCTTTGGATTCTACTAAGAGAAGTAAGCAGCTTCCGTCTGGCGAACACTCAACTGTGGATTCCTCTTCAAAAATCCATCAGCCCAATCTCTACCTGCCATTTTTGTATTAAAAGTATTCTGCATTAAAAGTATTCTTAAGTTTGTTTTTTTTAGCATATTCATATGCAATTCGTTGAAGTTGAATTGGAGCAATGCCGTAAAACAAATTCGATAGCAGAATAAGATGATGAGCTATTTCTTTCTCTTGTTCTACAGAAAATACAGCTTTTCGCCCCATTCTAGGACCACCGGTTATAAGACCACATTTCATTCTCGTGTGAAGCGTTGCTTCGTGAATACCAAAATGTCTTGCTGTTTCTCTTATTTTAGCTCCGTCTTTGATTGCTTTAATGGCCATCTGAAGTTGCTCATCAGTCCATGCTGCTTTAGAGGTTACTCTGGTTTGTTTCATCAAATTGTACGGAAACATAATGTACTGTGCCAGTTAGCTGCTGCCGTAAAGAACAGTGTTAACTAAGCCTATGTTAAACAATGTTTTTATTATAATTTATATCTCAATAGTAGTTTGACTTCTCATTACAGGTTTTAAATTTACTGTAGTGCCAACAATGTTTTTCACAACACACATAAAAGTGAAATTTAAAATTTATTAAATAAAATGATGTAAACTATGTAACAATAGAAGTTGAATTTAATTTTAAAAGAGGGCATTAACATTTTTTTTTAATAAAATTATTTTTAATAAAAAGATGTGTAGCATTACGCACAAAATCCATGGAGAAGTTGGGTTTTTTCAAAAAAACAAACTCAAAATGAAGGTACTCGACATTATGATTTAGTAAGTGTTGGAAATGAAACAAAGTACCTCAGTAGAAATATGTAAAATCGAAAAGATAGTACTTTCGAGTATTAGCACGCACGGTGAGGAAATGACACGCAGTTGGAGGTAATGCCACGCGGACGCGTGCCATTACCCCGCATGTCGCCATTGTGGAAAAAATCATCATACTCGTCACACAAGCATCAAACAAACATTGTTTAATATAAGTACTATTTAAAAACAATTATACTTTCGAGATATGTATAAAGAAAAGGCTGAATCTAAACTGATTCAATAAATATCTTGAAGCAAACTTTCCAGATCAATTCAACCAAAATTGAAGGTTTTCGAAAAAATTCTTTATAACAACACACTTGTTCCTATTGGCAGTTTCTCATACACTGGCCACTAATAGACCTAAGGGCCTACAGATTGCAGCACTTTACACACTTCTAACCCTTATAGGCATCGCTGAAGACAGGTGCATGTCATTACCCACTGCGTGGTATTACCCCGCTCTCCCCTATAAATTAGCTACAATAGTTAAATAAAATGGACCAGTAAAGGTTGCAGTAATATAGTTTATATTATTACATTTATACATTACCTCAATTTGTGTGTACTAATATAAGGTGCATATCTAGTTTACCTCAAAACTCATGAGAAACTTAAAATAATCCCACAAACATAACAATGGTTTAGACGATTTATTTTTGTTGTTTTTTACAGCCTAGAGAGGATTACAACAAACAGAAAACACTCAAACTCTTAACTATTTTCATTAAAAGTTTTTTTTTATTGTCAAATATAATGACTTCTAAAAACTTTAGAGTTTATTCGTATATATTTATACATACACATATTTTCCCAAATAATTTGAATCCTTTATGAAACTATATTTAAAAAAATGTAAATCCTAAAATAGAAAGATATCTGAAATGTAATTGTATAAACTAAAAATAACTTAACTATTTTAATCAATATTAAGCTAAAATTTTATAATTTAATAAACTGAAAACAAAAATACGTAAAGAAAAAAAATTCCCACTCTATCCTAGGCATGATCTTAATTTATATTTTAAGCTAATCCAATTTCAAAACAAAAGTTCATGCACATATGCACATGCACGCACGCCAAGACGTCTTGTACACACACACACACACACACACACACACACACACACACACACACACACACACACACACACACACACACACTTACAAACACACTTACAAACACACACCTTATTTTATATACTAGGTGGGGCGAAAAAATAACCGAACTGACCAAGTGCATCAAGATGAGATGCTACACTGCGAAATCACATGACATCCCCTCCTTCATTCCTGATGTCAATACAACTGTCACTCCTTCAGTCTGGCTGTGGCTTTCATTGTACTAAACTGTGCATCTGTCAAAAAAATTTCTACCGTTTTAAAAAAACAACACATTAACATGAAGTGTTCACCAAAACTCAGAAAATCTGCAACCGAAACCCATTGTTTACTAAAACAAGTATAAAGTAATGAATATTTATCATGTTTTTGAGTGGTTTAAATGGTTCAAAGTAGGGCAAGAAGAGATTGACAACAACCCATCTTCAACGACAATGATGGACAAGAACATTAAAAAAATGGACAATTTAACCAAAAATACCTATGGTTGAGCATTTGCACTGTCAGTGAGATCATTGGAATCGACAAAGAAGCAGTTTGGCAAATTTTGCATGAACATTTTAACATGAAAAAGTTTGTTCAAAAACTATGCCAAAACCTGAACAGAAGAACCCATGAATGAACATTTGTACTGCCACTGAAAGCTATCAAAGAAAACTCTAAACCCTTGGAATGAGTAATAACATGTAATAAATTCTGGTTTTTTAAATTACAATGCAGAAACTAAATACTAATAAATGCATTGGAAGAGCCCCCATTCACCGAAACTGAAAAAAGCTCGAACGTCCAAATTCAAGGACATGATGATTGTGTTTTTCAATATCCATGGGATTGTTATGTAAATTAAGTAGCTGAAGGTCAAACCATGAATAAGAATTATTATCTTGAGATCCTAACTACTCTCTGTGAACGATTAAGAAGAAAGCGACCTGAGTTGTGGAAAAAGAAGTCATGGATCTTCAACAAGACAATGCACCGGCCCATTCTGCATTTGTTTTAGGCTAAGCATGGGATCTCCCCCATGCTATGTTAGGAAACCCACCCTACTCACCTGACCTTGCTCCATGTGACAATTTTTTGTTCCTGAAAGTGAAATCAGCATTAAAAAGGAATGAAATTTAAGACAGTCGAAGCTGTAAAAGAAAATGCTATGGAGATTCTGAACATGCTTTCAGAAAATGACGTGAGCATTACACTGATCAATGGGAAATTCTCATAGAGAGGTGAAGGGATTGTGGAGGCAAGTATATTAAAGGGATAATGTTAAAGCTATGAAAAAATAAAAACAAAGAGTGTTATTTAATCCAGTTATTTTTTAGCCACACCTCATAAAATTAGATATTATATCACTATGAATATAAATAATAAATTAAATAAATGTTTAAATTTGATGTAGGAGACAAACAGGCTTATCTACCATGTACACATTAAAACACTAGTCATGAAATATTTAATGAACAGTGTGAATTCATTACTCTCCTTGTTTAAAACATTATATTACAACAGTTAGACTAAGAAAGGCATGAACATAATGTATACAAATCAAACAGTAGTAACAAAACACAAATCTTTAAAGAGTTTTAGTGAACTGTAAAATACCATTCAATCCCTCCTTGTCCACTTGTTTTACTATTTTATTAGAACATACATTATTTTACATCAAATGTTCCCACAGTCACCTTTATGTGGTAACAGTATTAAATGGTCTGAACTGTGCTTTTTATAATAACGTATACTTTTAAGCAGTGAAAGTTATAACTTAATTTTTAAAAAAGATAAAATTTTAAATAAATTTTGTGGTCAAATCTCTCAAACATATGAAAATATTTTGTAGGTTGTAAAATTTTGAAAGATGTATCTTGATTCAATTGATTCCTCTATACCCATGATTTCTACATCATTTCTGATGCTTAAAATTACCATGGTTAAACCTGTATATTAAAAGAAAATAAAACTTGTAATTAAAAATAAATCACCCTCCTTCTTCTTTCCAATCAGAAGAATCAGAAGAATAAATAAATCCCTCTTCTTCTTTCCAATCAGGCTTTTTTACATACTTTTAATAAAATCATCTTTTCCTTCAAACATGTTTGCAAATGCAAGACTCTTGACTTCAAAAAGAAAGCAGTGCCTGAATTTTTTTGTATTAACCATAGGTCAAAATTTAAACATTTTTCCAAATGTATGCAGGCTTTACTCCAATCGGTAACAAAAACAAACATGATTCAATTTTGTGTTACATTAAAATGCTAAAATTAGAATAACAATTAAATGTGTATAATATTCTGTTGTAGATGTATAAAGTGGAAGATGTAGCCGAGGCCATATTAACTGATCACAGTGCAGTCAATGCAAATATAAAAGCAGCGATTTGCCAATACCAGACAAACTTGAAGCATGGGCAGTCTTCTTGGAAAAAAATTCAGTTAGAGACAAGTTTAATAGTTTTGACCGGATTGTTAATAGAATGGTTGGAGCATTTAAAATTTCCAATAATACATCAAAATAATTTGAACCACATAGTTATTTATGGAAAAGATCCACAGTTCTGTCTGCAAAAATTTGAACTTGTAAATATGTAAAATTTATACTATACTTTAAATTGATGGTCAAACAAGTGGTAATACATGGTTTTTTTATTAATATAGAATTATTTGTACAATTGAACAATTTATTTGTACAAATTATTTGTATTATTGTATTACTGCATCTTGCTTATGAGTAATATTTACAAAACATTAACACAGTACCCTTTTAAGTTTATGTGTCATAGACAACAGAATGGACAACAGAATGCAGCACTTTTGTGCAAATATTATTTTCACATAATGGAGAGAAATTTGTTCACAAGAAATTAAAATTCTAAAGTTTCAATTTTATTCCACTATTCCATTATATTAAATGATACCAGTTTTTAAGGATAATAATAGCTGTAATGACATCAATTTTTCACTTAATCAAGCTAAACTACCTTTTACATAACAGAAAATACTACAAAATAACACAAAAAATAATTCTAGGCCTAATTATGTGTTTTTTAATTTAAATAATTTCCTTTAGTTAAAAATATTCAACAAAATAAATGTTGATATCACTCTTTTATCTAACAGAAGAACAGTAGTTCAATATTAGAATAGCAATATTTATTTCATAAAATTATCAATAATATGTGTAAAATAAATAAAATTTAGGTTAATTAATAAAATAAGTAGGATAATTTAATGTAACAATTGCTAACTCTAACATTATTCTTATTCATAAATCACAAATTATTATTTTATAAAATATGAAGATAAAATCTTATATTCCCAGATACTTGCAATAACAGTAATAAATACATGTTGTTACATCTAGTTCTGGTGTGGTAGATAAGCACACGGTAGTTGTACACCATGATAGATACACACAAGAAGTTACTCATTAACAGCAGAGTCAGGTAGAAAGGGTTATATTGTGATAGATGCTTACATCTTTTAGAATCTCATCCCACTCAAAATAGATAATAGATAATGTTACCACATATTTATTTATGTGACTATCACATTTTTTAACTCAAATGTCTTAGATAATTCAAAAAGAAAGAAATGTAATAAAGAAGAGTGAATGCATTAAAAACTTAACAGTTTTTCATTTGTTTTCCATTAATAGACTTTGCAATATTTTTAGTTTATACAGGAGTAGAACTGTACTAGCCACTTCAATATTACTAGAATTACTTAGATTTTTACTTTCTACAAATTCAGATTTTTTTTATACAAATCAGATCTAGCAATATTACAATACAGCAATGTCCTTTTCATCACTAGAATATCAGTATAACAATAATAATGTGATTTTTTTTTATAAATTATTTTGTTATTTTGTGTTTTTTATGTTAATTTGTGTTTTTTACAGTTTTTTTTACATGTTGCCAAAGGCATTAGTTGAAATGGTAACTCCTTCTGGAGACAGTGGCTTCTGGGGAAACGCCCACCATGTTTGACACGGAATGCCTAAAATCAAGTTATAATAGCAAACGAACTTGAGCTTTTATCAATATTGTGTTTGATTTTTACCCTTAATATCTCCCAACAAGTACTAAGCAAATGAATTTTCAAAATTCTTTTGAATTACATATTTTTAGAAATTATTTTGATTTTGTTCTCTTAAGTTCCATCAAAGATATTCAAAATTACAACATGTTTTAATATAAATTTAAAACCAAAATTATATGAATCACAATTATTTGTGAAGGCATAACCCTAAGAACTATAACAATATTACTCTTATATGTACAACTATCATGGTCTTTTTCAGGTACATGACCTACTTAATCAGAACATTCTAGTTCCAACAGTTGTGCACACAAGTTCCACAGTTTTAGCCTTGTGCATAACAACCACATGTGCATCTACCATGTGACCCATCTAGTTGCCTAGTAAAGTAAATATAGGAATTGATTACCTTTATCCTAAACTTAACATGGTTATTAAACCAGTCATAATCTAAAACTTCCGACTATTTAGGAACTTCCTTTATAATAATAAAGGTGCTCCCTAAATAGTTTTAAGTTTAATAAAACTAAAGCAAAATAGTAAGCTGACAATGCAATTGGTAACCCATTTTTTATCCTACCAACCGCTTGGACATTTGAATATTTGAAACTGAATACAGTATTCAAAATGCACTGTGGAAGCTGTAATAATTCTGTTAGAAGTAAAGTATTTTTTTTTATAAAAGATACTTTTAAATAAAGTTCTACATAACAATTTTTACAGGTTGCTCAGTTCACGATTGAATATCTGTTTCGCTTTTTGGCACATTTGAGACCATTAGAAAAGGAAGTTCGAGCTGAATTGATTTTAAGAATTATGGCATCACTGACTCAACAAGCTGTCATTATCCGAGGATCTTTGCGACCATCAGGTATTACAAAAATCATTTTTCATGTTTTTTTTTTCAGTCAATAGGTAAAACTGATGACCCTGTTTGAATCAGTCTGTCTGCCTATGGGTATTACCTCATAGTGTTAAATCTGTGAATATGAGATATTAATTTTTTTAGTACCAAAGTCAAAACAAGAAAAATTTTAAGGGAAAGTAAAAACTTATGGGGTCAAAAATAAAATGTTACAAAATGGTTTATATTTAAGTAAGAATATTAATGTGTTTTTTCATTTACTGTAAAAGTGATATAATAAAGAAAACACAATTTATTATGATTATGATTATGCAATGAATTGTATTAATTCTGAATTTTATTAACTGGGCACTTTTTAACTAAATGCCCCTTTGTAACATTTTTAGTAAAAAAGAAAAATATTAAAATGTAGTTAATATTTAGATAACAATATAATATGTTATAATATAATAATGTAGATAATATTTAGATGTAGATATAATACTGTTATTGTGATAAAGGAGACATAATTTTTAGCACTTCGACTTGGTACTTAACTTTTATTAAAACCATATATGGTTATTAACTGAAACTCTTATGATGAGAAATTGGTGAATTTGTTTATAAAACACATTAAACAGCTACCATGTGCTGCCAAGTGTAAGAACTTGCTTAAGAAGTGCATATTAAATTAAAAATTGAAAACCTGTTAATGTGTATTTATATAAATTAAAAATGTGCATTATGTATGAATGAAAAATCACACAATCTGTTGATCCCAAATTATATGTCTTGAAATCAAAATAGTAAATTGTATTCCTTTGTAATTCACTAATCTAAACACCTCAAATATATTTTTTAGTAAAATGAAACATGAATTATGAATTAAATGCATGCTTACAAATCATTTTAACATCTTAAAACTTATAAAAGTAAATGTTGCATTAGCATTGCAAACATTTGCTCACATAAGTGTTCCTCCAGCCATAATGCACCACTGAATGTAGAGTAATTCTCCTCCTCACCACTGTTTTTCTTTCATTTGTTCAATACCTGAAAATGTAGTAAATAATCAGTAAGCATATGTTAAATTACAAATAAATACATCTAGGATATGTCAAAAACCAAAAACTTGCTAATTGGAAACATTAACTGGAACTTCCTTACATTAATTCGGAGGTACCGTGTTATAAGTTTAGAGATTGACCTGTGTAATAAGATAGAGGTTCCGTACTGTGTATTAACATAGATACTACAGGTTGTCAAGTGTGTTGCACTGTGTGTATATGTTGCCGACGCCGCTGCTTGCAGGCGCTTCAGTATCTTTTATCTAACAAGTAGAACTCGCTTAGTTAGGTTATTTTGAACGTATTTTGAAAGTTGTAAGTGCTGGTATTTGCAGCTTTTAATGCTGATTACGATGGCAGAGTCAGAATGTCAAAGAGGGTGAGATAAAGAAAAATTGTTTTGGAAATTCGCTCTATTACGTCAGCAAGACAGCTGCGTGCCGCGCATTTTCTCATATTATTTAAACGTTGCTAAGTGTCTGTGTTAGAAAATAAAACAGTTCAGAAATGTAACACAAAATTTCTTGTTTTTAATTATATTTTTCAACAAATCCGGTTTGGATCTTTAAAAAAACTAGAATTTCTTAATTTCGTATCTTTTTCATTTGTCTAGTATTTTCCTACAATAAAATACTTCAGAAATTATGTTTTAAAATTTTATTTTTACTTTATTTTGCCATTCTGAAGGATAGTATAAGACATTTTTTGTTAGTAAAAAGGACTTAACAAGAAAATCCTTAAAATAATACTCATTTGTATGGATTAAACAGTAATAAAACCTAGTTCATGGTAATTAGTAAAGAAACAGTTGGACTTAATGGACAACAACATATCTAAATGTTTCAATGTTTATTTTTGACAATTATCTGTATAGAAAAATAGAAATATTTGTGTTTTATCGAAAAAAACATCGTAAGTTTATATGAATTCATTAATTCATAATTAATTAATTAATTTAGGGCTGTTTTCTTAATACAATTCGGATATGGTTTCAATAAAGCAGCCTTCAAACAATGTTTTTATATTATAATTACTATTACTACTACATATGTAAACTTTTATACATTTACAACATTGGACATAAGCCTTTCAGAACAAAACCTATCCAAATCAACTTTATATTTTAATAATATATCTTTCTTTAATCAAGCGAGTTCTACTTGTTAGATAAACGATACTGAAGCGCCTGCAAGCAGCGGCATCGGCAACATATACACATGGTGCAACACTTGACAGCACTGTAGTCTCTATGTTAATACACAATATGGAACCTCTATCTTATTACACAGATGATCTCTAATTTATAACACAGTACCTTAGAAGGAAAAATGAATCTCTAAGTTAATAAATATCTAAGCTATTACACCTTCTCCAAAATATAAATAGAATATTAAGAGAAAAATAAGAAAAAATATAAAACATTAGTACATTTTTAGCACTAGTAATGAATTGTTCATTTATTGATGTAAACACATCATATAAAACTACAAAAAAATTTAATTTACATTTTGTTGTAATCTTCCTTCTAGTAAAACATTTTATATTGCAACATAAAATATTTACATTTCATTAGGTTACCTATAACTTGACAAAATATACAGAGTAATTCAATTTAAAAAAAAAAAGTTTAATGTCCACAGCTTATGAAAATGTATTTACAGCAAAAAGAAAGTAATTTTATTTTCTAGTGTTTGTAAAACAATACTTTAATCAGAAAAGAAATCAAGGAATAGTCCATGCTGCTCAATTTTTTTGCAGTTTTATTGATATTTTTTTGAAATAACTTGAAGCATTTACAGTCAATACATTGTGAAAAAACATCTTAATGAAAAAGTATAAAAGTAATCAGTTTTATAAAAACTTTATTTACGAATGTATGTTTCACTGTTGGGCATTATCAGGATACTCAATGACTATAATGTGTTCCTTTTGCCGACGAAAAGGAAAAAATATAATGTGTTCCTTAATTAAGTTTTTGTGAACTGGATCTTGAAAGTAGTGGAACTTCCTTCCATTAATATTAATAATGATTCGTTTCTCATTAAATCTTTTAAATCACTTGCAATCTACAAAGTGCTTCTAAGAAAATTAAAAGCATTTTTTCCTTTTTTTTGTTAAAATTGCACAATTTTACAGTGTCAAACACATTCAATCTGTGAACACATGATTTTTATGAACTTTGGCTATTTACCTGAAAACAGTAGAAAAATATAGTACTATTTTAAATCTGTTGGAAAGGGTTTTTTAATTCTAGTTAAACTCTATACACCCCCAGAAAAAATTTTACTGAAAAAAGTGGTCTTTGCTACAATTATTAGCTATAGTAGATATCCTAAAACCTAAAATATTTACAAACCTAACTTATACTAAGTACATAAGGTTTTTCTTTTTTATGTTACATCAGGGAATAAGTTTAAGAAAATGAGGCAAGGAACGTACAATAAAGTGATGGAATTCTGCAATATTCTCTTTGACATGATCAGCGACAACTGCCAAACTTTGTATTTTTGAGTTAATCAACAAGATAGATAACAATGAAACACCAAAGGAAAGATTTTATGTGTAAATAAATGTTACAAATTGTATGCAAAGATGAATAAAAATTTTATTTGATTTGCAAATTTACTAATACTTGTATTAATAATTTGTAACACAACAAAATATAATTAATTATAAAAGTTAAGTTAATACCAGACTATAACTCAGGTTTTTGCCAAGCTGCTGTCGGCGGTAGAGAAAGAACTCTGTCGTGACATTACACAGGACCTGCTGTACACTAAAACACTGATTCTGAGTTTCTGAACACAGTGATTACTAAATATTAAATATGGATACCCACAACTCATCTTTAGTAATCACTGTGTTCAGAAACTCAGGCGCATATATATGTATATATATATATATATCATATATAGGCTACACGGAAAAAAAGTCATTGCAATGGAACAAGATGGTGGAGATAAACACCATTCCAAAAGAAGCCTTCCAGATGCATTTTCATATATGGATGGTTCAGGAAGTGCAAAGTGTCCACTTTGAATGGAATTACGATCCCAATCTCGTCATGTACATAATAAATGTTTTCCTGGCCGAAGGTTGGATACTTTTTAGACAGGCCTTGTATATTGGATTGGAAATCAGCAAATTTATTACGCCCTTTATTAAAAACAAGATTTTATTATCCATATTTATTATTTTAAAACAAAACAGAGTAAAATACCCAAAATTTACTTCTTAAAAAGACAATGTGGACTTTCTTAAAAAATAACTTCTTTCAAATGCCATCCATTTTTATTGTAATACTGCTGCCATTGCTGCAGCAAGGCTGCCACTGAAGTTAATACAAGATTATAGGACATGAAAACATAGCAACTTGCTTCTGGAGATCATGATGGCCAGTGAATATCAGAAAATCTTGATATAAGACTAATTTCTAAAGCTATTCGTTAAATCTTAGTATGGGGCGTTGTTTCATCTAGAGTAAAAGTAGCAACACCTAGCTGAATGACCAAAGGTGTTAATGAAGTAGGTGTTAAGCATATATACATAATAATTCGCATTAACATATGTACATAACAATGTGAGTTAACAAACACTGTCTTCTTCAAAGAAATATGAAACATAAATTTGAGAAGAAGAGACTATTTAACAAACAGTAATCTTTATACTAACATGTGTCTGACAAAATTCTCATTCCCCTTACCATATGTTTTATTTATTTATCTAATCACTAATTTGAAAGTGTGCTTTGTCAGACATAGTGTAGCAGTAAAAAAATCCTCTCTAATCCTCATTCAGTAATAAAGCCTGCTGCAAAAAATCATTTACCCATAAATAATGTTCATACAACTGTTGTGTAAACAATACAACCCTCATCACACTTTCAGGACAAAAGATGCATGTACCCCTCTCACCACAATTACGTAGCATTGGTTCCAGGGTAAATTATGCACATCTTTTGTCAACTTCAACAAAAGCAAGTTGTGAAAAATTCACCAACAACTTTAGAAAAATGTTTTATGCCGCTAGACCTTTTGCAGTGTGAGTAAAAGTTAGTAGAATACAATTCAAAAGTAATTTTTACTTTAGGCAATAAATACATTTCAAGAGGAGTGCTTAAGTCATACACTACAAGCAGTACAGTCTGCATGACTTGTTCTAGTGACTTGCATGGTCTATTTGCATTGCGGCAGTGTACGTGAAACAGAAGTCAGCTGATCCATTTTTGTTAATTGTCCATCTGACTGGTATGGTGGTCAGTTTATAACTCTTAAAAACAAAACACTCATGTTTACATGTCAACAGTCAATATTAATTTACAAAAAACAAGTTGTCCAGGGGTCCTTGGTACTTCTTTTAAAATCATATGCTTGAAAATGTTATTCTTATTTGAAATTATTAGATGTCAAATATTTATACAGTACTATCATTGTGAGACTGTAATATCAGCCATACAGTATCAACCATACAATATCTACTTAAGTGATTAATACTGTTTATCATTAGGGTTTTTCTATGTGTTGTACTGCCTCTCTGTTGTAACCTTTTTAAAGTGCTCTAGAAGCTAATCAATCAATGAATTTTATTTAGAAAAATAAATCCTGTGATTTTGATTTTTGTAAGCAGTTCTTACAATATTTGATTTTAATTATTTTATTTCTTAATAACCATAAAAAAGTCGAGTTGTCCTCAAATGTGTGAAGTAGGCCTTACTTGTTAAAACCGATCCTACAATTAATAATGATAACATTTAATTAATTGTAGGGTCTTGCCTGCAAATAAAGCTATAGGCTGCCATTTACTGTTTACAGTTGAGCTGGTTGCAGCACCAACGACCACATGTTGTATTGCAGCACGGACACATGTATTGTTAACATCTGGAACTTGTCCTGCATACTACATTATAATAATCGCTTTTAGTAAGTCATAAATACGTATAATAAATTTGTTTTTACTTATATTTAAAACTTTGATGTAAATAAAAATAAAAGTTTTAATTATTCTACAATTAAAAATGATAACAATTAATTAATTGTAGATTCTTGCCTGAAACTGAAAATAGGTTGCCGTTTACTGGTTCATTATTTGTTTGATCGATTACATGTTCTAAAGTCAGGGTGTATTAATATCTATATAATTATATAAAATAATATAATATAATATTGTATATAAATGCATTAAGTAATCAATATTAAGTTATTTATTGTAATATTTTAATTTTTATTTACATTAAAGTTTTAAATATAAGTAAAAACGAATTTACTATACTTACTTATGAATTTACTAAAACCGATTGTTACAATGTAGTATACAGGACATGTTGCAAATGTTAACAATACCGCCTGTGGTCGTTGGTGCTGCAACCCGCTCAACATACCCAGGATATGGCAGCCTATAGCTATATTTCCAGGTAAACTGTACATTAATTGTTATCATTATTAATTGCAGGATCGGCTTTAGCAAGTAGGACTTACTTCACACACATTCGAGGACAGCTAGAATTTTTTATGGTTACTACGAAAGAAAAAAATGTTAAACAATTTATTCAGTAACAAGATATCCTTATGACGGTTTAATTTTTGTTGTAGGTTATAAAAAAGCAATCATATATATGATGAAAATAGCTTCAACGAAAATCATACTGTACAAATGATGTTCTAAATCAAATCAAATAGTGTAGAAAAGGGAATTTTAAGGAAATTTTGAACCTCTTTTACATTGAAACTGAAAAACTAGTTAACAACAGATGTTTAGTAAATTAACATAAAATATATTTAGAAAATGGTAGAAGATAGCATTACATTAACAATTTGAAAATAATTACAAATATAATTGAAAATTAAATTAAAGAAGGTAGGAAATGTTGAAATATTGCTGGCGGAACTTGCACTGAACATATTAGTGTTTAATTTTCAGATATTAGTTTGCTGTTAAACACCATAGGGCATCGAGACTGAAAAGTTTTAAAAGATTTCGACTTATGGGAAAATTAAATAAAACTTAAAAAGTAATTCGTTTTTGCCATGCCATGTCACATCTTACTAATTACTCAAATTATAGACGTTTTCCTATAAAAACATAAGAATAAAGTTGCCCTCAAAAGGCTTTAGAACTCACCATTTTGCGTCAAGTTTGGAATAATTTCTAGTGGAGGACCCCCGGTAACTCCGCCCCCCATCATAGACCATCCATTTGACCATCCTAGATACACCTATGCATATAATATACTGTTTAGGTGATTCGCCATTCGGGGCCATTCTGAATCTGTGTTTGCATGATGTTCATGTGGTTTCAAAAGGTGAATTTTCGTGAAATTAGACGAGAACAATTTATTCATTTAATATTAATGGTGTAAACGTTATACGTGGCCCTTACAGTGCAGCTTTTGGAAATTTGATGATTTCCAAACTCTATGTCCTGGTGAATATCTTGCTTTTTTTATCAATGGCGTACGCGGGGGGTATCAGCGGGTTACAACCCAAATACCGAAATTTCCAATAAATAAAATGAAACAATAATAAACAGTAGGCCTACATTGAATTTTTTTTTTAAACGTCCGACTATTGTGCACACTTGGGCTAATTCAGACGATGGGATGATTTATAGCGTATGAAAATGCCAAGCCCTGGCCAGGAATCGAACGCGGGACCTCGGGGTGTAAGCCCAGTACGCTATCAACTAAGCCACCGAGGCGGCTACCCACATTGAATAATTGTCAAAATGGTATACAGTATATTGAAAAACTCCCAATATAGCTGCTAGTACAGTATTGTTACTGTTCTTTAGTTATAATTTTTAACAGCATATCACTTTTATTTCAACGTAATAGTGTTAAAACATTACATTCAGGTTGCGGAAAGCAAACTTTCCCAGGACAGGAGCTGGCATGGTGCTCAACACGGCAACAACGAAGCCGAAGCTCGAACATTAGCTATTTCTTATTCAAGTTGAATATTTTTTTATACTAAATACAGTACTTGTAAAATACTTATTATTTTAGACATTTATTGTAGTACCTTTTTATCTGATCTTTATTGCCTAAATTGCTAAAATTTAGAAATAGTAAACAAATATCAACATTTTCTTTAATGTTTACAATTTTAATAGATAAACTGATTTTAGATTTATTATTATCCTTGGCATTCATTTGGGAGGGCAATGTTTTTCAAAACAAATACAGTTATTTGACTAAAATGCAAATAAGTTTTTACTTTTATTTTAAAATAATGGTAATGTATAATAAATAACTGACTTACCTCATATCACACTTTCTAGAGAATTGACTACTGAAAATGTAATAGTTAAATTTACAACTGTAATAAAGTGTAATGGTTAAAAAAGTTCTGAATGATCTAATCTTAAAGAGCCAAAACTAACGTTAAAATTATGTGTTTGGGTTCGTTGTTAAATTTTTTTCTCTACGGACCCCTCCCCCCCCCACGGCATAAAATAAAATCCGCCGCTGGGTTTTATAGACGTGAAATGTTCAGGGAGTCAGAGAGTAGATAGGTACCGGTATAAACACAGACCTGCAGTCTTCAGTCTACAGTATCACTATTACCAATTGAAAAACATATGTTTAGAATTCCTATCCATCGGCAAACTCCGAGAATCACGTTGAATAAACAACAGAGAATAAAGTAACATATAAAGTAGGCAACACGTGTACAGACGTCTGTCGGATAACTTGATAATAGTCAAAAGCGAGAATATGGCATATCTTATACAGTATATTAAAGGCAGAAAATGTCCACTTACACTGACTGAGGGTACAAATTATTTCGCACTACCAGGCACACAAAAAAAATTGAAATTTGGTACATTTCAGTATTCTTAGGTTAATTATATGAATTTGTCTTAGCACTACCTACAAACTTGCTAACTGTACTGATGTGCTTCAGATGAGTCTATCGTTACGAGTGGTTTCACGATTTTCTTCTTCTTTCGCTTTTAAGATGGCCGCACATTTTGCTATATTAGAGTCTGAAAAGTATGTTACAGATTCCAAATTTTCACATCCTGTTAAGATTCAAATAAAACAATACTGTTAAACTGAAACAAATTCTTCTCTAAAAAATATATTCAGGCACACTATTTTTATATCTTATTTTTCAATTTACAAGATGAAACACCAACGTAAAGATTTCGAATTCAAACATTATTTTTAGTTTTCAAGCATGATATATATATATATAAAGGCATTCCGGAATAATTTCAAAAAGGAATCATTTCGGCTCTATAGCGGTGAAACACGTGTACACTTCCTGCTTACTACCCTATTTCTCAGTATGCCAACAGGTCATTCGAGTGTTAAAGTATTGTGATAACTGAATCTTTTTACAAGTAGTGCATGAGTTAGAGAAAGGTGTAAAAGGAATAGATGTTTGCCGAAATTTAATTTAGCTAGTTCTTCTGTTGGTATGTTATATAAAAATAAAATAATGAACACCTATAATGAAGGGAATAGCTTCAAGAAATCCGAAAGCCAGAATTCGACGAAATTAATGAATCGTTTCTACAGAAGTTTCGACAAAATATTGCCTTTTTCTCACAATTACAGTACTGTATTCATATAGTATTATTTAATAAATATTATTTTTTAAATACTGTACGTGATATAGTTTACGTGATCTACGTGATCTACGTAGTTTACGTGATTAGTTTACGTGAAAATCTTTTACGTGATATGTAGTGATATAAATACTGTAGTGTATCTCAATAACCTTAGCACTCAACATTTCAAATTAAAAGTAGTATATAACACCTTTTACAAGTAAAATCAAATTTTATACCCGTTTCGGTTCATCTCTCTCTACAGTGGAAATCTTCGTATAGCGGTGAAAAGTAACGTCCCTTCAATGCCGCTATAGAGAGATTGTATTGTGTGTGTGTGTGTGTGTGTGTGTGTGTGTGTGTGTGTGTGTGTGTGTGTGTGTGTGTGTGTGTGTGTGTGTGTGTCTTGAGTAGACGAGTGAGAGTAGTATGAGCTAGAGGTACGGTGGGATAGCTAAACCCATCAGCTGCTCACTTTAGCTGCCTCCGCCGGATACAAGTATTTATAAAGTTTTATCTAAACATACAAGTTATAATTTGTAATTATACGTGGTGATTCAAAAGTATTGGACTCCTCTGGCAATTTTCGGGTAGTTTGAAAGAGAAATATTCAATTTTAGAAAAAAAGCACATATTTTATATAATATAAAAAAAACTATTAACCTCACATTCCATCCCTTGCGACGATCTTATAAAATCAACTAAAGGACATGACATGGAGGTTATAATGCATCATTTTTTCGTCTTAAAAGTTTTGATATAAAGGCAGCAACTTACGACAATTTCTACTTTCACTTAATTGTAATAAAAATAAACACATTTAAAAATATTCAACTTTCGCTTCATTTTTCGACTTTAAACTTTCTAGATTTACCAGGTTTTTAACGCGTCTGTAGGTAAGAAAACAACAATCACTGAGTCAGTGAGTGGCTGATATATAGGGACCTATACCTATACCTATACTAAAATTTTCACCATTTGGTAGTTAATAGAGATAACATAGATTTGTACCATTTATCGTTATTTACAATCACCTTAAATTTTCTGAAAATCAAACTGTCCTTTTCTAATTTTTAAAATTTCTTATATGTATTATTATTTTCATTTTCATTTTCATTTTCATTTTCATTTTCATTTTCATTTTCATTTTCATTTTCATTTTCATTTTCATTTTCATTTTCATTTTCATTTTCATTTTCATTTTCATTTTCATTTTCATTTTCATTTTCATTTCATTTTCATTTTCATTTTCATTTTCATTTTCATTTTCATTTTCATTTTCATTTTCATTTCATTTCATTTCATTTTCATTTCCATTTTCATTTTCATTTTCATTTTCATTTTCATTTTCATTTCCATTTCCATTTCCATTTCCATTTCCATTTCCATTTCCATTTCCATTTCCATTTCCATTTCCATTTCCATTTCCATTTCCATTTCCATTTCCATTTCCATTTCCATTTCCATTTCCATTTCCATTTCCATTTCCATTTCCATTTCCATTTCCATTTCCATTTCCATTACCATTACCATTATTATTATAATTATAATTATTATTATTATTATTATTATTATTATTATTATTATTATTATTATTATTATTATTATTATTATTATTATTATCAATATTATTAAATTTATTATTTTAACTTCCGACTTAAATGGAGGGTCAATGTTTAATTTGTTATCCCTCCATTGTTACTTCCTAATTATAAAAATATGTACAACTTCTATATTGTTAAGCTCAGAATCTAAAAACATTCCTTCAACTTGCCGTAAAGACACGGTTGTAGTGGTTATTTGTACTGTAATAGTAATAAATACAGAATACTCTAAGAACGTCAGGCCTATGTTAAAAATGCTACTCTAAATATAACGAAGCGGCCGAACACGCACCAAACTGTGCCCGAGTCTGCTGAAAACTGCAATACTGTAACTAGTTCCAAACCATTCGACAGATAGTGGCAGCTTTGTAACCAGTCATATACTACACAATATTTACATTATTAAATATTTACATGATCTCATAATCAGCCAAGTAAATACTAATGGAAATAAATAGTTCAAAAATGTTATACTTTTGTTTTAGGCCTGCATACAATAATGACATAGAACATAAGCCCTTTTCATGATTCAATTTCAGTTTATTAATAGCCCTTCTGTATAATTTAATGTTTCATTTATCACTGGGATAGTACAAAAATTCTAATTGTTCCAAACTTGATTAACTTCATTCATTTAAGAAATTTGCCTAAGACACGGAGAATTTGTCGATGGACAAAAATAGTGTTTTTCTATCAAATTGTTCTATGTATTGAAAAAATCTCTTTTTTGAATTATTTTATATCTGGAGTCTCTTCCCATAGAACTTTCGGTCTAGAGCCACCTGTGCTTAAAACACAACAAAATTTAAAATTTGGGTCTACCGATTTATATCAAATTCGGCAGTTACACAAATTTATGACATGTTTTAAATTTGATAAAATATGTTTTAAGTATTTTGTTTAAACGGGCATGTAATTGACGTCATTTAGTTGACTTCGAGCGCTGGATTAAAGGATATTATTGATTTAAAATAAGCAAATTTTATTATCTTAATTTAAACTAATCTTAACCTTAAAAATAGTCTAAATGTTCTTACACAGGAAGTCTAAAGAAATGTAAATTCGGTTTTCGCATACTACTAATAGGACAATTGAAATAATGACACTTAGTTCCGTTGGACATACTGTAATCACTTAAAAACTGAAACACTTATAATTAATTACATTACATACTTTTTCTAAATTATAGCATGGTCTTCATACGTACTATGAAGACAGACGACTGGTGTCAAATGACATGTGATGCAACGGACAAGGAAAAAGTTGACTAACCTTTGTTGACAAGGGTGATGAAAGTTGCAGATTACAGCTTAGAAAGTAGGCTTAATGTTTTGTTCGGAGAGAGTGAGAGGGAAATATTTGTACAGTCTCGATCTGGAGTGAGTACATTTTAATTTTGCTGCTAGTGCATTCTGTTGCCCAGGAGCTGACAAGGATTCCAGCCGCCGAAAATATAGACTTTTCCCCTATATCTCTGACCTTTTGAGTATTCTGTATTTATTGGTAATAAGCTCGATCCTGGGTGGGACAGAATTTATTACATCCCTAATGACCTTAAAGAACACCTGAAGGACAGAAAAACATAAGGTTCTTTCTTTTACATAAGGACTCTTAAAGAACAGATAAAATCTTACATTATTTAAAATCAAGTATTTCATGATCGAAGGAGGACCATGACCCCTCTCCCCAACCTTGGGTATTGACCTGATATATGTAAATACCTACTCTCAATTCAAAACTTATGACAACATTTATCTTATGCACGGCAAGGCAATGTATCTATTTGTAGGCAATGTATCCCTGTCATTGGAAACGAAAAATAGGTTTCAGTTCTTTAAAGGTCAAGGGCAGTTTACACTTTATATATTTTGTCATTTTTGAGGGTCTAATGAAAGATGTTTGAGGGGTTCGTGTTTGAAACGATTGAAGTTTCTGAATATATATATATATATATATATATATATATATATATATATATATATATATATATATGTGTGTGTGTGTGTGTGTGTGTGTGTGTGGTGCGTGTGTATATATGTATGTATGTCCTGTTTAAATACAGTAATACATTTACCATTTCCTTTACCAAACATTGGTTATATATATATATATATATATATATATATATATATGTGTGTGTGTGTGTGTGTGTGTGTGTGTGTGTGTGTGTGTGTGTGGTGTGTGTATATATGTATGTATGTCCTGTTTAAATACAGTAATACATTTACCATTTCCTTTACTAAACATTGGTTATATATATATATATATATATATATATGTGTGTGTGTGTGTGTGTGTGTGTGTGTGTGTGTGTGTGTGTGTGTGTGTGTGTGTGTGGTGCGTGTGTATATATGTATGTATGTCCTGTTTAAATACAGTAATACATTTACCATTTCCTTTACCAAACATTGGTTTATATATATATATATATATATATATATATATATATATATATATATATATATGTGTGTGTGTGTGTGTGGTGAGTGTGTATATATGTATGTATGTACTGCCTGGCTAGTGACCATATAAGGGCCGTTACTAAATTACTTGTGTGTGAAATACGGAGCAAAATATTTTATAAACTTTTGAACATTTATTTGAATAATTATTAAATGAATTATCGTACATTTATTTGAAAGGAGCTTAGATTAAGCTTTTAATCGTCCAAACAAAAATTATATGTTCTTAAAAAATGCGACTAGAGAGTTCATGAAAACAGGAAAGTCGGAAAACTCTGTACAACTACAAATCTAACAATATGATTTAATTTTTTCTATCTTAACGTCCATACTTCATGCCAGTTAAACTAATGAGGGCGAGGGATCAGCATTAACGGTGAGTGTAAAGCAACGGAAGTAACAGTGGCTAGAATAAAGAACCTTAAGGTGCGCAGTTCAGAAACGCAGCAGACTGACCGGTGCTTTATCCGAGTCTCTCTCTCTCTCTCTCTCTCTCTCTCTCTCTATCTATCTATCTATATATATATATATATATATATATATATATATATATATATATATATATATATATATATAGTATATATATCTATATATTTTTTTAACGTCCGACTATTGTGCACACTTGGGCTAATGCAGACGATGGGATGATTTATAGCGTATGAAAATGCCAATCCCTGGCCGGGAATCGAACCCGATATATATATATATATATATATATATATATATATATATATATATATATATATAAACACAACACACACACACACACACACACTTTCAAAATTTGTTATAGTGTTAAATATGTGTTATATCTACCTATACTGAAGATTACTGAAGCAAATCAATCTCCCACACAGATCTTGGTCAGTCTTTGTGGTCTGGGCATAAGCACGCATCCACTTCTCGCACGTCTTGTCCTCAACAAATTCCACCATCACCGGTCGGGGCGCCCACATATCAGGGCAGTACAAGAAGTTGGCGCAAAGGATGTCACTTACATGGTACTCTACTCCGATGGCTTGTGCTATTTCTCGTACCCCGTTCATAACATTGCGCTCGTCCTCCACTGGCATCCCGACGATCTTCAGCATGGACGGATTCGTTTCGTATTCCTCCTCCCTGATAAGGCTCACTCCTTTTTCTAACTCTATCGGTCCGATATCTAAAAACTGCACTGAGTTTTCTTCTATTTTACGAAACTTATCCATAAAATAAAAATCTTCGTAAAAAGCGTTCAGTTGATATAAGTGATCCCTTGAAGTGGAAGGTCCCGTTAGAACTGTTGAAGGCTTACGCGTCTTCGAAACACGCGAGTAAGTACGTTGAGTAGGAAGATTTGATGTCGTTTTCATCATCTGTGGAGGCGGTGGAGGCATCGGTATCTTAAAAGTCACTTTCTCCATCGGAACATTCTTTAAGGCCTTTTCATCGTTGTCTTTTGAAGTCGAAGGCCCTGTTGAGGTTTTCGATTTCTTCTTCGACATCGAATAATCTATAGGCATAAGAGAAGTCGTCGTGGTAAGCATTTCTTTATTGTCCGACGAATCGGGTGAGGAAGGAGCTATCGAAGTCGTGCGGACTTTGTTCGGCATCGAATAGTCTATAGGAGCTAAAGGGAAAATTTCTTTTTCCTTGACATACCGTTTTTTAGCTGGAGCAATAGGTTTTTTAAAACTTGGAGTATATTTTTTTACAGAAGCACTAGAAACATGGCAAACGACACATTCTACATCGCGTTGGGTAAAAGTTTCAGCTGGGTTTCCCGCACATAAGTAGTGAAATCTAAACCTACACTTTTTACACCATAAAAAATCTTCCTTCGGTAGTGACAGGTTACACAACGGACAACGTTGGTAGCATTCCATCTTGAGATTATTTTTGCAAATTCTAGTTCGGCGGTATCAAATTGAATAAGCAATAAGCAAGTCAGCTAGCTTCTGCGTCGGCGCGAGGTAAGACTGATACTCGAAGTAGTGTCGCTGTCACACGCGCTTTACAAACTTTAAATTTATTTCTTTACCCCTCCACTAACATAATTTGTCTTTTAAACTTTAATCAAATTCACCTTCTTTCTTTACTATACAAATCTCTCGTTTACTTTACATTGGTTACTAACGGGCAGCGATTATAACGAAATTACATACAATTATTTGTTTCAAATAAGTACATGACAGTTTGAGATTGCCTGAAACCTTGTCACAGCTTCTTATAACAAAAAGAAAACCGTTTCACTGAATAGTCTGATACCGTTTTCCAGTGAAAAGCGGCCAAAGTAGGTCTTTTAACGTAACGGACAAATAAATCAAAAATTTTGAGTGCCCGCCATTTCGTTACAAATAGCTGTTTCATAATGCGTTAAACCTTGCCGTACTTTTATACAACGAAACACAATTTCATAGAAACGCGTAATGCCGTTCTCCAGTGAAAAGTGAACACAGTCGATAAATCACGTATGATCTCCATTTTTTCAGGTAAGTACATGGCAGTTTGAGATTGCTTCAAACCTCCTCACAACTCTATATAAGAAAGAAAAAGAGTCTTATCGTGTGCGAAGACGTTTTCCTGTGAAAACCGTACAAAATAAGCCCTTTAAACCATTTAAAATGGTTTTTTAACGCAGCCTTTTTGCACAGTTACGACATAAAAGGAGCCCCCATTCGGAATTCCATCGTTGTTAAGAAAGAGTGATAACTCAGTCAATGACACTCGTTTTGTGTAAAATATATTAGCTTGTGTATCTGTGTTTCTCTGCGATAATTTGCGCTCCAGACCGAAACTTCTTTAACATCAGTTTTGGCATTTCCAGTGTATCTAACTTATGCAATCTATAAACTGTACAATCCGTTACATAAATAAATCTGACATTTTGAGTGGCTGCCGTTTAGTCTCGAATATTTCTATAACTGTTTAAGATAGCCTAAACTCTAATAACAATTACTTGTAGTTTACAAATACTGTTTTTCAATGAAATCTCGCCTTCTATATAATGTACCAGACAAATCAAACATTTTCAGTGCCTGCAATTTTGTTTCAAATAAGTGTATGGCAGTTTGCGATTGCTTAAAACTTCACAACTGTTACAGCTCCATATAACAAAGAAAAAAGTCTCGAAGTGCGTGAAGACATGTTCCAGTAAAAACTGGGCAAATATTGCTAAAAAATCGATATTTTCGTGCTGTAGAAAGACACATTTTTAAACCACTTAAAAGACGATTTTTGAACAAATTCTTTTTTTAAAAAATACATCTGTACCATATCATACGAAATTTTAACTTCGTAGGTTTTGTCGTTTTTGGGATACAGTGATCAATATGTAAGTCAGTGAATGAGTGACTTTCGTTTACATGCACATTATGTAACCGAATAACTGCATATATTGACTGTGATATAGGTAGGATGAATGAATGAAGCAAAACAAAACAAAAACAATCTATAACCTACTGTTGAACAAGAACTTGTTACAACGTAATAACTTTGTAAGAGAAAATTACTTTTGTTATCCATACCAATGAATACAGAATCTATAAGAAGGACACTTCTTGCATGAAAAAGTAAGTGTCCATTTTATTCGACTGACAATGCTACTTTGATTCCCTGTCATTAGGCAGCGCTGCATGTTTTTTTTCTAAACTTGCAGCTCAGAGAGAGACAGATATAGGGGAGCATTCTCTGTCTCTGTCTCTCTCGCTCTCTGTCTGTCTCTCTGTCTTTTCCTCTCAAAATCCTACCCTAACGCTTGACCTGATTGGGAAATTATGACTACAGGGTCGACTTGTGAAAGTTATATTTGCAAACAAGTAATTAACCTCTTCCCGCCCGTCATCATCGGTTCTGTCATGGAACAGTAAGTTATATTAATATACAGGATTGGTCAAACGTTGTCGTGACTCATACTTTTCTTGTTTATTTATGGAGAAAAACCAAACTTATGAAGCGTTTAGAAGACATAAAGATGTACATTTCAGTGCACGAGGAAACTTTGTCTCGGCCTCCAAAATCTGCAATTACCCCATACTACATGTACTAAAAAGTACATCTTTATGCCTTATAAACAATCATATCATGCATTTAGTTTTTCTCCATTAATAAACTAAAAAGTTATTCGGATGTCCCGATATTTTTGACTGACACTGTATGTTAATAAACAGTTTGTAAATAATAAAGTTTTGGGAATGAAACTTAAAACAAAAATTATTAAAATGTAGCATTTATCGTTTTATTCTCTGCCTAAATGAAGTATAAAAGAAGGTTTGGTGATCGTAAAAAAATTATTTTTAAATGTTGATTGGTCTATTTTACCAGGAGTCCAAAGAAATGGTTTTTGGTTGGATGTCTGTCCATATGTATCTGTTTGTTTCTGTGACTAATTGGTTGTTTAGATAAAATTTAGCATGTATGTCTGATTTGCCAATATTTCAGGCAATGGTTCCAATAACTATTAATCCTCTAACAATTGAACTTTGAGCTGGACAAGTAACAATAATGTTTATTAATAATTTAAATAATTATTAATAATATTATTTATACACATAATATTGTAGAACAATTTTGTACAAAGTATGTACAAGATATATTGAACTGTTAAGTAGTATAAAAGCATTAATTATAATTTAAGTATAGGGCTATTATTAATTTTATTTACATACATTAAAGAATAATCTTGTTCAAAGTTTGTGCAACGTAACTGTAAAAGCTCTAAGAGTTTTGTATTAGATGAGCCGGTATGTAGTATAATGGCGACCATTTTTATTTTTATTATTGTAGGCCTACAGATATAATTATATCATTAATAGATATAATCATAGCATTCATTAATGCTAGCATGCCCCGGTGTGGCTTCACCCGCTCAATTTTAAATTCTCAAACTATATATAAATTTCATTGAAGTTTATTCTTTTCTAACTGATTATGAATTAATGAATTAATGGACTAGATATTGAAAATAAATTAATAGATAATGAACAATAAATTTTTAATAATTTTTAAATGATAATATAAGCAGCAGAAAACAAAGAACCCTCGTTCTTATTATTCTAAATCATCATTCATTATCACATTGAAAGACTTTTTTTTTTATTTGAGCTCGGAAAAAAATGTGTATAGAAATATATATGTTTCCAAGCCCTTACAGTTCTTGTGTTTTTTTAAAGACCTAAAAACAACAATAGATTAATAACAACAACAACAATAATAATAAATAAAACTACAAATAACAGTACAGTTAAAAAAATACAAAAAAGTATAAAATTATAAAAAATAACAATTTATATAAAAGAAAATATTTTAAAACTTCTCTATAAACTATGTTTGAGATCTTTTCATCTGGTGCTAAAATAACTAAATTTGCGGGTGTGCTGACGCTGGAGCATGCCACATAAAATTGTCCGTGTGAAAAACAGTCATCGCATAGCAAAACATACTTTAAGTGGAAAGTGTATTCTCTTGAATTGGAATGGATAATCTGATGGTATCCAAATTTGATGTGCGAGGAATCAAAACTGATTCACCTTTTGCAGATCCAATATAATTTCAGCTTCTATCAGGTTTTTTTAGAGAGCAGTTATACGTAAACGTGTATCATTGCACAATTTAGGTGGGCTAAGATTTCTCAGAAGAATTATTGTAGCACCAACTTTTAATGTTAACATATGTGGTGGAAGTCCTGGAGGGTTTAGCGAGTTAAGAAATTCAGCTGGATAATTAACTGCATCATCTAACTTCCAATACTGAATTTACAGATCTGTATTCCATATTTTCTGCTTGGAAAGAGTCTAATAATATTTTGTTTCTGCTGCTATATCATTTTTTGACGTTAAAATGGCCCTCTCACATAACCATTCTGTAGATATCTCTGAGATTTTCGATGCCAGGATATATTTTATGTGTAAGATCTTTAAAGTTCTTACTACTGTACATACGTTTGGTGTCAATGTAATTTTTCCATCAGATTCTGGGTATTTTCCATCTCCTATTTTTAAGAGAAGTTCAGAAAATTGTCCAGCAATCTTGTCTCTTCCTACTCACATATTTTTTGTGAGAGAGTTTCATTATTTGAGGCCACAAATATGGAGTTTTGATATATGATGCAATCTCATTAGCCTGAGTTCACCTAGGTGTAACTGGTATTGTTTGTCGAAAATGTCCAGATAGAAGTATTGTAACTCCCATTATTAAATTTTAATTTTTCAGATCCTTTAGACAGTTATTTAGAGCTTCAAATCCTTTTTTATGTGGTATTGGGCTTTCATCCTAAACTATGAGCTTGCATTCTTTTAAAACTTTTGCCATATTTGATTGTTTATTATTATTACATTTTGGAGTCTTGATGGTATTCAGGCTAAGTGGCAATTTGAATAGTGCGCCTCGACATTGTTGTAAGAAGGTATCCTGAAAATTTCAAGTCTCTAAGTCTTGGCTGTATGTTGATTATTAAAGTTGGACTGGGTAAGTAGTTTAATGGCATTAAAATCAAATTTTTGAAAAATCCTGTTAAGACAGGATTTTGCATGCCTATATGGTAACATAAATATACCCTGAAAATTTCAAGTCGCTAATAGTTTTGGCTCTGCGTTGATTATGGATCAGTCAGTCAAGACTTCTTCTTTTATATACTAAGATATATATATAAGATATATATAAATTTATTATGCAATATATATGTAACTGTACACGCTATAAAAACTTCCGGTATATGGTATAATGGCGTAATTTATAATTGCAATAATTGTTATTCATATACATAATTTTATACAAATAAACATGGATCAATCAAAAAAGTTAGTCAGTAGCGCGTTTTGAACTGAAATCCTTTAGTTACATAAGCAGAAAACCGCGTAATAATTTTTACCTGATACGATTTCAAAGTATTTTCTCAACAAAAATTAACATGTATCATGTTTTAGGGCAGGTTGTGATGGATTTTGCGCATTGCGTGATGCGAGTGCACAAATTTATATTGATACTAAATAGCGTATGTATTTTGTGCGTCACAAGTCTCATATTATTTTCATAAGTAATGAAAATAAAGATAATAAAATGAATATTACTGAAACTGTATAAACAATAACAAATAAATGTTATATTAATATTTTAAAAAAATATTATTTAAAAAATACAATACATATATTTCTTTTTACAAAAGAAATTTCTTAGTTACAAATTTCTGTTATCGAACAAAAAATAAAAATCATGTGTCATGTTTCGAACAAATTATTGCAATTAAAATAAAAAGGAAGAGAAAACAACGATATATGATTATTATTTTTGGTTCAATAACAGAAATTATTTTTTTTTTAGTCAGGCGCTCTGAAAGAGTTTGGTTCAAAAAACGGTTTTGAAATCATTTTCGAGAAAAATGTTAAAATAAGATTTTTTTAAAAATCAGGTTGATGATTGTGCACTAAAATATAATCCATATAATCCGTACTTACTCAAACAAAATGTATGAGTACCAGGTTCTCAGCCCAAATACCAGGTTCTGGAGCTTTAAGAAAACTACTCATCAGATTTCGTAGGTTAATAATTGAAGTCAGTGAGCAAATTTTTACTAAACAAATTTACTGTTCAGAATTAAACCGAAAAAAAACGAAAAATAAATCCAGGCTAATTTATGCAGATTTTAATGCCGATATTTGGTGGGTTATCCTGGTGTTTATGTTTGAGTTAAATATAATAAGTTTTTTTGTTTTTTCTTTAGAGAATTTTACAGACAGATCAGACAATCGAAAAAAAGAAAAAAATTTCATAAATATGATTACTGGAAGTTTTTTTTATTTTGCCTTAAGGAACAATTTCCAAAAGTCTGAGAACATAATTTTTAATCAATCTTTATAGTATGTTATGTATGCAACATAATTCTTTTACTTTTCCTTATTTTAGCATCATATATTAATAGAAAAACTGGATAGCAAAATAATTTTTAGCACTATAGTTTACTATGTTAAAAATTGTAAAAATGATATTTTTATAAATTTGGTACAACATGGCATGTGAACTAGATTTAATTTCATTATAACTCCAAACAAAAAAACTTTTTTTCTAATTCTCATTTGGGTTCTTATTTAATACTCTACCAACTTCTTGTTTATTATGTAAGGCAGCACTACTTAAAATATTTTAGGAATAGTATGTGATGAAATAAACAATGTAGTAACTGATCCAAAGTATGCTATTTTATACAGTTTTTTAAACTTCTTTAATTTTAAACGTTTACAGTGCATGTACATTAATTAAGGTTCTACTAAATATTATTGTTAAATTTATCAAATAGTACTCAGTCAAATATATAGTTCAACGGCAGAAAATCATGATGTCGTCGTTGTGGAACTGATGATCTAGGAAAGGAAGAAACCGATGTTTTGTATTAAATAGACAGGCTCACTGCCGTAATTAAAATGAAAGTTTAGGAAAGTTGACCTGGGACGTAAACACGAACAATTTTCGCTCAACTGAGGGAGTTGTTGGTAGGAAGACAGAGACAGAGAATGCCCTATATTTGTCTCTCTCTGAGCTACAAGTTCAGAAAAAAACATGCAGCGCTGTCTATCGGCAGGGAATCCAAGTAGCGTTCTCGGCCGAAAAAATGTGCTGACTTTTACAGGCAAGAAGTGTCCTTCTTATAGATTGTGTATTCATTGTCGATACTACATTGGGAATAATTCTACGTCAAAGCTCCGGCATTGTGTGGCATTTTCGTCGCTTTGTACGGTAGTACGTGTCGCCCCTGGTTATAGTAGCTTTATATGTTATGACGCCTACAGTACATATTGTGTCCCACCGCTTTTACCAACATCTCTGATTTGGCCCTTTATGCAAAAAAGGTTAAGACCCCTGCTTTAGTTTGTTTAATTTGAAATTATGGTAATACTGTACCAATATTTGAGATTTGTCAACGTTTTTTGTGCTATACTTTCTATGACCTGAGAAAATGAAAGATTTAGTAATATGAAAAAATTGAAGAACTGATAGCCTCAATACGAATACAAATATCCTCAACAGTGTTTTTAACTATTGACCTATTTTCAGTTAATTATGTATTGTAAATGTTAATGTGTAAAAAAGTTAATACCAAGCATGGTTTCCACGAGAGGATGCAAGTGCACCTGAGGCTCCCTGGGCCGTGAACTACAGGGGCCTATGGCCCGAGTGTGACATTTTTTGAAAGAGGGCATGTTAGAAAAAAACCTTAAAAAATGTTTAACTGTAAAAATTAATGTTTAACAGACAATAAATAAAATAAAACCCATTCTGGGCATAGGGTAACTAACTTTTCCACTTAAAACAAAACATACTTATTCCATAATAAGTCATATTTTGGGTCCCAGGTCCACAATTTCATGTGAAGCCTGATTATGTCAATAGGTGATATAATTACAGTGTTTGCAACTTAAATATGAGTGTTTATAAGTAAAATGTGTATCCCTAAACAATTAATTATGAATGCAAATAAACAAGCCCTAGACGTAGTGTATACAGTACTCTCTACTGAATGAGAGAATACACAACCCCATGTATCTTCTCTGAAGTGTCAAAAAAGTACTACATAGAAATGTCATGGGTTTGTCAATTCTAGGCTCTGTTTACCTCGGAGTTGTAAAATCAATTAAGGGGACCTCAACCATAAATTCAGTGTGGTTTTGATATCACCTAATACCTGGTACCTTTAAAACAACAAAAAACTATTTCACTGAAATGTGTGATGTCATTATCTAGTGAAAAGCAAACACAGTAGATAAATCAAGCATTTTGAATGCCCACCATTTTTTTTAAATAAGTGTATGACAGCTGGTGACAATAAACTTTAAATGTATTTAAAGTTAAGTAAGAAGCTACATAGCTTGTATACATTAGCTATTTTGCCTACTCCAAGCTGATTTGAGAATGTCAGGAGAACCTCGAAGCTTTCTACCTGAGTAACCTGCTCACTCTTCACTGGGTTCTGGGGCATAGGGTAATGAGAAGGCAGACCGACAGGCTGGACTGGAATCTGAATCTGAATTTCTTGAACCTGAGTGGGCTTTAGGGACTTCTCTCTTGTTGGTCAGGTCTGCTATTAATATGTGAATTAACAAGCAACACCAGGCAAGATGGGTAAACTTCATGGGCATTCCCATAGTAAGCGCCTCTTAAGCTAAGTTCCTTGTGGAGGGCTTAAAGGGTCTTGGGTAGAGCACAACTCAGGAAGATCATGAGGCTCATTACAGGACACTACGGTCAGAGGGTGCATATGAATAGGATAGGTATGTACTACGGAGAAAACGTTTGTAGGTTGTACAGAAAAGAAGAGGAAATGCAGGAAACATTGAAGTGTCATGATTGTGAGGCTCTTGCTAGTAGGAGGCTAGGGGAAACCAAAAGGTTTCGAGGGCCCTAGGGAATTTCAGCTGAATGACCTAGTCAGTGGATTTTTGGAATTTATTAAGGACACCAATCTGCTGAACTAGTATTCAAGAGGTTTAGTTCCACAATAGGTCAGCTGATCACAGTGCCTGGTGTTATATCCCTTCCTCTAGTTTGAGTCTAATCTAGTCACCCTAGGTATTAAGGTAATTAAATCAAAATCTTGTATGTTTAGAATATATTTTGTTACTTTAACAAGGAATTCTCACATACTACTACTTAAAGTACAAATATGCTCAAAATAAAAACTAAATTGATTTTTGTAATAGCCAAACGATGAAAAGGAAAGTAAGATATTACAAATTATTTTACTTTGGACTAAAATAATATTTATAAACAAAATCTGATATATATTTTTTTATCATGTTTCTGCAAAAACAGAATTTACTAACAGTTAAACTACAAAACAAAACAAAAATAAAATTAAACAGAGCATATAAAGACTATACTTACCTATTATTTAAGTATATATGAATAACAAAACATGTTAGCCACACTATTATGCGGCAAACATCAGCTCTGAATTCCCTTCATGGCAATAGAATTACAAATTTTAGAATACTTTATTATTACAATTCTACTGTGAAAAATACGACAGTAATCTTCGGCAGTATTTTGGAATTTGTTTATGCATTATAATGAATATTAATGTTAACATTTCAAATAATATTAATTTTAAATCTTAAAATGACAGTTTTTTATATTAAATTTGTACCTTTCTAACTTTAAAATCAAGTTAGTTAGTTAAATTACTACAGGAGTAAATAATTAATTGTCTAACAAACTATTAATTAATTAATTAGTTAATTAATTAATTAACTATAACAATGTAATATTTAGAATCTTGTACATTTACTAAAATGTTTAACATTCTTAAAAGAAGTAAGAATTGGCTCCACTTAAAATACAATATACGTGGCAGTGTACAAAGTAACAAAAACAGGTGGCACATTAACAAAAATAAATTACTACTAAAAAAGATACCTCTAAATGAAAGCACATTATTTAAGAACATAAAACATTTTAGTATACTTCTTCATTTCTCTAATATATGGATATCTATTGATGGTGGACTGGATATAAAAAAACATACAAGAATACGTTTAATAATTCACAGAATAAAACATTAGTTGTATAAACTCAAAAAGATATCAGAGATATTTCATATCAAATCCGTCTCGTATAAACTGCTTTAATTGTCCGCTGCATGCTTATTTTATGCTCTGCTGACAAAAATAAAGCATTAAAAAAAGAGAAGAACCGATTTTCCACAATGTTACAGTAAATTTTTATCACAGAAATGTTTCTATAATTCTCAACTAACACTCAAATATTTCCATATCTACAAGTCATAATCTTTGGTTACAACAATCGTAAGGTAAATATACGGCAAGTAATAGTTAGCAGCAATTTAGAATTTGAAAGCTATGTTAAATATTCTTCACTTACAGTATTTACAAAAAATTACACAACATTGTATCAACTATTGCATAGATCTAATGTGAAAGTGTGGGCATATATTGGTGTTATAATGTGTTGTACTTACATAATATATTACATTGTTAAAATGGAAAAAATTTAGAGATCTGTTCAACTAAAAAAAAAAAAAAAAAACATAAGAACACAATTATTAACAACTAGTTCTTTTAGGTCATTTTCTTTATATTTATTGCTATGATTTAACAGCCTTATTGTAATATGAAAATTAAGTATTTACAAACACAGTACATATATTTTACAAAAAAATCTAGATTTCCTTATTCTAAACACTGGGGTGTATAGGACAGGTGGGTTGTAATTTTAATAATGGAATATCAAGGCAGGTTGGAGTTATATAGCAAAGATGAATACTAAAATGATTAGAACATATTAAACAGTGCAGATCTATGCAAAACTCAATATAAAATATTACTCTGTAGACTGTGATAACAGACAGTGCTAGCAACGATTTCTCCTCTCTATACGTGTAAAAAGACGATTCTAATTCTAAAGAGAAAGAATGAGTGATGTTTATGATAGAGAAGGACTAGCTAGCAGTGTTACATGCTGTCTATATTTATTATAAACCAACTCAAATTTAGTTTAGCACAAAATCTGAACATTAAATCTGTTCTTAAAATTTTAGTATTCATTAAAATCAATGTGTATTTTTATTAATCTGACAAATTCTGTTATTTGTTATATAATCTAATAAAAATATTTTAGTTTTAAAAACGTTCTTCTACAACTATATAATTGCTTCTTCACTTATGATACAGCATGATTTTTCTTAACAGTTGCCACCTTAGTTTTTTTTAACCACAGGCGTCACATAATATAGTGACACATGTGTGTAAGGCAAACTATTTTACATTTGTACAAATTACTTTCAAGTATTAGTCACCCCTACCTTCAATTTTCAAATAGAAATCTACCCCTGATATACTTCAGTAAGGACATAATACAAAAAAAATGTTATTAATTCTAATAAACAATCTTGGGTGGACTGAAGTAGGGACACAAGAGGGCTTTGTCCCGCCCTCAAGTTGAAGAAAAATAATAAAATAATAAACAAAAAATTGTATTTAAATATTCTTGTTTTTAACTTAATTATTTAAAACTAATGTGAGGCAAAACAGTAATGGCTGCTATGATTTTATTTTCACATATTAATATCACTGTAACTGAACTAGTATCAAAACATACAAAGTCATGAGTTTTAAGTAATACCTGATAATTGTTTTCATAATAACAAGTAATAAAACTTTCTCGCTGCCTTTCAGAATTTAAAAAATTATTCATAATATATAATGTTATATCACACGGAAGCAATAGAATAATGCATGTATAATAAAGCACACCAAATGCATGAATAAGAAAGACGCAAAATTTCTTAGAAGAGAAGCTTTTAACAGCACTAAACTGAACGCAAGAAGTTCACTCTTTAGATGTGATAGTACAAAATGTTATGAAAGTTATTGTAAAAGCATATGACATTTCCATGCCAAAATAGCATCATCCAAGGGAACTGTTTCACAGACAAAAAGATTATCTGTGAGATACAAGAGCAACGAGAAGATTAAACAGAAATGGAAAGCAAGCAGGAGACATTTAAAGATATGCATGAAAAAACAGCAAAAAAGAGGTTGAAAGGTGTAACTAGATGAATTACAGTATGACATCTGGGGCTAGCATATAAAATAGTAGTTGAGAAGTTAAATCTAATGTGCAGTTTACCTGAACTCAATAACACAGAATGGGTTAGAAGGATAATGCAAGACCTTTTCCCACAAAGAAAAAGATGGGACAAGAATGTGATAAATCATGTACAGCTCAGGGAAGATCTATTCAAAATTAAAGAATCGCAAGAAGTTGGAAAGAGAGTGAAAGCTAGCAAAGTGCCTGGATTGGACGGAATACCAAATGAAGTGCTCAAAAGTGGTTATGGAGGTCTACTCACTCTTACTGTTGAACATGTTCAATAGTTGTTTGAAAGAAGGCAAATTGTATCAAGAATGGACAGATAATTAATTATTAATATCAATTTATATTATACACCTAGTATTCTACAGCTTCTAAAAAATTTTAATTTTACATAATTATTAAAATGTAATTATATTTTAATAATTATGCTCATGTAAAATTAAAATTTTATATCCATATAATTAAAATTTACAGACTGCAAGATTAAATTTTAATTTAATGCATCATTTTTATTTAATAAAATAACCATTACATTAAATTTGTCTATCTGTATCTTTTAAAGTAAGTACTAGGTGACCGAGCTTTGCTTGGTATAGGTATTTTGTTTATAATTATAATTTATAATTATTATTTGTATTTATTATAGATATACTTGTTGCCCCTTGTTTGGTCGCAGTGTTTAGTGTATTTGCGTGAATTTAGTTACTTAGCAAATTTTCACAGGTATGAGACATGTCACAATCGATTCCTGACAATAAAAAACTTTAACACGCAAAATTTCACAAAAATCGTTAGTCATTTTTGAGAAAAAAGTGGACAAACATATATACATACATACAAATTTAGCTCGTTTAATATTATAGGATATCTAAAATTTTAAATCATAACTACATTTTCATAATTTATTCAGTTTATTTACAATTAATTTATTTTACCTTCATCAGCTAATTCGGAAAGTAAAAATATGCTACAATCAGAAAGTTATCATCTTAACTTGCTTTTCACCATTCAACACGGGAAAGCATACTAACGTAATAACCAACCAAAACAGCTAAAGAGTGAAGAACAAGCTGTCAAGTTGATTACAAATTTACATTACTAATGTACAAACCTACCAATAATTCAAATGATTAGTTGCTGAAGCCGAATAGTAATATAGAACAGTACAACTCAATTATTTCTGTTACTAATTAGAACAAATCAAGAGCTGATTCGCTATGGAAACACATAATTATAAACACTACAGTAATGAATGGTGGCCTTTCATAAACAATAGTTTTTCAACAACTCAGTTGTCGTCAGACTTGTTGGACAACAGTATAACTCGACTTTGTTCTGCTATTAATTAGTAATGTGGCAGATTAGTGATTAACTTATTTAAGGGATTTTCATAATCCAATGGTTTCATTGGTATTGTTCATAATCATGCATCACTACCATATTCCTCATTGTAATCCGAATCTGTAAAATGCCAGCCTTAAAAGTGTAAATATCTTAATTTACCTATCAATAAAAAGGTGAACCTCCTAATTAGGCTATGTATCTATAAATGGTTTATTAATCTTCCCAACAATAAATAGGAAGAATAAGACCTATAAGAGCTCTTTCTTAGGGACACTTGAAATTTGTTGTGGCTGACAAATTATGATGACAAAGGACATTTCTGAACACAGTTATTCATTGAAAGACATTACAAATAATAGCAATTTAAAACTAGGCTGTAGTGTGTCAGACCTAGTCAATAAGACACATTTGATGAATGTACATATTTTTTTTTAATCAATCTATATACCTTTTGTCTAGTACATTAATAGTACTACATTAATGTAACAACAATTATTGTAAGTAATAGACCCGTGTGACCTTTCGCAGTTAATGCAAAAAATAAATAAATAATATTTAACAATGTACAGCAAAATGTTGAACAGTGTTATAGCACCCATTTATAAACAATGTTCGAAGTGACATATGAAATATGTGACAATTATAACTTTCCTAGTTGGTACACGAAGGAAAAAGAAAAGAGGTTAGGATGTTTTTTTATGAAATCACTATCCGTAATTGAACACAAAAAACATGAATTCTGTAAATAAAATAATTCAAATTATACCACTGGTTGGTATTTAATTACTGTAATAACGTAACCTTTAATTCAATACTTGAATTTTTAGTGAGTACGGGGTTGGCAACAGAATCTGAATAAGGAGAGCTAACAAAGTTAATGAATGACAGCCAACTAGAATGGCACACATACAAGAGTAATGGTAAGAAACCTTCACTCATCTTGTGGCGCAGAGGGAATAAGAGAGGAGTTAAAAAGTAAAGGATATAACATCTTAGAAGTAGTACAGAAAATAAGTAGGAAGAAAATCGATAGTAAGGAAATAAAGGTCCATTTTCCCCTTTTTATGGTGAGTTTTCATAACTCGGAAGATATAAGAAAGGTATTTAGCATACAATATATAAATCATATGATGGTTAAGGTTGAGCCACTGAGAAGAAGCAATCTTATTCCTCAATATAAAAAAGTCAGTGCTTTGGTCATACGCAGAGGTTACCTAAGTGTGTCAAGTGTGCGGGCTATCACTTAACTTTGATGTATAGTAATACAAGAGATGTACTCCTGAAATGTTCGAATTGTGGTGGAGTACACTCTGCTGGTTATAGAAGATGCGATGTCGCTAGAGAACTCCAAAAATGACGGGACATGATTACCAAAAAGAAATACCTAAAATCCCAACCAAGGATGTTTGTACCTAATAAAGTCAGAGGAAATCTCCTATGCACAAACAAGCAAGTTGAAACAGATTTTGACAGGCAAAGTGAAGAACAAAATATGAAACAGTTATTAAGGGCATGTTGAATGAGGTTATTAAACGCATTGATCGATTAGAATATCGAGATTAATGGTACAGAAAGACTTAACAATCGTTACATGGAATTCAAATGGCATTCTTAATAAGAAACATGAATTAGAATTACTCCTAAATTCTCACTTTGTAGATGTATGCTTGATAACAGAAACACAACTAACAAAACAGTCTTTCTGAAAATCAGGGGATATAAAACATATTATGCAAACCATACTGATAACCAAGCAAGGGGAAGGCAATGCAGTTGTGATAAGAGAGTCTTTACTTCATTATGAATTAAGTCACATAGAAATGTCAGAAGTACAGCTAGCATTAGTTTGGTTTTAAATCTTCTAAACAAAACTTTAATGTGGGAGCAGTTTATTGTCCTCCTAGTCACAACGAAAAAAAAGGATTATAAATCATTTATTCAGAGGTCAGGTGAGACATTCATATTATGTGGTGACCTTAATGGAAAACGCATAGAGTGGGGATCGAGGCTAGTAACAACAAAGTGAAGAGAACTAAGGCAAGCAATTAGAGATATTGTATGCAGCTTCCACTCTACAGGTAGGCCAGTACGCCTTCTGACTCAAATAAGAATCCTGATCTGTTAGACTCTTCATATCAAGGAAAGTATCCCCGAATTTTGTTGATACAAGAGAGTCTTAAGCTTGGATCTGATCATAAATCAGTTGTCATGATTTTGAGTGAAAACATATTTAAGAAAAAAACTTTGCCAAAACTGGTAAACAAAAGTACTTGTTGGGATAGTTTTGAAATTATCTTCAAAACAGTATTAATTTAAATGTTAAATTGTGAACAACAAATCAGTTGGATGAAGAAGCTGAGAAATTTGTCGAAATAGTGCAAGAGGCAGCTACAAGAAACACTAAGGAAATTCCTTATATAATTAAAGGTAATACTTATCCTTTTGAAATCAGAGCAATGGTAAAGGAAAAGAGGAGAGCCAGGAGAAGAAGGCAGCAACCCAGGGATCCAGTGGCTAAAACTGATCTGAATAATAAAACCCAAATTCTTAAAAGAAAAATTCAAAAACTCAAAGAAGTATCACTCAGGGAATATTTACAGAACTTGATCAATAATGAGGAGACAGATTATTCACTGTGGAAAGCAACGAAACAAATTAAACAGCCAGTATTGCAAATTCCTCCAATAAGGAAAGACAAAGGTATATGGGCTCAAGATAACAAACAGAAGGCTGATGTGTTTGCTACCTACCTCGCTGATGTTTTTAAACCGAACCAAATACAATCAGACATTATTTTGAGAGATACAGAAAATTTGAAAATGGAAGAGATAACTCCGGTTACTCCAAAGGAAGTTGCAGAAGAGATTAGGTAAAATTTAAACCAACGCAAATATTTAGGTTTTGGCTTGATCAATGGTGAAATCATAAAACAATTATCGAAGAAGGGTGTAGTAATGCTGGCATATCTTATAAATGAACAAATTATGAAACAAATTAAACAGCCAGTATTGCAAATTCCTCCAATAAGGAAAGACAAAGTACATGGGCTCAAGATAACAAACAGAAGGCTGATGTGTTTGCTACACACCTCGCAGATGTTTTTAAACTGAACCAAATACAATCAGACATTATTTTGAGAGATATAGAAAATTTGAACACAGATGAAATAACTGCGGTTACTCGAAAGGAAGTTGCAGAAGAGATTAGGTAAAATTTAAACCAACGCAAATCTTCAGGTTTTGACTTAATCCCTGGTGAAATCATAAAACAATTATCGAAAAAGGGTGTAGTAATTTTATAAATGCAGCTTTTTGCTTAAAATACTTTCCAGAAGTTTGGAAGGTGGCGGAAGTCATCATGTTGTCAAAACCAGGTAAACCACCAAATGATGTCAAATCTAAAAAACCTATATGAAATAGGTCAATTGCAATACCAAATAGGTCAATTCCAGGTCAATACTTCCAATAATTTCAAAATTATTTGAAAAATTACTACTTAAAAGGTTCAGGCCATTAGTTGAAAATAACAGATTGATTCCTGATTATCAGTTTGGGTTTAGACAAAAGCACTCAATATCAGACCAAGTTCATCGTATTACAGATGTAATTGAACGTGCATTGGAAGAAAAACAAGTCTGTTCTGCTGTATTTCTCGACAGGCCTTTGACAAGATGTGGCATGAAGATCTAATATATAAGTTAAATAAACTTCTACCAAAACAATTTGTGGAAATTCTTTCATCGTATATAACTAATAGATGATTTAAAATCAAGAAAGCATGCAAGGTTACCTCAGGGTAGTGTGTTGGAACCTATACTCTACCTGCTGTTTACAAGCGACCTGCCGGTGGTGAAGGATGTTACAATTGGGACCTTCACTGACGATTCAGCTATAATTGCAGTAGGACAGAGTGTAAATATTTTAACCAGAAAGATACAAAATGCAAGTGATCAAATTGGACCAGGGATTGGAAAGTTAAATTGAATGAGCTGAAATCTGTTCATGTTAACTTTACATATAGAAGACTGAACAATCCCTTTACACTCAGTATCAGGGGCATTATTATTCCCAACAAAGATAAAGCTGAATACTTTGGAATTATTCTGGACTCTAGACTTAACTGGAGAAATCATATCAGGACAAAAAGAAACCAACTGGGTTTGAAGTATAAACAGTATTACTGGCTTTTGGGAAGAAATACCAAGTTATCAATAGATAATAAGATTTTGATATATAATCAGATTTTTAAACCTGTCAGGCTGTACGGAATACAGCTGTGGGTTGTGCTAAACAAGCTAACATCAGAACGATACAGACATTCCAAATTAAGGTTTTAAGAAATATGGTGAATGCTCGATGATAAGTTCATAACCAGGATATCCATTGAGACCTTAGCATTCCAACAGTGGAAGAAGAAATAAAAAAATATGCATGCAAGCATGAAAAGAGACCGCAGCAACATGTTAACAGTGAAGCTAGGCAACTGCTAAACAATCGGAACTTGGTTCGATGATTGAAGAGACTTAAACGTTTTGAGCTGGTGTAAAAGCAGTGTTAGAGATTGTTTAAAGTAGTAATTCAAAGAAGAAAAACTTAAGATATCAATGGATGGACTAAGTTGATAAATTATTGGTAGATGTATTTATTAGAGTAAAATTACTTGTAGGTCTTAGACCAGTTGTAATTCTAAAATAAATAAAGAATAAAATTTTAAAAGAATACTTGAATTTTGAGATTACTGTACATATTTTCCTAAGGAAACTCATTGCAAAACCATGTAGACCTACTATTTCTTGTCAATATAAATTTCCATTAAAATAGACATTAGTTATATTTAATACTTGTATGATCTGTTAATAAAACAGTGTCATTCACTATGTTTAAATTATTTAATACAATAGGCCTTACTGTGTTCTACTTTTGTATTTAAAATTATAACCAATAACATAAATGACTGAATTATAATATTGTACCTTACTGAAAGATCTACTAATGAAACCTGCAATAAATGGATTTTACATGACATACCTAAGTCTTTTATAACATTATAACGTATTAAAAATGGCCTGGATTGTTTTACCAATTCTACTTCAAAAACTGGTTTGGTCAATAATTATTTAATTCTTAGATACAGTAATAATTTAAATATTACAACAATGTTTTTTAGTATTTTTTTTTTTTTTTTTTAACGTCCGACTATTGTGCACACTTGGGCTAATGCAGACGATTAATGTTTTTAGTAATCAGCTGTTTTAGTACAAACAATTATTTTCCACTTTATGCCTGCACTGTGCTGTACTCTCAAGGATCACTTTATACTACTCCTGTAATTTTGTTTACATACTTTTTGTCAGTTTTAAGTTGGTTTTACTTTATTGTAAAGCCTGAAAATGGAAAAAGTATGACATGTAAGAGTTCTCTGGTGTTCTGACAAATCTGTAGGTACCCCATATATGTAGTTTCAATAATGCAGGTCCTTATTTTTTATATAAAACCGATTGAAATGTTAGTGTAATAATATAAGAAAAATTTTAAATGCAACTTTTTTCCCATCTAAAAACTAAAGGTGAAGTTGTTAAGTTTTCTACATATTAAAATACCTATTTATTTATGCAAACCCTCAAATCTCATTTAAATTTTGTTTTCATTAAAAGTTGTTTTAAGTTAAATTTATCATTTGAAGTACAATGAGTACCTTCCAAATACAAAATAAGGAGGTTTTCTTGTAAACTGGGGATCAGTTGGTCAATATGAAAGACATCCCTTTTACACTCGTTACAGTTACCTCAAATAATATCTGTACCATACGAGATTTTTACGGAAGGTTTTCAAAAATTAAGGTAGCAACTGTTTTCATTTTAAACACCTAGTTTGCTGTATAACTAATTTTTCTTAATAAGTACATACATTTTTTAGAACAGTTTACTTTAATAAGCGTATTAATGTTGATTTTGTTGAATTAGCTGAGAGAACACAAATAACAGTTCCCACACAGAAAATCAAAATAACATATTGACTAAATGAGCGTGAATTTCAATATAACAAACTGCAAAACTGCATTGCCCAATTAAATACACATTAGAAGTCATAACACAGTAATATAACCTGCCGAATTAAGACAGATGTTCAAATTACAAAATGAACAAACTTGTACAATAACATTTCTTCCTAAAATAATATTTTTAAAAAATACTGATATGGTTTAGAATTTTACATTTTCTGATACGTCATTATTATAAATCTTACACACAGTTTAGAATTTATTCTAGCAACATGCTTATGTAGTTTCTGTTATGCTTAATGTTACCACAGATTAAATATTTAGGTACTACGTGACAAGATCATCCAAGATATAAACAACACTTTACATCTGTATTAAAGCACACTTACAACACTCTTATAAATGTTATTAAAACAACAAGCATTGACAACAACAAAGCATCAAGTTACCAAGTCACTGCAACAAGTTTGGAATAAATAATTGTCCAACATTACTTTATTATGAACACCTGATTATACGTTGAACAACTTAACTAAGGCGACAAGAATTTAAAAAAAAACATTTTAAAACACAACGTATTTTTAAGACAAAACTTGTCTTATAAACAAAAACAGTTTTATATAGTCATTTTTCTTTATGCAATATTACACCAGGAAAAATTGGCATAAACAAACAAAACCTACATATTGTCTTTTAAAAATAACATATGTTTCAAATATGATAATTCTAAATAAAATGTTATGCTAAAACATGTCTGTACTGTTACAAAGCAATTCTGTACATCTTAAAATGTTATAGCATACAGAATTAATCCATTGTTCACAATAATCAGCATTAAATCTCAAATTAATTTCACTTATCATATCAAAAATAGACAGGTCGATAAAAGCTGAGACAGTAAATAAATAACAGTGTTAGAGTTGTTTGTTTCTTAGCTTGCTACGCAGATGAGTCATTTGTCTCATTACTGTAAACCATTGTTTTTAATTTAAACAGTTTATTATTATTTATTCTTCTTCTAATGCTAATATATTTGTACATAATGCTGTAGCTTAAATTACTGTACACTACTTGTGAAATAATGTGTTTTCACTGGTACTAACATTTTCTTCCCTATATGTGGGTTATCCACGAATTCCAGTTATCTGCAGCAACACGCAATCCCTCAAATAAATGGGAGTTGACTGTATCTCTTTACATTACACTCAGATGGTCTCAGATAGGTGAGTGATTAATAATGACTGACTGTATTTGTAAATGTTTTGAAAAACTAAAAACTGTTTTATTGGAATAACTACTTGGTACTTTGTGACACAAAAAATTTTAAAAATACTTCTTAAATACCAGGTGAACTCAATTGGTTAAGTTATTATTATTACAAGTACACAGTTGCACCCTGAAAACAATAATTCAATTTTTACAAACTTTCAAAAACAAAAATACTTCTTTCATAAGGTTTCATAACTACCAAGAGGTTCATAAGGTTTCAGACTACCAATAAAACAATAAGAAGTGTTTGAACTAATCACTTAACCTGTGCATGATCCCTATAAAGACAAAATGCTCACTTTTATGTACACTTAATTTTTTAATAAATAAATAAATATCCTAGACAGTACTGCAGTGCTTTATTTCACTTTTAGCGACTCATTTCTTACACTGTTGTGAATAGAAGTGGAAGACTTTTATATTACGTCAGAAAGTTGAGTTTTACTAACTATTCAACAAAGTCTAAGTTCAGTGAGCACATTATGCAACAAGCGAATGCTAGTATTTTATTTTTGTACATTACGTAAAAAGCTTCTTATGTATTACTAAATTTATATTGCATGAATAAAAACTATTACTACAATGTCATTACATAATATGACTATCTTTTAATAGGATATAGCTGCCCTTTACTACTGACAGGTTCAGTTATGCAAGAGGTATTGTGGAAATGAAGTTCAGACTCAACCAAACCATCATAGTTAACCATCAACATTAACCAATAATTTAAAATCATATTTTTTAAACAGTTTTCATTATATGCACTATAATTTAAACATGCAAAAGAAGATGGAGTAGTGGGATGTTGAGTTCACATTTCATTTCCACATAACAATGTAAGCACTGACCTGTAATATTTAAATTTAATTTTTAACAGAAAAGTAAGGCAAAGGCGACACAAATTTTATCATATCATCTTATACTAACAAACTTTTAACATATGTTTCTCTATAGTTACATCATTCCTCAATTAAGTCTTGCTTTTAAGAGAGAAATGTGTGGGGTAATTTTGTTTAGGTCATACTTATGTTGAAGTACTACTAAACTTGTGTTGTGTTATTTTCATATAATAACAACTCTTCTCTTAACAGACTAAAATTGACTAAAATTGCAGTTGACTAAAATTGCTTTTGTTTTATTCTTCACTTAAGATTTAAGAATAAAATTTATTTTTAACTAATTTCAACATATTTTTTACATTTTCACAATAGTGTTCTTAGAATATTCCGTTTTGTGAAATAACAACAAAGTTATGAATATTTAAACAATTTCCTGTGTGATACAAGAATTATCAAACACTACATGAAATAATAAATGTGTATAAGTAAGGCTATTCAATTGGTTATTGCTTTCCTTATATCTATGATAAATATAGTGTGCTACTGTTGAAAGGCTATAGTTTGAATTACGTAACTGTGATACAAATTATTTACTGTAGATTTATAGCAAAAATCTCTAATCCAAACCCTGCTAAATCTGAACTGAAAATTCAAAAATAATATTGCAAAAAAATTAAAAACTAGGGAAAAAATTAACAAAAACAACCAAATCCTTAAAAAATCCAATATGTTCACTTTCACCTTTGCCTAAACATTTAAAAATTTCAATTTTTGGTGTACACAAATTGTGTTTATACTTTCCAACTATTTTTATGCACCGATGTAAGAGCACTTACTAACAAACGAACAAAGCAAACTCTTTCAGACTGACATGTCACTGTACTAACTGAGAGTAAAGCACATTATAATACAATAACTGAATTATTCCAAGAAAAGACTGAAGGAAGTTAGGGCAAGTTATAGGTTTCATCCAAGCCTTAGGAATGACTTTGTGTGATATTACATTGCACGCCTAGATACCCTCCTCATGCTTACAATGTAGATGAATTCAGTCAATTTGCATGAATTTAAAAAACCAGTTTAATCTGAAGTTTTATTTCATAAATTGGTTCTACTAGTCTGAATAGGTCATAGTCCAAACTGGTGTGAAGTTGTGGGGTTAACTGTATTTAAATTTAACTTTTACCATTTTACTTTAATGTCGTCTAGTTGGATTGAATATTTACAATATTGAAATTTAATGTGTACAGTGTAATAATGGACTTTTGTTAAATTTGTTGAAACTAAAACAAAACAACATAGGTTTAAGAACGTTATGTAGGCCTGAAAGTTACAATCTGAGCAACAACTAGATTTTCATAACCTATATCCAGAACCAGCCGGAGTCCAAATGTTATGAACAAAAATTTCAACTTTATAGTACAGATTACAACAAATGTTCAGGCAAAAGTTTTAATACATCTTGTTAATATTTCATCAAATTATTCTAAACAAAAACAAACTCAGGACTCCTTTAAATATCTAACAAATGCATATTTTTCGTTCACAGACCAGATCTGCCCTTTCCCCCACCCACAATAGTTTTTAGGGGCAGTTAAAAAAATCTTAAATGTAAATCTCCATCAAATGACAACTCATTTTTAATGTTTTGATAAAAAAAATAGCAATGAAATGTAGAAGTCTCTACTTTAACTGTACAAAAATGGTAAGTGCGGTATTAGAATTTCATAATATTATAAATTTATTACCTGAAAGAAGTGTAATATCTTATTAACTACTTTATACAAAATCTTACTTTAATTACATATCTATGAACAACCCATTAAATGAATAAAAGCTTTGTTAAAATAGTGAACAAACTTAGTTTGCAGAAATTATTGAAAATTTCAACTTGAGTTGAAAAGCCACCTTGAAGGTATAACTTAAAAATTAAACAAAAAAATACATAATAAAATATATCATGGTGTCCACAGAATATGTAGAAAAGTTTTCAGGTTTTTTCTCCCAAAATTTTTCAGTTCAAGAATTATTTATTAAATTTTTTAAGTGATTTAATTGTATTAAACACACAAATGCTTAAATAATTACAGTCACATTTAACAAAGATATTTTTTAAATAATCTAACTAGACTTGTCAGTTATTTGTGGCACAAAATTTTCAATGGAAATTTCAAGCAAAGAACTGACCATCAAAAATTGTACTGTTCATGTTCATTAAATAAGAAAATGAGCATTCTATACTGTAAAAACAGTTGAAATCATGATGTTAAATGATACATTTTTCGTAAAATTTTAATTAATAAGAAAATTATTTTCATCAAAAGAAAAATTATATTCTATGTTCAACAGTTAAAAATTGAAATAAAACTTGCTGGATATGAATATGGAAAAAGTGACACTTGAAGTAAAGAAAAAAGCAAACAGTTTATTTATCTTCTTTGCTTAACTTCAGAAACAGTGAAACTTGGAGCAAAGAAAAAAGCAAACATTTTACATAACTACTTCCCTTAACTTCAGGAGGTCAGCATATAAAATGACTTGTTTTGTTTTATAAGACGATAACACATGTTGCACGACGCATTGTAACATCTAGGAACATCACTTTGATCTTTATAAGTTTAATTTGAAATTTTTAGCACCTTGGTAAAATTCCTCTTTTCCCATTAAAAAAAAAATCATTCTCCCACTTCCGAGGTATTTGCAATCTGTGGAAACCATGACGATCGACTAATAATAAAAATGTTCTGTTCATTACGATCAGTCCATTGGTAACATTCTCACACACTTCTACTGTCTTAGAATTTGAAGTTGTACAATCGTTTTCACTTAGGCTACTTATAAATACAATTGAACTACTAAATATGTACAAAATTGGAATACAGAATTTAAGAAGCAAAGAGAGAATTGACTGACATGTCCCCTAACATGTACAATGATACACCAACATACAGGGCCACACAAAGCCCGATTATACTGGCCAAAATTGGATTCTTCTGAAAAATGATGCATGTAGCAATGCACAGCCCCAAGTATGTCAAGTAGCGTGCAGTTTCAAAATTGGATCCAAAATTCTTTTTATCTGGAAATTTTTTTAGTTAAAATTAAATATTTCAGCATTTGAGCAAAATTTAAGAAAATAGTTGAAAAATTTTTTTTAGAAAATGTATACATTTTGTGTTTATTTATGCAGTTAATTCTAAATTTTAAGATATCAAAAAAAAAAAAGTTTTAACCCAATTTATTAGATTATATATAATTTTTTTCTAGATTATGGATAGGCATCCTATAAATAGGTAACAAAATATGAGAAACTGTGAATATAAATATTTAAAGCTATTGGATAGTTTTCTAATTTAATTTGGATAGTTTATTAATTTAACTAAATTAACAAGAAATTTAATGGATTTGCAGCTATAGAATGAACATAATGATTTATGATTGCTCCATTTATTTGCTCTACGAGATCTGAAGTGATCATCAAATTTCAGTGAATACAAAGAAACATAGATAATTTGGGGAGGGAGGAAACAAAGGAGATAGTTGCACCACCAATATTTTGAAGGATTTTTTTTAATTTATAAAAACATAAATAAAAGTTTTGGAAATCTATTTAATATTATTATGCTTTGGTGACTTTTCTAGTCTAAAATTTTCTCAAAAAAACAAAAAGTTTATTATTGCAATATAGTCACCGGACCTCACATTTAAATATTAGGATTATGACCTATTTTCTTCAGTCTAATGGTCTTTTTTACTCATTTCGTAAAGGCTATCAGGGTTTTGAAACCTCATTATTTTATTTTCAGCCATATACAAAATGTCAAAGCCTCTGTCAAGGTCATCACAAAGTTAACAAAACATTGAAAACACACCTCATAAACACTAAACAGAATTACACGATTTTTATTAACATGCACAACGATAAAATTTGGTTTATGTAAATACTACCGAACACGTTGTATGTCGTTACAGTCTGGACTTGTAATTGAGTAATTATATTTAGTGTTTGTGACATGTGTTTTCAATGTTTTGTTAACTTTGTGATAACCTCTACAGAAGTATATGACATTTTGTATTACAGCCTGAAGATGAAACACTGAGGTTTCAAAACTGCGGTAGTAAAAAGACCACTAGATAGAAGAAAATGGGTCATAATCCTATTTAAAAAAACGATTGATTTCAATAGGAAATATTTCCAAACATGTTTTCAATAATTTTAGATTCAAATTCAAATTGAAAATTATCAGTAAAGACTAGTGAAGGTATAAAATGATTGTATGTTATCTGATCATACGTCTGAGCATATCCCTTGTTTTGCTTTATGTTTCAAATATCATGTTTCCTGCCACTTTATAAATGGCAAAAAAAACAGCTCACAGAGAAGAAAAAAGGTTGCAGGATAATTATAAGAAATAAAAAACAATAATGTTTGTCCAATACATCGGCGAATATCATGGTCTTTGCCAATATTTGTTTAGTTTAAAATACGATTTTCTCAGAATCTTGTTTTTCCATCTGTGTTAATGATTAAATAAACTACTCAACTGTACATTTTAACAGTTTAATATGTCAATATAAATACTTGGCTATAGGATAAACTACGATCATACTGATCAGTTAAAATTATTTTTAAATAGTCAATTTTTTCAGCCATTTTTACTTAAAACCCAGATCCCAATCATTCCTATTTCCCCACACACAAAATTCTGAATAAATGCCTATGTAAAGACACATAACATCACAGTACTCATACCAGTTAACTGAAATCCCGTTTTCTGTAATGTTATTTCCTGTATACCAAATAAATACAGGAGATGAATAAATACATTACACAGGAAATTATTTTAATTATGAGGTAATCCCCTTTATGCCACTGTGCGAGCTAAGCAAGAACCACCTCTGATTTCACTAAACATAGAATATTTTGTGGTTATTATTTACTTAATTTTTTTATTTAAACCAAATAGTTTATATTATGATTGTTTTAAAAAAATAGCTTGGCTGCATCAAACCAAAAATAATGAATGGATACCGTATTTGCTTACCGATACAGAGATTACTGTAAAGAACAAAGCCATCTGCGCATTTATCGCACATGTCTGGACCATCTCCTTGACATCCGTCGCACGCATGGTCACAAGCTGTCAACAAAAAACAAAAATTATTTAAATTTTTGTGAAGGACTGAATTGTTCCACAGTAAATAAAAAATGTGTAATTAAAAAATCAACTTTAAAGATGGATAAGGAATAAAGCTACAAAACATTCTTTTCCGCAACTTTTCAAAAAAAAAACAATTATAGTACATTTCATTTACCCTTTTTTACATAAGCTTGCTACTGAGGCTCTACTGGCCTCTGACACATCAGCTAAAAGCTTTTTGTTTTTCTTGTACTTCATCTTAATCCAACTCCAGTGCCCTTGACAAGCTCCAGAATCTTGTATACAGTGTCCTTGTGAAACTTCTCATCTGTTTCCTGAAGTCCAAAGAGTCTCCTTCTTTTCGATACAGTGCCTTGCATTCAACGAGTGTGTGCTGTGGTTTCAGGTTCCTGCCTGCACACACAACAATCAGGTGAGATTTGTGATAATTCCACCTATGCAGACTGACTCCAGATGTGGCCATATGGCCACTTCCAGTGATCATGTTGACAACCTGTCTCAGTGACAACATTGAACTGAACAAGTGTTCTTGTCAGTGCAGGGTCTGGTCCTGAGAGACGTTTTCCTAATCATTGCCTAGGAAATTGTCTCCATCACTTAATGTGTTCTTCCCTAGCCCACTTTCTAACTGTACCTCTCACAGTTGTGCGATTAATCCCACACACAGGCTTTGGTTTCACAAGTCGAGCAGCAGTTCTTTTTTTGACCATCAGATCCGATCTCTTATTCCTCTCAATCCCACAATGCCCAGGTAACCATCCCATCATGAACCCTTAATCAGTTCCCTTCACTCTACTTATACAATTTATTCCCTGTATACCTGGCATCTAACAAACCTCTTTTCATTACTATATTTTTGTTTCATTTATTTTTGCTAAACTGTACAAACATTACTATTCATTACATTACAAACATGTTACCGTTACCATTATTAGACATGATTAACTTTCCTTACATTTAATAAAATACTGTACATTTAAAAAAAGGAATTTTTATTTTTGTTTTTTACCACGTACAATTACCTGTTTTTGACATAGTGAGCTGCCTTCTTTCTATGTTGGAGATAAGTTTTTTTTTTTAATTTAATTTTATTTACAACTGAGTAGAAATACCCATCTAGTAATTTACATTTAACACATGTTTACACTTTGAAGGGATATATCCCATTGGATATATTCCCTTAGAAACTAATGTCCATCCGGACCAGCAAAAACCATAAGGTCCAGTGGCTCTTTGTTCTTCGTAGCCTTCTAACCACACCAGCCTCAGCCAACAATCCGCGTATCTCCGGATGCTCGTGTTGAGAGATGCGTTGTCCGTGCTTCTTTGCATACTTTTTTATTTCCTCACTGACCATATCTATTTTCAAATCCCTATGGAGGTTGTCGTTATTTATGTACCATGGTGCATCTACGATGCATCGCAGCACCTTATTTTGAAAGGTTTGTATATTTTTTACACTTGTCTTCTTTGTACAGCCCCAGAGCTGTATTCCGTAGGTCCACACGGGTTTCAAGACTTGCCTATATATCAGCAGCTTGTTATGAATTGATAATTGGGATTTTCTTCCCAAAAGCCAATACATACTTCTGAATTTTAATTTTAACTCCTCTGTTTTCTTTTTAACGTGTTCCTTCCACTTCAGTTTTGCATCTAGTGTCATACCTAAATACTTTGCTGTATTAGTATAGGGAACTTGTAATGAATTGATTGTAATTGGTATATGATAATCAATCTTCAAATTTGAAAAGTTAACATTAACTGACTTTGCCTAATAAGGGCCATTGCGCCACTTCTTTGTCCATCTGCTAATAGCATCTGAGGCCCTCTGAAGTTTGCCTGCAGCTTCCTCAATTTTCTTCCCGGTGGCTAGTGTTGCAGTATCGTCTGCAAATGTGGCAACTGTTACATCTTCGACATTAGGGAGATCTCTAGTGTACAGCAAATATAATATCGGTCCCAACACGCTACCTTGTGGGACACCAGCTGATATCTTTTTCAGTTTTGAATATTCTCCTTCATTTTTAACCCTTAAAATGCCTATCAGTCATATAAGACTGTAGTATTTCGAAATATTGTTTCGGAAAATATATCTCCAGTTTCCACATCAGACCACTATGCCACACCTTGTCATAGGCCTGTGCTACATCAAGGAAGATACTTGCACATATTTCTTTCTTCTCCAGTGTATTTTCTATAACACTTGTTATTCTGTGTACTTGATCTAGTGTTGAAAATCTTTGTCTAAATCCAAACTGATGGTCAGGGATAAGGTTTCTTTCTTCTATGTTGGGTCTAAGTTGTTCTAGGAATAGCCTCTCAAATAATTTTGAAAATATCGGGAGCAATGATATTGGTCTATATGATTTCCTATCATTTGGTGATTTACCCGGTTTTATTATCATAATGACTTCTGCTACCTTCCACTGCAAAGGAACATATTTCATCCTTAAGCTTGCATTCATTATGTGTAGTAACTTCCTAAGTCCTTTCTCTAGTATATTTTTAATTATTTGTCCAGTAATCAAATCATATCCCGGTGCTTTCTTCATCTTTAGATTATTTTTAATTTGGTTTTTCAGTTCATTAAGTGTTATTTTTGGTATTTCTAATTCATCATGGTTAGCATCCACAATCACGCCATCCACCCGTCTCAGCCTGGACCTAACCACTCTTCTGGATCGATGTAATTCCTCCCCCATGAGCCTCTTGGGTACCTCCTCAGTGGACATTCTAACAACATGGCCCGCCCATTTAAGCCTGCCGAGTTTTATATATTTAAATTCAAACAAAAATTTTAAACTAAGAGGTTGCTTGATTCAAAGCACATTTCAATATTTTACATACTTATTTAACAAATGTATCTGCTATAAAAATTAGAACTGTTTTGATGGAAGAAGGCACAGTTGCCCATCAAAAAGTGCCAATGGGTTGCTGTTTAGATGGGGGATCACTTTTGTAGAAGGTCACTGGTACCAAATATTTCGAAGGAAGATCATAATAAATTAAATTAGCTGATATTGCTGAAGAAAATAAAATGTATATACAAAGTTTTAGTACTTACATGTGATTACAATAACCTTTGTAGTGAGTGTCTGCACTCACGTTTCACTATTAGAACAACACATATCATCATATTTCATAATACTGTTCTATTGTTTTATATCCAATTACTTTGAAACAAACACTGTTACATTTGTAACACAAAAAAGTTGGTTTTAAAAATATTTTGTAAACCTCTTCGATTTTATGTTACTATAATTTAAAAATTTTAAACAGCCGCCATTTTGAAAATAGATGAAATATTTGTTAACGTTTTTCCTTAATACTTTCTTGCCAATTTAAACATATGTATGAAATTTCATTTGTTTAGTATAATGGTTATTGAGTAATATTAAAAAAAAAATACACACTCAGAAAACTAAGATTTTTTTTAAGGCGAAAAGCACATTGAGGCTATTATTGCCTCCATAAATCTAAGTGTGAGTGTAAAGTGTTAAAGTCGTAAGTGTAGTATTGTACTTTAGTGTAAGTTGTAAGTGTAAGTGTGTATTAAACTTAGGTACAGCGAGGGACGTCTAAATCCTCTTAATAGGTGCCTCTAGTCTACATCCCCCCCTGCAGGAACTAAGACTTAAAGGACATATCTATATCTATAACACCTTTCTTTATTTTTGCACGTACAATTTAACCCAAATTTTATGAGCGATATTTTTTTAAAATACCATGTATTTTAAACTGTAGCAAAACTGTAGCAGCTTTGGTAACTTGGCGGGGAAGGTTCCTCAATAAGCTAATTTTTAAATATTGTTTCAATAAAAAATTGCAAGTTTTAAATTAAAAAATTAATGAAAACTGACTATTAAACTAAAGTGAATGCTAAAAAAACTCTTTTTATCCACATAAATCTATATAAATACTGCTAACCTATATAAATACTGCTTTATGATTCTTTGATTGATATTAGTACAGTTACACATGAAATACGTTTTGATAAGTAAAATTTGTTAACTCTGTAACACACTCAAACAAACATGTATTACAATTACTAAATATTCAAATTTCAATTAATAGAACTTTCAAAAACATAACATGTACAGTAACATAAAAATATTAATATTTTTAACAATTTTGATATATTAATTAGTTCTTTGAAAAATATTACTCCGTTAATTTAAGGTCTTTTAAACCATGGGTTTACTGTAATCTGAATGGGTCTTTACTAATACCCATCCTTATTTCCTCCTTTACATTTCAATTTTTAAATACAATCACAAAATCTATTCAAAAAAAATCTACCCAACAAGGCTGATCGGGTACTACAAAATATTTCTCTCACAAAAAAAAAATAATGGTTTTAATTATTATTAACAATTATAATTATTAATTTATATTCAAAAACGAATTATTGAACAATCACTGAATCACTGAATAATCAAATCTAATAACAAATGATATATAAATAACTGACAGCAAAGTGAGGTGTGATTGTGTGTTACATAGTTCCAGCCAAACACGCTTTGAAATTTGGTACAAAAGGTTCCTTGTGTAAATACCAAACGACATATGGTAAGATCTTTTCCCATTCATTTCCATTTCAAGACAGTGGTCTCTGAATTAATGACAATAAGTGTATGCAGTTTTGGCTAAACACACTAACTAATGTTTTGAAATTTCATGGAAAGATACCATGTATAAACTCTGAACAACGTATCTATAAGATTTTTTTGCATTCACATCAGTTTCAAAATGGCAGCTACTTATTTAATGATGACAAGTGTAGTTGACTGGCTATGTCCTGTAATACTGGTTGAACAACAAGATCCCATCATAATTTTGATCACTTCATGGAGAAAGAGAATAAAATTTCTAATAATGTTGTCCAGTAACATTTTTTATAAATATTATGGTTACTGACTAAATTGGTGGAAAATTTTACTAGCAAGTTAGAGCACTGTTATAGAGCAGTGGCCAGGCGAGGTCTACTGTTCTTTTTGAACTACTACTTAATTGATTATCAGATGTAACACTGGATGCAATTACCAAGGCAAGAATGGGAACCTTCATTGTTGACACAAAACTCATTTTGCTTGCAGGGGTTATCCTTGGCAATGCATTCATTTACATCAGTACATCCTCTTTCTGTATCCATAATCCAACCTTCTTTGCAAGCGACGCAACCTGCAAATAAAACAAACAATTTTAATACTTAAGACTAATTTGAATAAAAATTCTAAGACAAGCTAAAAATACTTCAAATAAACTTACAAGTCAGAAAAAAATGTGTTCCTTGAATTTTATGGCTACAACCAATTTTGCTAAAATTTGGTTTGGTCAATTTAATTTTTTTTTAATATTTTGAGGTAACTCAAACATTTTTTTCATACATCAAAAATTTTAAATCCTTTTATAATTAGAGAATAGAATAGTACTTTATTTGGCAAAAATGATACAAGAATATTTACCTAAAAGAAATAAAATTACAATTACAAATAATATGAGTATAAATATTACTTATTAAACAAAAGCACAGTTCTCATGACCAAAAGGCCGTCTATAAGGCGTTTCTGACTTTCTTCAGGTACAAACAAAAAGAACATTGATAAAACCAAACTAAAATTTACTCACTTTAATAAAAAAAAAATAATCAAAATAATGTTAATAATTAAATTCTTCCATAAATTGATGATGATACTGCCAAGCTGCCCTGCAGTATTTGCTTAGCAAAATTCAGTCTCTACCATTTAAAGACTCTACAACAAACTAAGCTCACTTTTTTGGAAGTATGTTAATCTTATGTGTTTCAAAACAGAACAAATATTCACAAAATGCACAATGTCCTCTTGTTCCTCTTGTCTGTTACACAAAGAGCACACCCGTGAAGCTGTCTTGTAAGAGTAGTTGTTTAAGTAAATAAGTTCCACTCTTGTTTTAATGTACCAGTTTAACAGATGTCAATTGACATCACACTGCAGATAGTTCATATTCAAATCCAGCTTTCTATATAATGTCCATTTCTCACTCTTATCTAATTCCAATCTCCAATTTCTCCTATAATTCAGACTTAAACTGATTGTAATTTCCTTGATACTAAAACTAATCGAATCAAAGTTTTGTATGATTATATTGATTAAATCATATAGATTTTTCCAATAATTACAGAAATATATTTTTTTCTTCATTAACTCCCTCAACAAAATACTTGGATACCTAGTCGAACTTAGTCAAAAGGTATTATGTATATATTTTAAGTGCAAGGACAAAGTATACACAAATATCAGATACAATTTAGATTCTAAGTAAAGACAATACACTGGGTAGTTTTTTGGTAAACTAAAACAATTTTTATAACAAATCTTTTATAATTAAATATGGATCAAATGTTACCATAACCATTTCTAAAACAAAAAACCACTAAGAATCTATTCTGTACCCTGATTGTGAAGAGTCTATTCTATATCCTGCTTGCGAAGAGTTTATTCTGTACCATGCAGTTACCTTTAGATCCTGCTTGTGAACATGCTCCCTGACAAGAAGAATGGCACTTAGAACACAGAAGTTTGTTTTCATCTTGGTATGACACATAGAATGTAGGTTCACAGTGATCACACATTTCTCCACTGTAGCCCTCATCACAACTACACTGTCCATTACCCTTTCGTGTTCCATTTCCCTAAAAAATAAAATCATAATTGTAATTAACCCTTTTCAGAGCACCATAATTCATGGTGGGACCCGATAACTGAAATAGTTAAAACTAGTTTTTACCCCAGTTTTTAAATTTACTAATATAGATAACAATCACTGTTAGTCTTATAAGAATTACAGTGTGTTTATTTAGTTCACATTTAAATTACTAGTTAGTAGTATTTACTGAATGAAAGCATTTAGTCTTAACTTCAATACATTTTGGTTTTGATTGAAACTTCAGTAATGCTGTTCAAATTTATAATATGTAAAAGAGACAAACTTGTATAATTATTTGAATGCATTTGAACCTGAATTAATAACAATTAATACTTGGTGAAAATGATGAAATTAGAGGAAAGAAATTATAAATAAATCAGTTTGTACTAATTACAAGTTATATTTATTATTAAATTCACTGTAATAATATAGTTAATGCAGGTTATAATGCACATTTTCACAGGCAAAGTAAAATGTGCCTTTGTAGTGCTAACTGCACATATCAGATGATGACAAAAATTATATACATAAGCTTATAGTGCTACACGTAAACAAAACCAAAATGTGTTCACTGTATGCATATTTGTTTACCTCTAGTTTCAAGTAGTAGGTCGTTTCAAGAAGAATAGAAGTACCATTCATGAGGCAATAGATCAAATCTGGCATATTTATGTGCTACGTTAGGTAAGAATGACTTACTGCTCTGTGTTTATATTAACCCTGCACAGGTACACTGGGGCACTGAGAGCCCCAAGGAATTTTCATTTCTTGAGTAGTTTGCTGTTTGCTGCCCTGCGGTTCTCACTTCCCTTGACTCTTTTTTGTCCTTGGTGCTCTATTAGTTGGTGTTATGATCTTTCCGGTGACATCTGTATCTGCTTGAAATAGTGCATTTGGTGCATACAGTGCCCCACTGTACCGTTAGTGTTGCTTTTTTTTAATAAAACCTTAATATTTTAGTTTTCATTTTTTATATCCATGTAAAAGTATTAACTATTACAATTTACAATAGAAATGAACATTTTAGAAACTGATGATCAAATTGAGCCAGAACTGTTTCGAACCGAGCTAGATTTGTGCTCTGAATCTAATGAAAACCACGATGATGACAAATCTGATTATGAAGAAGTTGATGATACAGAGGAGGAAAATGAAATACCAGTTATTATTTTCCAGATTTCCTTCCGAGTACAGTAGAAGAAGAAACAAGTGAAGAAGAAGAAGAGAACACAACTCCAACAAGAAAAAGACGCAGAAATGCTTCTGCAAGTGACATTACAAACAATAGTTAACAAGCTTCTGAACATGACCAGAATGTACTCAGACCTCCAACAATTCCTAGCTTTCTTATAATTCCTAACAAAAAAAATCTGTAAGGAAAAAATAAAGTGGTTTTCCATTCCTTCTAAAACATCAGCTAGGACCCTGAAAATAAATACTGTTTTTATTCGATCTGGACCTAAAGGAGCAGCTAAGAGTGTGATAAAAGAAGTAAGTACTTTTCAATTACTTATAAATGACAACATGATACATGAGACTTTAAAATTTACAAATGATGAAATTGAAATTCAAAAAGAAAGTTTTTCTAATGCCACTTTCGTAGAGTAAACATATCCTGTTGAAATCAAGGCTACTTGGTCTCTTTGTATACTCTGGAGCCAGTAACCAGAGTGATAGTTCAACCCAGCAATTCTGGCATGCATTTAGGGGTTTACGAGTAACTACAAATGTAATGTCAGTGAATAGTTTTAAGTTCTTAACTAACTGTATTCATTTCGACGATAAAACCACTCAATCATTTAGAAGAGAAAATGATTCTTTAGCTCCAATAAGATACAGCTACGAATTTTTACAAAAAATTGTAGGGATTCTTATACTCTAGGGGCTTATTGCACTACTGATGAGCAGCTCCTGAGATTCAGAGGAAATTCTTATTTAAGATGTACATTCCTAGCAAGCTTGCTAAATATGGCATCAAGATCGTGATGACTTGTAATTTGACAAACGGATATCTAACTGATGCTATACCATATACAGGTAAGAAAATGAACTCTGAAGATAAACCCAAGGCAGATTATTTTGTAGAAAAATTACTGGAAATCATTTATAACAGTGACCGCAATATTACTGTTGATAATTGGTTTTCATCAGTACCTTATTTAAATCAATGTAGCAAAAACAAAAATTGACTATGGTCAGAACTCAAAAAAAATAAACCTTATATCCCATGAGAAGCTATTTAAGTTAAGGGTGGCAAGGCAGAAACACATATGTTTGTTTTTGATGAAGAACTAACTTTGCTTTCTTTTGTCCAAAATAAATAAATACATAAGAACATACTGCTTTTTTCAAATATGCATCAGGGTCACACTTTTATAAGAGGAATTAAAAAACTGGAGGTAATACATTTTTATAATGGTACCAAAGGAGATGAAGATCTCTTAGATCAGAAACAGCAAAATATATTGTCAGTCAGAAAACCAGGCAATGGCCTCTATGTATGTTTTATAGGATTTTGAATTCAGCCTGTTTGAATGCTTATTTAAAACAAAGAGATAACTTGACAATTTCAAGTGAAAAGGTGAATTCAAGATTGGATTTTCTGTTTACTTTAGTACAGAACCTAATGAAACCCCTCATGCTTCAAGGACTGACAATCCCCACACTTCATAAAAGCATCAGTCTCGCTATTTCAAAGCAAATAGAAATTGAAATATCCTATCCGCAAGCAGCAGATGCAAATCAAGCTTCAGGAAGATGCACATTTTGTCCAAGGTCAAAGGATATCAAAACCTTAAGTGCAGTGATTTTAAGAAGTTTGCTTGCAGAAATCATGTTCTTACTCTGTGTTATGATTGTGAAAGATAAAGTCGAGTCCTATAGTGGAAATATAGGTTCTGCAAAGTTTTTTTTCTTTTGAAAAGTATTGTTTTCAATTTTGTTTCCTATTTTCAATATAAGACATTCTGTTTTGATTTTGGTCTCATTATATTCTTTGTACCTTGTAATTATATGGAATTATGGATTTTTAATTAAAGTGTATTTTTTACACTTAAATTTCCAAATATTTATTTAAGCATTCCATGCCCCAGTATAACTTTAGTGTAAGTGTACCTTTCCAAGGTTAAGAGAATGCAACTGAGAGAGAGGCAATGTCTGTTATCAGCGGTAAAACTGCTTTAGAAGCAATATTTTCCAAAGAATCAGTCATCAATTCGCCCATAAAAAGTTATATAGTACTTAAGACAAATGAGTTATTTATTTCTGCATGAGTCATCAAAAGTGAGAAGGGGCTTGGTTTTACCTGCCTTACATCCAATACCACAGTACACCTGGTCGCAGTATAACAGAGATCACAGTGCAATCCACATTCACTCTTGTATTATTGGAATGTGGAATGTGTTCATACTGGATGGGTGAACGCGTATACTGGATTTGAAGGACCTATAAGGAGTTGAGAGCAAGAGTAGAGAGATATAAGTCAAATAAACGCCACTGATTGAGATTTGTTTAGTTTTGAATGGAACATTTATCCTAATTAAAGAACTTAGTAGCAAGAACTCTCCTCCATACAACTGCCAAAACTGCACACCTTTACAGTGCTGCCGTATAACATTAGATACTGATAATGAACTTAAGTTTAACCTGGACATACAGCAAAACTTGAAAGTTATCTCTTAATTAAAATTTACATATAAATAAAATATTCACAGCAACCTAGATGCACCTAGTGTACACAATTACATATGAAACCGTACATAGTGTGTGTAAAATATACTAGATAAGACATGATTAACAAACTATATTGAATTAACTATGTATATAATGATTATACTTATTAAATGGTTGTTTACAAAGCAAATACTAATATTTAAACAAACAACTGTGCATAAATACCAACAGGAGTTAATCAGTTTCTCTTTTTCTTTTTTATTATTATTTTTTTTTTTTTTTATTTGTTTCACTCAACTTTGGGCTACACTAAATCAATCACTTTTTAATGTTCTGTGCCTTCCTCATAGCCCAGTATTGCTTCATTCGTTGTGATCTTGCTTTTCTTTCTTCGTCAGAGATTTGGATCGTTCACTTGGATTTGACTTTGCCTTGGAACCGTTGCTTCTTGTCCTTGGTTATTGTTTTGGCTGTTCTGTCCATGAGCATAGTGTCAGTTATTTGTAGTTCTGTTTGTCTTTCTCTGTTTCTCTAAACCAAAGTGGTTTGGCTCTTTTATTGCGAAAGTAGTCAAATATTTTTTTGGTTAGTCTACTTTTGTCCATTCAGAGGATGTGCCCATAAAAATCAATTCTCCTTTTTCTTATTGTGTCTGATAGTGTTTCAGTTTTTTGGTAAAGAGTTTCATTATTGATGTGGAGTAATTGGTTGTTACGGAATTTAGGGTCTTAGATTTTACATAACATTTTTCGTATTTTTCTTTCTTTGATCTCCAGCCTTTCAAGTGGGCCCTGGGTTGGGAGAGATAATGTTTCAGCTGCATATAAGGCTTCCGGTTTAATTACCGTATGATAATGCCTTATCTTTGTATTCCAGGAGAGGGACTTCTTGTTGTATGTGTTTTTGGAAGTTGGAAGGCTAATTCAACTTTATTTCTCCTAGATTCCATAGCTTTTTTCTCTAGGGCGTTCCAACTGATCCATTCCCCAAGATATTTGAATTCTTTGACTATCTCAATGTATTGTTCTCCCACTTGAAGCTTTTTTGGTGGTTTTTGTATTTTGTCAATATTTTAGTCTTTTCAAATGAAACTTTGAGACCCATTTTTAACGCTTGCTTCTGGAGTTCAAGAGTCTGTTCCTTACCTTCTTACAATGTCTCAGCTAGGAAGGCCATGTCATCCGCAAAAGCCAAACAATTTACCTTAATGCCTTTGTTCTTAGTTCCTAGTCTGATTCCACTATGCATATTCACGTTTCACTCTCTAACTACTTTTTCTAGAGATTGTTATTATTATTATTATTATTAGATTTAAAAAATTATTTTTTATTAAAGAAAAAGAGTCTGTGAATGCCCTAAAAAAAAGTGAATTTTTGAATTTGTCTCTGGAGAACAGAAAAGGTCCAAAAATTGCATGCCTACTTCCCCCAAATTAATAATAGCATTTCATGTCAATTTGATAGCCTATTAAACATTTAACCCCCCCCCCCCATATACAACAGATTTCAGCGAGGACCTGAGTTCCAACTGATTCAACATGTTAGATATAGGTAATGAGCTGCACAATAAGTAAAATAGTGATTCATAGCCAGGTACGAACTAATGCTGTCCCAGATGAATAAGATCTACTACAGAACAGACACTTGGCAGTCGGTAAAGGGGAACTGCCCAGGATTTAGTTTTGTATACTCAAACCAGTCCTAAGACTATCCAACAGGTGGCTATATAATATTTTTTTGTTTATCCGACCTAGCCTCAAAGAACTAAAATTTCAAGCAATTTAAAAGATTTGCAGCAAAACCAAATGTACAATGCTTGTGTGTCACTTTCATGTCAGGCCTTTCCGCTTATGTGTCACTTACGCGCTCAGTCGATGACCTATATTCTCTTCAAAAGAAAGAGGGGCTCAACCACCCTTATACCTGCTCTGTTTAGTCATTTCTGTCTTTTAGTATCAATTCAGATTTATGGAAGAGTTGATGTTTAGACTGCATTCTACTTGTGTGCGTTTTGTAACATTTCACATATTTTTTTTTTTACTTCGCTGTTTTCTAAAAGGTAAAAAATATTTTACTTCTCATGAGATTTTGTAAGATGTAGCAGCAAAAAATCTTCAACAGTTGGTAACAAAAAAACAATTACACTCTTTTTCCAATAAGGTTGATGATTTGACATACTGCTCTTTATTACTGTAGTGAGATTATGTGTGCTGTTTTATGTTTTAGTACAATACATTTAGTAATAATATACATAATTCAAAGTTTTTTAATATAATAAATTCAATTCAATACTTTTAAACATTTTTTAATGGTTCTCCGTGTAATCCGACTTTCCCGCTATTTCGACCCGGCCATGCCCAGTTTAGGTCAGATTAGCAAGACTCTACTGTACTTTCAAGGCACAATCAATCTGTAATTTAACTAGACTACCTAGTTAACCTGGCTATCTAAGTTAGGCTGAGCTTCTTTATTATTTAACACATTCTGAAATGTACTTTGGAATGCAAATTAATTAATTAAGGTTTTATTGCATGATATACACCAATGGAATTTAAATGTTTAGATTATTTAGATACAACCAAATGATAATCATTCAAAAAATAAAACAGCAAATATAAAAGGTGCATTGAATTAAGGCTACTAAACTCTTTGGATAAAACATGCATACAAAAAAGTATTTAATTTTATAAGCGGTTGTCCAGTATCTAGTTTAGTCTTATTAAGTATTGATAAGTTATGATACATCTCCCTACCTGGATTCTGATGTATGTAGGCATAGCCATGTCAAACAATAACCGATCACCTAAAGTTAATTTATTTACCCAAACGAAAAAAATAAATATAAACCAAATGGAAAACAAAAGTGCAAACACATGGCACTGTTTTAAATTTGGAAAATTATTTTCTTTTATGAACTAAACAGCAATTTGTCATTTTGTTAGTCTGGACAATCTTTTTCTTTTCACATTTGTACAGTCTGTCGGTACAATGGTTTACAGCAATGCCAATACTCAACACAATCAAAAATGTATTGTGCAGTGGTTTCTTAGAACTTTCTGATTAAGTTTTGATGGCAGGGCATATACGCATTGGTTGGTACTGTGTCAGGCTATTATCGGTGCAGATTGATTTAATTTAAGTGTATTCTACAACCATACCAATAATTCATATTATTTTTTATTCAAACAATACCTCACCTTACACTTTCCATTGTTGCTACATATCTTATCTGGATAACCTAAGCAAGGTTTACATTCTGGTCCATAATGGCCATCAAGGCAACATACTTTCATTTTATCTATACACAGCCATTGTACAAGATCTGGGGAAGAACTCTGTTGATTAAACCACCACTCTTCTAAATCCTGTTCTGTTTCTTCTGCAAGAGCATGGCACTGAGAAAGATCAATAATTATATAAAAAAAACAAATTTAGAGTTTTCAATAAAATAATAACTAAAAAGACAAAATATAAAGCAATTAGGTTTAACCCATTGGCCTAGCAGTATTTTAATATCCACACCACCTCTCCACTATTAAATCAAATGGTTAAAAGCATAGCATTTAAAAAAACCAATTATCTTAATGGATTCAAATTTTTACTATTTGATAGCAAAACTGTTCCCTCTACATGGATATACAATAACAAACCAATATATTTTGTTTCATTTGTATTGCTTTATAAGTAAAATGAATTATATTTTATAAAAAATAGGTTTTTTTTTAATAATGGACTGCTTTTATTGTGGTTACCAAAAACTGTTAAAACTTTATTGTTAAATTATTTAGATAGAACAGATGATTATCTCCAAAAAAACATATATTTATCATTAATTTATTTTACATTATAAAAAATATAAACAAATATTTCTATACAATAATACATTGGATTTTGATTCTGTTGATAAGATTTCATCTTACGTACAAAGTATTACAATAATTTTCTTCACCACTACTTTCTAATACACAATCAGTATTTCAGAGCATGTCTGACACTTGACTGTCACTAAGTTTATTGAAATTATTAAGTTGAAACATTAAATTAACACAAATAACTAATAAACATGTGATGGCCAAATCAACAGTCATTTAATGCTGCAATAGCATTTACAAATGCTGTAAAATTTAATTACATACTAGAAAACATAGAATACAAGCCGAACCACAAATATATTACATACAGTATAGGTCAGATATATAGCAACTGGCAATAATACCAAAACACACACATACACACACACACACACACACACACACACACACACACACACACACACACACACACACACACACACACACACACACGCGAAGCTAAAAAATTATATGTATATATATCTCACTGAACTTGGTTAAAATGGTCTCAGATACCAAGTTCGATTTTGGCGCCAATCTATATCGAAGATGCTATTAATCATTTTTTGTGTAAATGAACTTTAAAGTAGCAGACATTCACTGAAAACTCTGCAGGCAGTTGAAAAGTCTACTATTACCAAATGCTAATAACATGATCACCTGTAGCACAGTATCACTGAAAGTACATGTGCCATGTGAAAGTACACAAATTAAATTTAAATGTTATGTTAAGTTTAAATCAAAATTAGCAATTGTATTATGTTGTAAAAAATAAAGGAAAAATATTATAAATATTAGATTAGATGTTCTTGATAACCCTCACTAAAACTACAGAGAAGTAGGCCTACAGTACCTTCTGTAACTCACGTAACTATTAGATAGGCTTATATTGAGACACAAAAATTGTTGTATTAACATGTTTAATCTTTTATAGCTGCTTTTTATGCTGAATTTTAGCGGGATGTGTGATGCAAGGAACATGTTTATATATATATATATATATAATAGTATATTTTGCACATCACAAGTCTCATATTAAATTAATTATAACTAAAAATTTGTTTCCATCAGGATCGAATCGGGGACCTTGCACATAACCACTACACTACAGAAACTACAAAGAAATTTGACCGAATTAAGTATATGAAATAAACTTTTTTTTTAATTTTGGTAGTTGTATTAAAAGATCAGTTGTTTTACATTAATTCATAAAGATCAGCTGATTTCATTGAACAGGAGAAGCTGTAACATATAATAAATTTCAGGTTGTTGTAAAAACTAGATATGTAAATTTGTCGTGTTTTCGAACACATTACTGTAATTAAAGTAAATAAAAGTTCTTTTTAAAAAAAAATTTTTAATCATGATACATGATTTTTATTTTTAGTTCAGTAACACAAATTTTTTTCAAACTCTGCTGTTGACGAAGTTAAAAACCAGCTAAACTAATATTTTGAAACAGTTTAGAATTTTAAAGCTTACCTGGTTCTGACCACGTTCAACTTCTGAACATAAACCTTCTTGAACTTCAACAAGTCGTACTTCACTTTTAGCATATGAACCTAATTTTTCTTCTTCCCATGCAGCATCGCCCCCATCAAAATTATTTCTAGCTGTCTTTTCTAACCCCTATAACATATAACGATTTTCAAAAAAATGAAATATAATTGGAAAAATTTAATCATTTCGGTAATAGTTCTATAACTGGTTGGTAGATCATAGATCAGCACCAACAGGTCTGAGTTTATTCCTTATTTGATGCCCTTTCAACTTAGTTTATTTTTACATATAGAATAAGTTCCTGAAGTTTCTGCATATCTTCATATATCACCCTGTATAATGTAACCCACATAGTAAATATGAAATGTGCACTGAATCTGACAAATATTTAGAGGAATTCTTCTAAATTATTATAGGTGTACCATAACGTACACCATATTTAAAGAGTGCACCACTGCCACCTTGTTAGTCTGGCAATCCTGCGACTTTACCTCTGCCATCTGTTTAATATGGTCAGCCCTTATATGTCATGGAGCATTATTGTTAGAACAGTGCATAATTACAAAAATGTACTGTAAACATGGTGAATGCTACGTGGAAATCATTTGTAAAAATTATATGACATTTTTTGAAAATAAAATGTGTGCGAGCTGTTAACTGTGCAGAGATTGGTTAAGAAATTCAAAGGAAATAGCTTCTTAAATGTTAACTTGCCTGCATATCCTCTTTCTACCCATTCAATGAATGTAACTGTGAGTCCAGGGGAAATCAGTTCACCATCGATCACAATGTGATTAGATGATACAATTACATATACAAAGGATTATACTAAGGTGTTATGCCTTTGTATAGGCCTAAATTATAAAATAAAATGTAAATTTAGCACTACAAAAGGCAACCAAACAGTCAAAATTAGCCTAACACACATGGAATTTTGTTAAAGAAATGGAATAATAAGAGCTGTAATAAAACCTTGTTCTTGGACTTTTGTTTACTAAGTAGTCAAAATTGCTGGCAATTGCAACGTGTTCATATTTCGTGTTGATGATGACACAATTCAGTTAAATGTTATGATTTATGAAAATGTTCAGGATTTACTAACAAATATAACTATACCAGTCAAATTGGAACATTCAGTAAAATAAAATAGTTTATTCTAATTCAAGCCTAATATTTCAAAATTTATTTCTTCAATCAGACATTAAAAACCTAATATTTTTTAATTAAAATTTGATTAAAACAAAAAAAAATATTATACTGATAAATCCCACAGAATATCTACAACAAGAGCGATTTTTTCCAGATTTTTAAAATGATAAATATTAAATATATTTAATTATATATTCACATTATATTAGTACTTTTCAGCTAAAATATCCCAGTAGTTGTACGTAGGGCATCCTAATGGTTATGCCAGCAGGGAAAAGATTAATACCTGCCATAAAAAACTTTCCTAGACTTAGCAAATACGCCAGTATCAACTATGTCTCATGTTTATGACAATTATCAACCACGTTTGAAAATCATCTCAATCAAAGCAACCTTTTTATTTACAGCAGTTTATCACATCAATCAATTAACATTCAAAAATTAATAAATTTTAATTTCATAAAAACCAGTTACAAGGAAAATCAGAAGAAATTGTTCTATATATACTACATGATTTTCTTACCTACTTATTTCTCTAATATTTGTGTTTCATTTAAGAAATATTTTAAACAATAAACCTAATGATGAGGAAATTATACACAGAAAAAATAGACACTTCTTCATAGCAGATACTATGAACCACATTGCAACCAAAATATGAACGAGGGAAGCTGTTTCAGATAACATTTTTTTCAATTAAGCCATACTATTGTAATACGTTTTTGTATCTACTTAATTATAGAAAAATTTGAAGATCAAATAATTCTAACCTCATTTTTTAGGCTATACATGATTTATATTCTTTATTAGTTAATTAGCAGCCTCAGTGGCCTAGTTGATAGCGTACTAGGCTTTCACCTCAAGGACCCGGGTTCGATTCCCGGCCAGGGCTTGGCATTTTCATACGCTATAAATCATCCCATTGTCTGCATTAGCCCAAGTGTGCACAATAGTCGGACATTAACAAAACAAAAAAATTTGTTTTTTTTGGCAAAAACCATAAAGGTTTGTTTTCTAAAACCTTGTGTGCCGTGGCACAAAATTGCAATGTAAACAACAATAAAATAAATTAGAGATACTGTAGGAAGAAAGAAAACAAAATAATAATAATAAAAGTAAATAAACAAATTATAATAACAACTATAAATATTTACCTAGAACTAATTCACAATAACATATATCTTACAGGCTTAACCAAATATACACAATTTATTGTAAGGCTATAAATTGGCCCTACAATAATAAAAATAAATTGAAAAAAATAAATTAAATAAATGTACATAAAACTAATTAACAAGGAAATCACAAATTCAACAAAAAAATTAAACAAAAAATTAGCATATTAATTTGTTGTTAAAAACCACCTGAAATTTTCATTTGTTTCTTATATTCCTCACAATGTTTTCAAGCAGCAATGTCCTGTCATCATTTTATTAGAAGGATGTCCGCCATCATTGTTCAACAAATTTTAGCACAATCTAAAATTAAGCGCAATCCGCACTTCTGTATTGATGGCAAGTGACTAATGCAGATGTCAGTGTTGTGGGGTAAGGGGTGTGGATTGGCAGTGTAGCTATATTTAGTTTCAGAAGTTGGTGGCTATGGAAGTCAACTCAGGGTCAAGCATTTACTTCTTTGTTAGCCCATTTGATCTCACCCTTATATTCCGGTACATTTTATTTATTTCCTGTCACATTTTTTTAATGGATTTGCGATTCTGGACATACTGAGGATAACTCGGGGTATAAGTTTCTGGTTTTACTGTATTAATATTAAACTTATACAGACTTCTAAATGTTCAGCATTTTAATTTCTTAATATTACACAGCTAAATTACTTTCACAAACTTCTAATTCAAAGGAGGTTTTTATTCCTCTTCATAAGGTCGTTTTCCACTATATATAATTAATAATTCTGACAAACAACAATTACTGAATACACAACAAGATGAAATCCAGAAAATAAGAGAAAATAACTCCCTTTTTTGCTAAACAAATACATAAATCATAGAAAAGCAGGAATCGGGAGCGGAAATTCAGGTCATGTGATTGGGATTTCCACTCATAATCCCTGATAGAGAGAAACACACAATAAATCCTTAACTAAAATTCACACTCTTCTTGAATAAATACCCCTTGGGAAACAGATGTCACATACCTGTATATTTTTTATAAATATCACTTTAAATTATCCAAGTGAAACTTAGGTAAGTGAAGATTTCTTTATCTTTGTGTCACACAGAAAATTCTAGTTCTGTGAATCACCTATAATTTCAAATTATAGATATATGAATAAATAATGAATGGTTAACCGTATAAAAAAATTAGGTCACAAAGGTTATGGAAAATCTGAAATCTTACCTGTTTAAAAGATGAAACAAGTACTTTACAAGCTTGGCAAGGAGGAAGTTTGATAGCTTTTAATGTATCAAAAGATTTAGAACCAGCTACACTGTCGTCACATTGTGCAACTGCTATGCAGATTATTTTGAAGTAGAACAAACTCAGTGATAACATATCCTGCTAACAGTATGTCTGAAAAAATTTAATATTTACAAAATAATTTACCTAAATATTGCACATATTTACTTTCTACAAAATTATCCAAATTATATGTATTCAATTAATTATATAAATTAATATTTATTATTTTATTATTAGACATTAGCACAACTAAATGTTTGATTGTTAAATAGTTTGATTTTTTTGAGTTTTTTACTGAAGTTCATAATCTTTATAGTTGCACTGGGTTATACTTTATTTTTTAATATTTCAAACAAAATTTATATTTCTTGTTGACAACCTAATATATTATTACTATATTTTGACAATGTAAACAATGTGCTTTTTTTAATGTTTGAAAATAACAAAAATTTTGAAATATAGGATTAACTACCTTCAAGTTTTATGTGACTACATCACCTTCTTCCAAACTGTTAGTAAACCACTCAATAACTCTAATGTTTACTATCTGATTGGTACAGAAGTATCAGGTATAATCCCAAAATTTGAAAAAAATATTCCAAATAACTTAACCTATTCTAAATACAAAATATTTTAAAATTGTGCCAATGTATTTTGTATGTTTTAAAATATATAGGACAAAAGATTAAAAATATTAACTGCTCAAACAAAAATACTGTACAGTATTATTTTCATTAATTAACATAAATTTTAATCTTAATTATTTATTAACATTAGTACTGCTACACATTTTTATGTTGATTCACCACAAAAATATTAGTAATCAACAAAAATATCAATTCCTAAATTAATCTATAATATGAGGTGAGTCATACAAGTCATATATTAATTCTGAAATTATGGCCTATAGTAGATCCCATTGAGTAACAGAGTTTTAACAATTTAAATTTTTGTATATAGATTATGGGTCCAGAGTTTATTCCTCTCCATAAAAAAAGTAATTTAAAGCTAAAATTTACCCATTTCATAATAGCTCAGTATTCACATTCCTTGAAGTCCCTTGACTAATATCCTCACTGAGTTAAGAACACACTCACTCGATCGATCGATCGCTCGCTCGCCCCTCGCCTCCGTCCGTCCATCCATCTATCTATCCCCCTCCCTCCCTCTCTCCCTCTCTCCCTATCCTTCTTCCTCTCCTCCCTCACCTCACCTCCCTTTCCTCTCTCCCCTCCCTTTTAATTTTTTTTTATACAATTATAAAGGTATTTATACAATAGCAAAACATAAGATATTTTTAATACTTTTTTCTTTTATGACCTACTTTTTACTATTTAATTAAGAGATATTCACCCAAGGAAAAATAAATTCCTTACAAGTTACGATTTTATGCAATTTTTAACAGAACTATTTTATAACATCTACACCATGCATGGAGCATATAATTTCATATGTCAATAACAGCTGCTTTACATCCGCCATATGAGTAATTCAAAATTAATAACTTCCATGTAATAATACATGAAAGATAAGTCATCAACAGTAATACTGTTGGTCATTTATTGTGGTTTATTTTTTCACCATTCAAATACTATAATGATGAGTTATTAAGTATAGTGATTTTAAAGTAATAGCAATTGTTTTGTTACGAATTATTTTTTATATTAACGTATTTTTCTTATTTTTATTCAATCTACCAGTATTTTCCTCACTTTTATATTCTATATTATTACAAACGAGCATGAAATAAAACATTTTAATTTTTTTTTTTTTTTTTTTAACGTCTGACTGTTATTCACACTTGGGCTAATGCAGACGATGGGATGATGTATAGCGTATGAAAATGCCAAGCCCTCGCCGGGAATCGAACCCGGGTCCTCGGGGTGAAAGCCTAATACGCTATCCACTAGACCACCGAGGCGGCTTTAAGAGAAAAAAAAAAATAATACAAACATTTCATGTGTGCTTAATGCATATTTTACTATTATATACATAAACAGTTGACATATTATCCTAAAGTAATGTTAACTCATTGTGTTATACGATTTATATTCTTAACCAGTCGTAAGCACTTATGATTGATTCCGTATGGATAAAAAAGTGTACTTAGTGTCAAGTGCTTTCAGGTTAAGTGAGAGATATTACAGCAAACCAAAATTCATTAGGGCATTAATTTCCATGTCCATAAAAGTATAAATTGCACACAAAATACATAAATGGATAGAACAGTTCTTTTCATGTCCAAAAGTACAAAAAACTTAAAAAGGTAAGTGCAAAAAAATTTATGAAACAATTTGTATTCTGAAAGTCGATTATATCAGCCTGTTGCATTATTCAGATATACCTATGGAACAGAGTTAATCTGCCCATGATAGTATTCAGGTAATTTTAGCAAGCCGATCAAATCAGCCTGTGTTGGTCAAAGGGTTAACACTCGTACATTATATCAGTTAGACTAATGGAAAGGATAAGTATGACAGTAAATGCGGTTTCAAATGTAGAACTCTGATGAATTCATAGATGTAGCAGACCAGTTTTATTAGCCATCTCTACAGTTTTATTAGCCACTGGGTATTTGGACAAAATAAGTTAATATTCTACACATTAAGACAAACCTACAAGTATAAATTACACTAAATTTCCACTGTATTTACTCTCAGTTCTGGTATCTTTAGAGCTCTTAACACTGATATGTCAAATTCTCTCCATTACCTAATGTATTCCGACTCACAGAAGTACTAACCAGGCTATACAGAATATGCGGACAATACCGTTAGTTCAAGATATATTGTGCTCCATCCATAAACATGATCTGTGTTGCGCATTCATAGCTAGAAGCATTTTATGATAAAGATGCAGGTTTTTAATTTATAGCCAAGTGGAGGTCATTTTTCGAACTGCCCTCATAAATCAACCCTGAATAATTATGAACTTATCCTAAATGAAGCAGTAGGTAGTGTTAAAAAATAAATATAATTACAGTACATAAAAAGTGGTGTTTATGAATTAAATAAATATTTCATAAGACTGCAAAGACACTAGAAATAAGATAGATAAAATGTTTAATTTATAACAAGTCACTTTAATAATTTCAGAAATTCCATAATTACAAGGAAAGATTTGATTTAACAAAACTGTACACCAACTCTACAAAAAATTTGTGACAGTACCAATTACACACAGTGTACACATTCATAACTAACCTAAAAATGTATTGCTTCCTTTAAAACTGCCTTTTAATACACATGAACAAGAATACACCAAATAAGATTATTCGAAGTATAAAAAACCGTAATTGTATAGCAAACACGACAACAAAATCTCACTTACAACTCCACATTTAACAAGTTAAACTTTGAACAGAAACAGTTACGTTAACTTCGAGTTAAAAATAAATACGTAATGTAGTGTACAAGACGACACAGATCAAACAAAGCTGTAAGCCGGTGTATTCAGCGGTGCTCGGGGGCAAGACACTAGTGACGGGTTATTATTTAACAATCTGTTATTTTTTAGCTGCTAAATGGTTTTAGCATTAGCAGACTGCTAATAACACTTAAAAATAACAGATAATAAACAAACTGTTAAATAACAGGGTTAGAGCACGCTGCTTCCGACCTGCTACGGTACTAACTGCTAACGTATACTGCTAACTGTTGAACCTGTTAAACGTTGAAGCTGCTAATCTAACTGTTGAATAGCAGGGACATAACAACTGTTTCGGACCTGCTAACTGCTAACGTCTACTGCCAACTGTTGAACCTGTTAAACGTTGAAGCTGCTAATCTAACTGTTTAATAGCAGAGTCATGGCACACTGTTTCGATTGTTACCGACCTACCAACTGTTAACCTCTACTGCTAACTGCTGAACCTGTTTAACGTTGAAGCTGCTAATGTAACTGCTAAACAGGAAACATTGTCAGTGTTTCTTTCCATTAATTGTTGTTGGCTACTGTCCTGAGATTCAGATTGCATAGTAGTATCATATTTTTCTTTGTTAACTGTAAATTTAAATGAGGGTGTTTTTTTATAAATAATAAATGTAACACAAGTCGAACTTGTACTTTTAACATTATAAAAATATTTAGCTTAAATTATATTTTAAAACATAAGAATTATAGATTAACAAGTAATTATTTGTCCTTCAAACACTTATTTTTTGATTTTTCACACAATTATATATAGTATATAATAAATGACAATATTATTTTAAATAATGTGATTATAACAAAAATAAACATTATCAGAACCATTATGATAGTCTATAATAAAATACTTGAAATAATACCTAACAAGAACATTTTAATTTATTAGGAACATGAATAAATAAGTGAAATCTAAAAAAAAGATAGACCTCCATAGATAGCCTACATGTATTAAAATACAATAATATTTTTCAAATAGCATTTTAATTAATTACAAACATCGAACATGACCCTAATCAAATTAAAATTAATTTAATTTAATTGTTTTAAATTTAAATTATTACTGTATCATAGGTTTAGAAAAGGGTGCTACAAAATATATTTCATATTACTTGACAGTGCTTGAGAGACAAACCGAATACAATTAATTGCATCTTTGAACTTAGCATGTTCATTGTATTTCTCATTATCATCAGAGATTTATTCACAAATCCTATAGACAAATTAATAGTGCAGTAAGGGTAGGACAAAACGTACCAACTGCATCCTCACTATATTTGCTTATCTCAGCTGCCAAGATAAGGAATAAAGAATTTCATTACACTGCCTGTAATTATCCTGTTTGATAATTAATCCTGCTTGATAAGTAGTAATGTGACAATACTACTTAAGCTGCGTTTTCCGTCGTTCTTAGCCGTCTAGAAAATTAGCAGTTGTAACTGTTATTTTTAACTGCTAATTCTAATTAGCATTAACAGAATTAGCTGCTAAACAAAAATAGCGCTTTTACCCATCACTACTGCTAACCTCTATTGCCAACTGTTAAACGTTGAAGCTGCTAATCTAACTGTTGAATAGCAGGGTCATAGCACACTGTTTCGGAACTGCTAACTACTAACGTCTACTGCCAACTGTTGAACCTGTTAAACGTTGATGCTGCTAATGTAACTGTTTAATAGCAGGGTCATGGCACACTGTTTCAACTGTTCCCGACCTGCCAACTGCTAATTGCTGAACCTGTTTAACGTTGAAGCTGCTAATGTAACTGATAAACAGGAAACACATTGTCAGTGTTTCTTTCCATTAATTGTTGTTGGCTACTGTCCTGAGATTCAGATTGCATAGTAGTATCATATTTTTCTTTGTTAACTGTAAATTTAAATGAGGGTGTTTTTTATAAATAATAAATATAACAAGTCGAATTTGTACTTTTAACATTATAAAAATATTTAGCCTAAAATTATATTTTAAAACATAAGAATTATAGATTAACAAGTAATTATTTGTCCTTCAAACACTTATTTTTCGATTTTTCACACAATTATAATTACAATAATATAGTATATAATAAATGACAATATTATTATGATAAATATTATGACAATAATATGTGATTAATAATATGTGATGTAATATGTGATATGTGATTATAACAAAAATAAACACTATCAAAACCATTATGATAGTCTATAATAAAATACTTGAAATAATACCTAACAAGAACATTTTTATTTATTAGGAACATGAATAAAAAAGAGAAATCTAAAAAAAGATAGGCCTACATAGATATCCTACATGTATTAAAATACAATAATATTTTTAAATAGCACTTTAATTAATTATAAACATCGAACATGACCCTAATCAAATTAAAATTAATTTAATTTAATTTTTTTTAATTTTAATTATTGTTGTATCATAGGTTTAGAAAAGGGTGCTATAAAATATATTTCATATTACTTGACAGTGCGTGAAAGACAAAAAGAACACAATTAATTGCATCTTTGATCTTAGCGTGTTCATTGTATTTCTCATAATCATCAGTGATTTATTCACAAATCCTATAGGCAAATTAATAGTGCAGGAAGGAAAACGTACCAACTGCACCCTCACTGTATTTGCATATCTCAGCTGTCAAGAAATAAAGAATAAAATATTGTGACAATATTGTTTAAGCTGCGTTTACTGTCGTTGTTAGCAGTCTAGGAAATTAGCAGTTAGCAGTTGTACCTGTTATTTATAACTGCTAATTCTAATTAGCATTAACAGAATTAGCTGCAAAACAAAAATAGTGCTTTTGCCCATCACTACAAGACAGGTCGTAGACACGCCAGTCCCAGTCCAGTGTTACCACATGAGTTTATTAGAAATTCCCACAAATGTTGAAAGAATATTACCCATTTTCTCTCAAACATTTAATATACAAAAAGTTCAATAAGCCTAAATATTGAACCTTCAGAGATAAAGTGATGTCAAAAATGAACAAATTGATTGATCTGTGACATCAGTTTGACATATCTTTATTTAAAAATTTCTAATAGTGTTGAAAAATTCTGGTTACAGTATTCGATGATAAAACATAAAAACTAGTACACTTAATAGTGTGTTGATTGGGATAAGCAAATATTTTAATGCAATGTTGATACTATATTGCAATCTCTATATTCATTGTTGAGAGGTACGTACTAGACCACAGCACATGACGTTTCGTCAACTATTCCTACTACTGCTACTAAAGTAGACAGCATAAAAATGGGTCAATGGTGGCTGGCTGGCTGGAGCTTTCTTCTACTCCTGGTTAATTCTCTATAAAGCGTTGCCACGTGCAGCATGGACAATGAATCATAACATTACTGGATTATCACAGCAATCTGTCGGACGCGGAGCGATTCGGCGATTTCGAAATGATGAAAACTGCCACCAGACCATTTACATGCAGTATTCTGTAGTCCTGCCTAAGTCAGTCATCTATAGAAATGCGACGTAGAATGACGTTAAATACAATTTTACAGAATCCAAGTCTTAATACAAAATAATTCTGCACTCTGGAGTTAAATGAGGAAAACTACTATTATATTGTTTTGTTATACTGAATAATAACAAAACCAATTTACACGTAAATTCTCATATTTTTAAAAATATGTTCTCACCTAAATTTATTTCACAACTACAGACCGTGTGTACAAAACAATTTTATATTTTCATAACGCAATAAAGTACAGTATAATTATTCGCGTAAGTCTAAATATAATTAACATAAATATTAATACATTTACTATAAAAACGATACGCAACTTTGCGGAACTAAATTAACTTCTAATCGTCTATATCGAGAGCATTTAAGTAACTAAGGACTGACTTCTGTTTTTCTATCCTAAAACAATTAATTAAAAAAAAGTGCTATCTTCAATAAAATCAATAGAATAAAATAAAACCCAAATCTACTTGTATTTACGGAACAACAAATATTATTATTAGCTCAATCTCTCTGCAAAATAAACAAGCTAGTGTCAACTGTTTGAATGAATATGAACTGAGAAATTATTTTAACACGGTTTTTTTACAGATTTCAGCTATTTCAAGAGCTGCAAGGCTTACGAAAATTGTTTTCATTCCAACATGAGTAGAGTTCCTAAAATAAATCAACTTTAAAAAAAAACTCTTATATATAACTCATATAAAAGACGGCCCACAGAGATACACTTTTGAATTCGCTCTTGGAGTTCACACTTCATTCATGCCTCGATTTGATTACTGATGGTTCAGTTTTGTATATACTGTTGAGCAAGAGAAATGATGCGATTCTTAAAAGAAAATTAGCAGCTGCTGTTAAAGTTATACAAAATAAAAAAAGACAAAGGTAAGAACAAAAAAAAGAAAAGCAATACTGGATTGAGAAAAGACTTTTTTTTTTTAAAAATATTGTAGTCACAAGAGTCTATAATTATTAGTTGAACTAAAATTTTTATTACTTTAAAATTATTAGCTTCATATATAATTAATGAATTATGACCAACATGATTTCGAAAATTAATTAGGATTCGGTGATAATTCTAACTAAGATACCGGTATATTTGGTGTGTCTGAACTGCGCACCTCAAGAGTGTGGGTTCAAGACGCAGTTCCTGCCTTAAACTTTGCGTTCTCATTCTACAGTTAGTTGAATGAACATTAATAAGTTAAGTGTATGCTTTATTTCGTAAATTTTTATTAGCATAAACTCGAAATTTCACTGTCTTTAAAATCACACATAAATTCATTTGACATTTGCTTCTTTCTGCTATGGTTGCTCAAGATGTCAAACAGGTTGAAACTCCAAACTTCACTCTATGCTGCAGAATTATCATCCTAGATCCATACATGCATTTATATGCTTATTTTTTATTGGCACCCTTAGAGCGTGCATTCAAAAACTAACTGGAGAATGCATATTAGGCCTGGTTTAAGGCTTATTTATAATTAATCATATTTATAATTAGTCACAGACTTTAATGTAGTTGAGGTTTATAGTACAAATTATGGAGTAAAATCTGTTTATGAGTGTTATAGTTAAGACAGTGAGATGTTATTTTATTCCAGTACTCAGCACAGGGCAGACGCAGAGGGACATTTCGTATTGTGATTGCAACAGATCCATCACTGTTGAAGAGGGATTTTGATTTCAATATTAATTATATTTTGTTTAGTTTAAGTTGTGCAATTGTACTTTAATACTCTGTAATAATTAATATAAAATGACTGTTAACGTGTGTTTCGAATGGTATGTACTTAATTCAAGATGTTCAAAAGTGTAGAATATTTGCGAAGTGGAGTACTAGATCCTTTTAAATTTAAAGTTCGTGAAACAACGAGGCGTTCACATAACCTTACCTTAAGCAAACATTGTGATGTTGAAAATGTACATACATCGGGTATCAGCACTATAGATGTGGATAGAACTGAAGGAAGATAGTAAGCTTTTTCTAAATGTTTTTGTCATTTAATTAATTTCAAAATTGGTAAATATGCAGTGTAAGTTGTTTTTTATTTTGGGGTAATTTTTTCCCTGAAACATTTTATACTCAAAAGCAATAATCCAAAATATAAAAGCTTGGGACATATGATAAAAATCGAAAATAAAAGTGACCCATGTAACCTCAAAATTGCTACCACCCAAAAATAGGTAACATATTTTTGATCCCTAAAACATTACAAAATAGTTTGTTTTTTTTTGGTGAAAAACTTATTTAATTAAACGGATACCATTTTAACAATGTTTTCACTATAAGAACGAACTAGAATGTGATAATGCCCATGCACAGTAAGTTGGTGTACCCTAAATTGTAATGTGTGTGAGCAGTAATATGGTGTAAGAAATTTAGTATGTTCCATGCAATGTAAAAAAATTATGTCACAATATAGCTCCATAAAAAACAGCCTAAAATTGTAAATAATTTTATTATTTTTGGTGGGTGAATATGTTAGTTGGATAATAGAGCATGTAATAGAAGAAAAATATTTGAAAAAACCTACACTGCATAAATTAAAGTAAGTTTAAAGATGCTGTAGGTACTTGTATTGAAAAGGTACCTGATGGCTTTTTTTGTAAAACTGAGTTTTTGGGACATGTCAGTTTTGGTAATTTTTATACCAAAACACTTTATTATATGCCCATTATTAATTAACCAAATTATAAATGTGCAAAAGCAAGAGAAAGTATGAAAATAAAAGTATGACCTCATAAACTCAAAATGATTAACACTGTAGTAAATGCATGTAAGTAAATGAAAGTGTGTAGTGCATGTTTCATCATGAAAATGATAATTAAATATGTGTTATGGCAAGAATATAGTTTTTTTTTAAAAAAACAAAGAACCTAACTTGACTCTATTCTTGGGTGTTTATAGCTCAACTAGGTTAAAATGTGAATACACATAAGCAGTACCTCAGAGAATAATAATTTATCTAGTAAGGTCCATGCAAAGTAAACAGCAATTATGTTACAATATAGTTCTTAAAAAATGTTGTCAGTTTGTAACTTATTGTAAGTCAGAATATAATAAAACAAAACAAAAATTGTTAAAATCATTACATTAGTATAAATCCCAAAAACTCAGAAATACCTTTTTTTTAACTAATCTGCCGATTCTTAACCAGATTAAAATATTTTCAATTTAAAAAAAACTTTGGCTACCCAAACATTTTATGGTTTTATGTAGAATGTATATTTGTGTATTATTTTACAGTTGCATGATTGAAATTGTTTTATTTTAAATAAAAAAAAAACAACCAGTTATTGTGTTGGGTTTCATTTCACACTAACCAAGCCACTTTTGTTATGCCTATCTTATATACAAGTAATGATTTTTTTTAAAAATCACTACATCACTTTTTGAGAATACTAAAAAAAAATTGTTTACTTAGAAAATGTGTACTTTTACACAAAATGTGTAATGAAAACCTGGTATATCATTCTCACGCTAATATATACTATCATCAAGGCTTTTTTTTAACTACCTAACCTAACAAGAGTCTGTAACAGAATATTGGTTTTTAAAGTAAAAAATGTATGCTGCAAATGAGTGAAATGTATGTTACTAAAAAGATTTTTATTTTAACTTTTGCTAATCCAACCCCCAACATGAATTTATATGGTGATCAATTTTTCAAATAAAGATCACATGACAAGTGAACGAGATGCCCAAAAATTCAGTAGGGATGGTGGCTACATTTGGGACATGATCATTTTGTGTTGAATTATTGGCAGCACTAAACTGCTCTTTTTTGTAAACAGCTGTTTCCCTTAAAAAAAAATCTCTCTATAAAGTGTTTAAAAAAATTTTCTAAATAAAGACATGTAAATAAGACTGTTAAAATTGCAACTATCATTTATGTTGGATATATGAGAGACATACAATTTGTAAACATGTTTACAATTTTAAAATTTACCATTAATTTCCAGTAATACAGTATTATTTTTATTACCTACACTATTTCTTACTGGAAAAATTAATATGCTGGAAATAATGGCAGCCATACAAATAGAATTTACCCATTAGAAAAATTACCTATTATTTCTTATTGTTTTGGTGCAATATTTAATTCAGTATATGCGATCAGTCTTCTTTCAGGTTGTGTGGATGGTACTATTTATTTACATGACCTACATAATCATACAGGTTGCTATAACTATTCATGTAAATCTCTCTATCAAATAAACAAGGACAATGGAGCTCATAGATACAGTGTGGAAAGTGTACAGTGGTATCCTTTTGATACAGGACTTTTTACTACAAGCAGTATGGACAAAACAGTTCAAGTATGGGATGCAAATTTAATGAAGCCTGCTGAAGTAATTAGATTTAAAGGAAGAATTTTTCAACATCATATGTCAATAGTTCCTTCGAAGAATTCTCTTATTGCAGGTAAGTTACAATCTGCTCAAGAGTAGATTTTCTTGAATAAAATTTGTTGTTAAAACTCTTTTATTTACTTATTAAAATTACCTTCTTTGTTTCTGCTAGGAAAGTTGTTATTATGTTACACTTTCCCACCTTTCCTAATGCTCTTTTAATTTTACATCTGACACGATTTAGATTACCTCTGTTAGTTTTTTGTCCTATTTTTGTACTTACACTTGACAACAGAAGTAAAATTATAAATAATGGATATAAGTAACAGGCTACTGAAAAAAACATTATGGTAAAATATAACTATCCCATTACTGTATATTTTTTTAAATTTTATTTTAAGGCGAAAAGCACATTGAGGCTATTATCGCCTCCCTAAATGTAAGTGTGAGAGTAAAGTGTTAAAGTCGTAAGTTTAGTGTCAATAGGTGAGCTAGTCTGCACCCTCCCCTGCGGGGTCCATTACTGTATAAATATGGTTAAACTTATAATAGCCTCAGACATAATGACATTATCTTTTAATTACTTTGGCAGTTTTACTTATAGTCAGTTATAGTGTCAAGAATTTCTTAGGTACTCTAAATTTTATGGTACAGTAGAACCTCTTTTACCTGAGTAAATGTGGATGAACGCAAAAAGGTTACCTGCATATTATATTTCTGCAAAACATATGTAATTTTCTTTATTGTTGATTCATCTCTTGAGTTATCATATTGACTAACGTAAATGATAACTTAAGTGACAACATATGGTAAATAAATAGACATAGAATTCGGCCAATCAGGTATCATCACTACTCAATATGATACGGCATACAGTAGAACTCAGTTGTTGAGCAAGAGGAAAAATCAAGTATAATAGAAGTTGTCAAGGCGTAACTCAGCTAAAAAAAAATTGTCATTCTGCTGAAACAGAAGGTTATTAACTAAATTATATGTTGTATATTTCGTCTATTCCAACACGCCTATGCCTAGAGATAATTGCGGTTGCACAATATTCCTTTTTTTTCTTTTTGATACTGTATTTTAAATATACGAGGTGTGTTCAAAAAGTAACAAGAATTTTTAAATTTCGCGGGCGTGGAGAGTCCAATTGTCAAACATTTTTTTTTATTATGTTGGTATACATGTCCTTGAAGTATGATAAAACTTTCAGCTATTTTAACTGTTGATTTTGTCTGTGACAGCCACTATTAGATTAGTGGCTTTATGATGAAAAAAAGATTAGACGTGTTTTTATGAGCTCGGCGATTTTTGTTTGTTAATAGAAATGGATCAAAGAATTTGTATCAAATTTTGCATAAAAAATGGAATAAAGTGTGTGAAATGTTAAAAAAGGCTTGTGGTGAGTCTGCTATGAATAAAGCAAGAGTTTACGAATGGTGTAAGTGTTTCCAAAAAGGCTGTGAAGATGTTGAAGATGACGAATGCCCTGGATGCCTCAGCACATCAAAAACCGATGAAAACGTGGAAAAAGTGAAAGAAATGGTTATGAACAATCACCGAATCACAATTAGAGAGGTCACTGATGATGGCATATCGATTGGATCATGTCATGACATTATTTCCAATCTTTTGTGTATGAAATGCGTGGCAGCAAAATTTGTTCCAAAATTGTTGAATTTTGAACAAAAACAGTGAACAAAAACTAAATAGTCACTAAATGCAGAATTACTAAAACGTATTATAACAGGTGACGAAACATGGGTTTACGGATATGACGTCGAAACTAAGGCTCAATCATCCCAGTGGAGGCATTCTGGCTCGACAAGTGCGGTCGAACGTGAAGGTTATGCTCACTGTGTTCTTCAATATTAATGGCATAGTGCATCATGAATTCCTGCCACCAGGTGAAACAGTCAATAAGGAGTACTACCTACAAGTTCAATGCCGTTTGCATGAAGCAATCCGAAAAAAACGCCCGGATCTGTGGAAAAACAATTCATGGCTTTTGCACCACGATAATGCACCAGCTCACACTTCATTGCTTGTTCGTGATTTTTTGACTAAAAACAGTACTGTAACAATGTCCCAGCCTCCATATTCGCCAGATATGGCTCTGTGTGACTTTTTCCTATTTTCAAAAATAAAGAGAACCTTAAAGGACCGTTGTTTTACAGCCATAGATGACATTAAAAGCGCATCGCTGAAAGAACTAAAGGCTATCTCAAAGATCGAGTTTGAGAAGTGTTTTGAGGATTGGAAGAAGCGCTGGCACAAGTGCATAATCTCCAATTGGGACTATTTTGTAGGGGACAACGTCAATTTAGAAGAATAAATAAATATTTTGTTCAAAAAATTAAAATTCTCGTTACTTTCTGAACACCCCTCGTATGTATTGTAATCTTCTACATGTTTTTATACATAAATACTCCATTAATAAATATTTAATAATTTAACATATAAAAACAAAAAAAAACATTTTAAAAAAATTGTTTCAAGGCAATATTTTTTTGAAATGAAAACTTGTATGGTCGCGGTTGACAAAATGTGGGTATAAACTTTTGATGTCCTGTCTTGCTTGATTCCATAACGCATACCTCACAAGCATATATAATTGTTCTTGTAACACATTTTTATATAATTATTCAGACCTGATGTTATTTTTTCTTGGTTCTTTCAGTAACAATATATTATAATCAAATTATCATCAATATTTCATAATATTAATTTCTATTTTTTTTTAAATAAGGTGAAATTTTTTGCTACATTTGTTATTTATTATTATATATGATGTGTATCATATGACTAATACAATTTCAATATATGTAGGTCACATTCATATTACGTGTATGTAAACAAAAACTACCAAGTGGTAAAAAGTTCTTTACAAAGCTGTGTGTGTGAACCAGTTACTTTTTCTGATTTCTGGTATAGTTTCAGATGACCTGAGTTAGAGGGTTTTACTGTACAACTCTGATTCTATATAAAAACCACCAAATGGTAAAATGTCCTCACTAAGTCTACTATTAAAAAGTTTTTAAATCACCTTTGAGTACCGCCAAGAACTAAGAACTAATTTAACTTTAATTTGTATGATCCTTGACTTTTGACCTATACTTTTAAAGTATTTAATTTAAATAAATCTGATTTATCAATCATTTTTTTACTTCTTATTGTTCTAGTTGCAACAGATCTCACTCAAGTTATACTGGCTGAGTTAAAGACTGGTTTACATACTCATGAATTGAGGGGACATTGTCGTTCAGTAGTTTGTTGCAGATGGTCACCTAGAGATGAGTTTTTACTAGCTACAGGAAGCATTGACAGCAGAATTATCCTGTGGGACATTAGGTCTTCAAAAAGTTGGCTTATGAGTTTGGATCAACACAATGGAAGAGGAGGTTCATTTGAAGAAAGTTCAAATACAGCACACAATGGTATAGTTAATGGACTATGTTTCACTTCCAATGGTATGTTTTTGTTATCTATCGGAACTGATCATTCGCTCAGGCTTTGGAATATTACTAGTGGAAAAAACCAAATGGTTAATTATGGACATATTACAAACAGCGTACACAAGCATGTGCAGTTAGATGTATCCACTATGTGTAGTCCTAATTTGGCCTATATTCCTTCAGAGGGTAACATTTTTGTATTTGAAATAGAAACTGGCAATAAAGTTAATACTTTATCAGGCCATTATAATTTGGTCAGTTCCTGTTACTACCATCCAAATAAACTTGAACTTTACAGTGCAGGCCATGATAGAAATCTACTTGTTTGGGTTAATGAAGATGGATTTTTGGAAAGTGAAACAGCAAATGAAGAAGAAAGCAAGGAGAAAGTAACTTATAATGAGGATTGTTGGAGTAGCGATGAAGATTGATAAAAATATTTTGTTGCAATATTTGTATTAAAATTGTGTATAAAAAATAGATTAAGGTTTTTTTTTACTAAGACATGTTTTGTACATATATTTAATTTTACTGTTAAATGTATTAAAAAACATTTTTTTAGACTCCATATGATTTAGGTTCATAATACAGTGTATTCAATAACCTTGATTTCAAAAACTTAGCAGTTGTGCCTGGGGAAAAGTAATATTAATTATGTAGAAATTCTAAAAAAAAACAATTGTGAAAAGCTAACTTATTGGAAATATTAACATGGTTAATTTTCAAAAATATGTTACTGCATAGTTAAAAACACAAAGTAGCCTTTCCTCCAATTGTATTACACATAGAAAGTCATTGTATCCATGATATGACATTTCTTATCAGCAGATTTACAAAGTTTATAACTGGATTTTCAAAAAAAATAATCTGGTTGGGAGTGGGTAAGGCGATTGAGCTAATTCTCAGTAAAAAGTTTCTATTTAAATTGTTATAAAAGCAGAAATAAATTGCAAGTAACTGAATTTGGACCCTAGGTAACTTATATGCCCTTACCGTCTGTAAAACATAAAATATTTCTTATTTCAAAAATTTACAGTTAACACCAATAACTTTTTTTACCGAGAATTGGTTCAGTAACATTTCACAAATCAGACAACAGAAGTGTTAAGTGCCATACCCATACAAACTGTGGCTATTTCAGGTTGGGTATTTCTATATTGTTACTTGATGTGCAGGTCTAGTATTTAGTTTATATTTAAAATCACTTCATGGCAGGATCATATTAAGTTGTCCTGAAGTGATCTACATTAATACCTAAATAAATAAATTTATTTTATCAAATTTTACTTAAAAAATTGCTGAAGAAATTTTGACTTATAATGTGCCCTGAGGCAAAATTAAGCAAAGTAGTATTTTGTCACTTACTTCTTAATCAGGAATGGCAGAATTGAGTAGGAATAGCAGACCTGGCCAACAACAGAAAAATTCATAAAGCCAGCGCAGGTTCGATAAAACTCAGATGCAGATCCCAGTCCAGCCATTCAGTCTGCTTCTCATTACCCTCAACTCCCTTATGCCCCAGAACCCAGTAAAGAGTTACCCGATTACCCACGGATAGAGCATTGATGTTCTCCTGACATTCCCAGACCAGCTTGAACTGAATTGTAGGACCCGCAGTTACTTTTAATGCTGCCTGACTATCGGTATGAATATGAATCCAACCCTTCAGCCTGGATTCAGCAAACTGTTGTATGCTATCCCAGGGTAATAACTATTGAATAGTATAAAATAATAAAATATTGTTCTGTACATATTTTTTTTTTTTTTAACATGACACGTCTTCTACAAAGGTTTTGTATTCAAGATCAAATGTGGGTGTGAGTTGTTGCTGCATTGGTAATACGTCTCATTTGAAGGAAATAAATTTTACATTTTAACTGACTTCCAATCCAGACTTTACATCTTGATGCATGTAAACTAATGTTACTTATTTAGAATTAGTGTGCTGCAAAAACAAATTAATAAGCTCAGGGTAGCCAAAGAACAAGGTTACAGTTGGAAAGCTGAAACATGGATGCAGAGTGAAAGTAGCTGTCAGTACAGGTGCAAATGTGTCCTACTTTAAACATGCATTCTACTCTCAGTCGCATATCAACAAGTGCTCAATAAACTGGTGTGCTGACTTTTCTAAAAACATTGAACAGGGAATGAAAACCATATTTACTTATAGTTAACCACTATAAAAGAGAGTTTAAAGAAATTTAGTTCATTACTTTATAATAAATATAAATCACATCTAAGAAATTATATTTGTTGTTCAATTCCAAAACCTAATGCAGCTGCTTATACAAAATTCATTCATTTTTTAGCACCTAGAATTTTTAACACATTGACTGCTGGCCATATCTAAAAACACTTTGAAATTTTAAAAAATATGATAAAACTTACCATTCACTTTGAAATATTCATGTCATGTCAAATTGTTATTATTGGTTTTTTAGTTGAATTGTGATATTTTTATACGTGGTTGTGCCAGTGCATCATCAGCTTCTTGAGATTTTTTCATACAATGGGAGGATTATCATTTATTTACACTGTAACTGTTTGTATATTTCATGAATTGAATCTTACTTTCAAGTTAATACTTTTATTTGCTTGAATAATGTTTTGAAAAATTCTAATTGAAACTGTTTTTTAGATATATTTTGAGTATTTTTGTATTCATTTGAACTAGATAGCATTTATGTTTATCATTGCACTTTATGTTTAATCATTGCACTGTATAATAAAATATTAAAGTTTTATTGAATTATGCATTTACCTATTTGTTGTTTTCTTGCTTTATTTTTATGATGGTCAGTAAAATATTCTCCAACACATAGACCCAGCTTGTCCAAACAATTGCTGCAATAATACATAGTATATGTGTTTCTGTTTACATTTTTAGTGCACACACATCTTCTTCATTTGCACATTCATCTTCTTCATTCAATTTCAACCATCATGTTATGCCTTTCATGATTATTTTCTTATATCATCACAGTGTTTTACATTTGCAAGGGCAATACGATAGCAGCTGGTCAGATCATCAACACCTTTCATAAAAGTGTTATGTTATATGATAGTTAGTGGTTTCTGGATTTCTTTTCCACTTTTATTTTGAATAAACATAGCCTTCCTTTACAAATTATGTGGAAATATAATTTACGACATGTTTATCTTTCCATTTCCTATCATGATCCCATCCACATATTTTCAATCGTTTCACATTTTGCCAATTTAGTTTTCTTAATTTTTTCAGGCTTATGCTTCTTGTTAGCCAGCAATGTTCCTGTACATTAAGTGTTATTACACAATAAATTCGATGCTAATGATACACTGTTATAATAACTATCCATTTATACAGCATGACCTTGGTTTAACTTTCCATTCAAAAGATACAGAATTAACTACCTTTTGCATATCACCAAGAGGACTATACATTTTTCCACTGTATATAGTAAATTTTAAGTTCAAATCATTTGGATCAGACAAAGTATAAATTTTAATACCATACTTATCACGCTTCCCTTTTATGTATTGGTGTAGTATCAAACACCCTGCCACAACATTATTGCTTCGTCAAGAGAAAGCTTTATCCGGGTAGTATATAGAATTCATAATATTATTGAAATCATGAATTAGTGGCTGTACTTTATGCAATCAATTTTCTGATAATCATTTTTATTGAAATGTAAACATATCAAAATACCTAGAAATTGATCCCGTAACATATATTCTCTAAAACACTGTGTATTGAACAATCGATGGGTCTTCCAGTAACCCTGGATTCTGTTCAATCGAATCGTTTCCATATGTAATAAAACCTTTAGCTCATCGAAATTTAAGTCCTTGAATTTTGTTTAGATACATTCCATTTCATTCCTTCTGCGTAGTTGTCTCACACACGAGTCTCAAAAAACACATCAATAAGAGTGAGAAAATAATCAATATGGTTTGCATCAGGAGCAAAAGGATACAGTATTTAATTTCATTTTTTTGTTTAAAAGGAATATGTTTGAGACCAAAAGTATCACTGCACCAAATCACATCTATTTCTAAATCATCCAAAACAAATTCATCCTCACTATCACTTGAATCAGAAATGTTATTAAAAAATATCACATTCATCGTCACTATCATTTAAAACAACACTTTCACCATTACAAAATGTATATGTCATTTTTAAACAGAAATAACTAATGATTAAGATTTACATACTAGAGGAAGGGATAATTCAACCCCAGGCACAGTGATCGATTGACCTATTGTGCAACGTAACCTCTTAAAATACCTAGTTCAGCAGATTGGTGCCCCTAATAAGTTCCAACAACCCACTGACTAGCTCACTCTGGTGAAGGTCCCTAGAGTCTTGGAAACCAAAAATACCTAGCCTCCTACTAGCAAGAGCCTCACAAAGAAATAACTGAAACTGCATGAATTAACATTACTTAAGAACTATGATACACAATAAACACTACAACATTTACTGAACAACTCAAAACTAATAAGCACAGCAAGTCTCTAATTAGGCTGAAATCTAAAACTACTTTTCCAAAATTTTAGTTTTTTTTTTTGTAGGCTAAGTACTTATTTGACCACCCTTGTATATAAACATATTGTTACATTATGTTTAGTGGTACAGGTAAAAATAAATATTGACTTATGCTTGCAATTTCAAGCATAGTAGCCCTGCAGGGGGTGCAGACTTGCGGCACCTATTGAGAGGATTTACACGTCCTTCGCAGTACCTGAGTCTGACACACTTCCACTTACAACACTACACTTTCGACTTCAACACGTTACACTCACACTTACATTTAGGGAGGCGATAATAGCCTCAATATGTTTTTCGCCTTAAAATAAAAAAAAAATCAAGCATAATACTTTGCATTTATATTTTTAATAATAATAATATTCTTTTAGTTTAAGGAATACAATGTGAACTATTATTGAAATAATTTGTTTACTGTTCATTGTACAACTTACACATGCAGCACATTTAATATAATCAATGAATTACTGCGAAGCTGGGCCCGAGTCCCAGTGTAGATTTCCCTGAATCATAGGCAGGGTGGTTACACTGAAATAAATAAAGATGATTCAGTATCTTGTGTATAAATTTGCCAGCACAACAAGAGGAAGGGATAATCCTTTCCTTTCCTTGTACAATATATATAAGGAAATATTGTAGTTACTTATATTTCCTGCTGCACCTTTCTGCAATCTTATATTCCTCACATTACTTATTTGTCTCCCACCACCAACCGTTGTTCACAAATAGATAGTTATAGTTCACACAATAGATAATACAGTTCACGCAATACAGTACAGCTCTGCTGTATGAGCTCAATATTGTTTATTTTTATCTGGATTTGAATGTTCCAACTGCTTGTCTATGGACTGAATAAGCTAAAAAGGAGCATGTGCATGCATCAATCATGGTTCACACTAACTGGCTTCATGTGTGATTTGAGTTGTTCCTTCTTTTAACAGGTCGTTCCTTTTTATATCAACAGGTTGTGTCAACCAGTTTATTATTAAATTATAACAGTTTCAAAGGTTTTACTGCTGAAGCTTGGTGTTGTTAATTTTTTTGTTTACTTCATAGCATAAATCTATAGTAAATAAAACCAGTTTCTTTATTTTAACTGTCATGTTCGGACAGTTTGTAAGCATATTTTTTTAATTGTTAATTCATTTTAACATAACAGTTAAATAGTAAGAACTGAGTAGTTAAAAAAAAAGAGTTTTACATTTAGAAAACTATGACATGTTAACTCAATTAATGACATTCATAATCCTTGTACGAAGTAAGATATTCAACAATACAAGGAAAAAAAGATCTGAATACATAAATATAAATAATATACTAACTTTTAGACAAAACAAATACAATTTTGTGCCCACCATTGAACTATTACTAGTTACTGTACTATCGTAAAAGCAAGTTATTTGCTCCACGTTTTCCTTTGTTTAAATGTGATACTCATCCGTAGCTTCTGGAAGCTCTTTGTGTTATGCACAACTTGCCTAGTTTTTCCTTTTTTAGGGAGACCAAACAAAGAGCTGTGGAACTTCAAAACACAGAGGAGAAGACAAAAAAATATATGATTTTTTTTTACAAAAACCTCTATGATTTTGTTGTAAAAACAAAAGTTCTCATTGAGCATGTGTGAAGAATGTCTTGTAGGCTTTGCTCTCATACATATCCACAAAGACAATAAATAACACAATCCTTTATGTATATATTTGTTACAATTAAAATTTTTCTGGTGTTTGTATTTACATTTCTTTAATAACCTCCGTTCCTTTACCAATATAACTGAAATCAAAATTAAACTATTTCCAGAAAGCAGAATCATATAAGCATGCTTTAAATGTGAATCAGAAAAGAGATGAAAATTTCAAATATTCATTAGTAGTGACTAAGTGAGGTAAATTATATTAATTTTAAAAATACAAGAGGGGTGATTTCATACCAACATTTTTTATGATTATAAAAGTAGTTTTAGGTTAAGAAATAAAAATAAATAACCTGTCTGAAAGCTTTAAAAGTGGTTTTTCAAGAAACTCCATTGTAGGGACACAAATTATCAGTGTAATCCTCACCAACCAATTTGAGCGTGCATATTGAAAGTAATGACCCTATCCAAAATCCAGAAGTTGGATCCGCCTTTGCGAAGAATGAAACTGACATCATCATCAGCGCTTAACTTTAAAAATCAAGCAATCTTACTGTTTTCCAAATTAGTTGTCATACCTATAGTTGTATTATATCAAATTTTCAACAATTTATTAACAATTATGATTTCATATTTAGACAAAAACAGGTTCCTTTGTTTCTAACCTTCAAATTTCCTTTGCATTTACACCTGTGTTTCTTTTTCTTTCCATAGTTGGAACTAAAATGAAAGGACAACATACAAATCCATAACCATATTTTTACAGTTCACCATAACTTATATTTCAGATATAAACTTTGCAATTTTTCTGACCATACTTTTAGTACAGATAAATAAAGCGTAATAAATATCAAATATAATAAATAGCTTTGATTTCTCTTTCCCTAAAATTAAGTACAATAAACCTTTTCCTTGTATAAAAATATAATATATAACCAATAACAATAAAATATAAAAAATATAACCATCAACAAACTAATATGAGTATACAATAATATTTTATACTAAATGGAATGCTCTAAGTTAATCAATAAATATCTTTAAAATATTGCTTTTAAAAGAAAAAAATGAGCAAAATTATTGCCAAAACCATTTTTACAACAAAAGCCAATACTATTGTTGTTCTTAGTGAATAGGAATTAAGTGTAGCATTGAAGCAATAAGAACACTTGGAATGTTTTGAGTGTGGATTTAACACCTTACAATTACTGTGGCTGGGGTTCGACCCACTTATAGGAGCCATAGTACTTGAAATTAAACCTTTTACTCATTTCATCTCCTTCAATTGGTCCACGAGATCCATATCTGAAAAAATTTTAAAATATCAAGTTCTAAATGAATTTAGGTAGTGCTGAAAGTGAGTAACAATCGAATCCATTAATCCAAAACTAAATAAATAAACATTTCTAAATTAATATTTTAAAGATTCAATCAAATTATGAACTCACAGATTATTGCATTCAGTTGCAGGAGTTATGTTACTGTATATAAGTTTGTGGTTAGTACTTTGTTGATTTTGTTTGTCAGTTTATATTTCAAGTTGCTATTTATTTTCTTACAAAAACAATTTCAGTATTAATCAGTTCAGTGGTGGCCCTTGCTACGGTTGCAAGGTTGCACAATCCCCAAAAAGTTTCTAAATGTATGTTATATTTATTATTAATTACACATTCTATTTTAGCTGTTCATAGTAATAATCCAATATAAAAACCAAAAGGTACTTGAAAAACACTATAACACTACTGAGATATATACATGGTTGCAACCTGAGAGTCCTCCCTGTGAAATAGCCTTATGAAGAAATAGCATTGAAACTGAATGAGCAGGGAATGCATTGCTAGGAAACGCATAGTATTTTCCTGGTGTATTCAGTGACTGCAAACCCCGCTTGTAGAGCTGTGGTACAGCAGTTCATAAATTATAGACAACAGTAGTAGTTTTCAATGAGCACTGGTCATATTTCTAAGTTATGTTGTGACTGGCAGAAGCCAAAAGGCATTTTTTTTTTCATTAGAAAAGAATGAAGACTTTTATAAGATTATGTATAAAAGGAAACATCAGAAAAAAGGTTATCTACATTGACAATGCTGTTGATTGAAAAAGATTTAATAATGAACATTCCAAATTTCAACCAGAAAGCCATTGATAAATTTTACCACCATAGACAATTGGACTTTCTTTTCAAGTAGCAGTCTTTACCAAGTTTAATTAAATAATTTATAGTGATACCCTGGGTTATGGTCGACCTGGACAATGATTCATATGTGGGACAATGGTTTAATTCGAGGAATGAAAACTGACCTGCATAACAGTTTCAGATAAAGGGCTGAATATTTAATTTAAAAGAGTGTTTTCATTTTGATAAATTACTTCTACACAGATAACATATAGAAATAAAAATATAGAGATAACATTGTGCTATGCTACAAAAATAAACATTGTACTGAGTAAACACAAACAAGCCTTTGATTGATGGGTGTTTGGGTTTTGTAGGGCAATAACTTACAGGATATTTCTTAGTTATCTGTTCTTAGAATGTTCTTCATTCCCTTTTATGTCATTGTACCTAATTTTTTTAGTGTCATCTTTTTTTTACTGTGTGTTTAATTTGTATCCTGTAAAAAAATTTAAACAGTTATAATATTATCGTGCTATGTACTTTTGATTTTAAAATTTAACAAAACATTAAGTGTCTGTGTGTAAGTTTCAAATTTTTGTTTAAATCCTGGTTTCAATTTTTTGTGAATATTTATTAAATGGGTATTAAAAAAATGCTTGTGGTAGTAGAAGTAAAAGACAAACTTTTTTTATTGAACTAAAAAAAGCTACAGTATGAACTAAAAAAATATATAGTATTGATTTGTACTGTGTGCATATATATGTGACATAATTACATTTGTAAAAATTTAGTTAAAATAAAATGTGATTTCTGTTATGTGCATTTTCTTCATTCTTCATCTTTCACATATTAATTGTGAGTACTCAATTATTTTCTTTTCTGTGGAATAAATTAAAATGTCTTTCATAAGTCTGTATTGTAAACCCTGACTCACACAGTAGTCTACTCAGATAAGTTAGTTCTAGAATGAATTAAGACCATTAACAGGGATACCACTGTATTTTAATTATTGAGTTAGACCTAAGTATTTTAATTAAATAAAACAATGAACTTCAGTAATTTTATTAAAGAAGCTCCCACATAATAAAATAAATATGTTCTTGAAAAATCTGGGACCAGTACACAGTGGCCTATTTTGTTAGGCTGTTCTTATGACAGACTGAACTGCAACATGTAACCCGAAAATTAACAGGGCATCAGCCGCCACTCTTATCTGATTAGGTTAACTTGATTAACAATTTGTTTTAAAACAACTTACAAATATGGAATTGGTTGAACTTTTTCTCTTTCAATCTGGTGCAAAAGTGGAGTAAATATTCTCCAAGCTTCAGATAACTCATCTGATCTAACAAAATGCATCTGACTGCCACAGAACACATCCAATATTAGTCTTTCATAAGCATCAGGTAGTTTCACACTCTGTAAACAACATTCATTTATTATGATTTTATAGTATGAAAAGAAATACAAATATACAGCAGACTATCGATTATCAATGGACAAATTATTCATGTTATGATGTATAGTCTGAGCTGTTGTTATCAGACAAATAATATGTCTATAAATAGTAGAACTAAACATAATTTTATACACAATTGTACTATGTACAACTACATACATTACAGTAATATTATCATTACCTTATATCTGCTACCATATGTCAAATCTAACTCAGTTTCCTCCATATCAAATGCCATGCCAGGAGTTTTGGTCATCATTTTTATGTATACGGCTTCTCCTGGTTGTACTCGAATTACTAATTCATTTCTCTTGGCTTTTCCATCAAAAATATCTCCAGGTACATCATTATACTGAATTCGTATTTCGGCCTTCCTCTCGTTTAGAGCTAAATTTCAAAAAATATTCATGTTACTGAGACAATTAATGGTTATTAAAATTTTATGGTACAACTTTGAAACTATGACCATGTATCATAGTTTTTTGGAAAAATGGCAAAGTAGGTTATCATTTAAGACAAAACATTTACAGTTTTATGTTAACACAAATTATATAATAACAAACTATTGCACAAAACCAAAATAAGAAATCAAAAAAAGAAAAGTAGTGTGATGTTTTAACTAACTAAAACATTGTCTTTACATAGAGCTCTCAGACCAAATAAAACTAACATACAATGCAGATTCATTGAGAGTTAGAAAAATGAGAGAATCCTCTGATACTTTCTGAGTCAACACAAAGTTGTTTATATATTTTGTCTATATCAGAAAAAACAATTTGAGAATAAAAAACAAGGGAAGACTTGAACTAGAGATATCCATTTTATTAATGGTGGCAATCAGTAATTTGTACTGAGAAAGCAGTTTCCATATCTTTCAAAAGTAAAAAATAATTTTTACATTCATTAAATTTTTTTTATGTCACTTACATATAAATAATGTATAACGATTTTAATATTTATTTTTTAAAGAATATTATTAACTCAAAAAAATATTTTGACAATTAAAATTATGATGTATAAGTGTATTATTTTATTACAAGTATTTACTCCTGTTCTTATTGTAGGTACTGATAAGATTTGGTTTTGTGGAAGAACATACCTTTTCCACAACGAAGTATGAAAGGCACTCCATCCCAACGTTCATTTTTTATTCTTAACACAGCCAAACCGTATGTAGGTGTGTTTGATCCTTGGGGAACTGTCGGATCTTCAAGATATCCAATTTTTGCATCACCTTCTTTTGTAGGGTCTCCAACATACTGTCCCAGGACTACATCATCTAAGGTTAATGTTGGGATACATTTCAGCACCTTTACCTGCAAGAATATTAATTCATTCTTTAATACTTTTTAAACATAGAACATGTCTTAAACAAAGACATGTGTTTGTGGTAGAGGGCGGGAAAAATAACCAGAAAAAATAGTAACAAAAAAAAAAGTGGTGATATTGCAATTGTCTCTGGGCCTAAGTTAGAGGGACAGACTAAAAATAAAGCATACCTTGAACATCTATGAATTTCAACAGAATGACAAAATATAACATTCAAATCATGCCTTTTATTAGCAGTAGCAATTCTAATGGCACTTATCTGCTATCTATTTATTTACCTTAAGTTTATTCGCATAAGTTACCATTTACAATATTTAGTCAATGTGGTAACTCAAGAGGGCACTGCATCAGCAATATGGGGAGGGAGGGAGAGGGAGAGAGACACAAACACACGCATATATTACATGAGTTTGACGAATTTAATATCCCACACTAACTCTGAAAAAAGAGGTCCTACTATACTTTAAAATTTAGAGTAAAATGTAGACTGAGACTATAAACAAGTAGCATTATTTTTAGCATCACTAAAATTAGGGTTTGCTTACATTAAAGATAAGCATTTGGCCAGACTTATAAAAAATAATAACTCTGAAACTTGTGGACCCAAGTCAACCAAAACTGATCCTTACTTACTAAGAATAAATAATATGGTGTAACCCTTCCCCCTCTACAAACACATAAGGGGGAGGATGACGTAAAAATTGACCAATATTAGTATTGAATTAGTAATTTTTGGGACTGCACACTCCTGAAGCTCTTTTAGTAAAAATTCAGTCATGAGAGGGGAGAACTGAAAAAATAAATAAATTATTAGGATGATATATGGCAATGCCACATTGACAATGTTTTACTGTTTTAAAAACTGTTTGACAATGAGTAGAAAATTGGGAAAAATAAATATCCAGGCAAAACTGGATAGGATAATCAGGTAATTTTGAGTAAAAGTAAGTTAAAACACCATTACAAACTGGTATTTTGCCTTTACACTACCTTTAGGTTTATTAAGTTTTAAAATTTTGTGGTAGCAGCAGTGACTCTCAAATTAACAGAAGATATAATGTTGATAAATTGGTTATTTACTTTTAATAATATAAAATGTTTACCAACAATTAATATTTAAATTACATCTGTTATTCACAATGTATTATTATTATTATTATTATTATTATTACTGGGCCCAATCAACTTTCACAGTTAAGGAGAAATATAAATGAATAATAACTGTATTAAGAGAATAGTGACAGCTGACATACGCGTACTAGACAATAAAGCAGGTAGAAACATTTTTTTGTATGGTTACAAGTAAAAAAAGGGAGCAGCAGGACTTGTAGAAATAATAACATTAACTGTTGAATAACATTATCCATGCTCAAAGTGGCGTCCACTGTATTATGTTTTTCACAGGCCTCATCAGAAGTGCCTAATTTCTTTTTTTTCCTTAAAATTTTTACAAATGTCTAATAACATGGGAATAAAAAAATTAAAATATTATTTTTATTTAAACATGAGTACCATACCTATTAAAATACAATAATTTTAATGTGTATTTTTACAGTTCAAAACTTTTTTTTAAGACAACATTAAAAAAAAAATATATCATAATTGTAACATAGCCACCGGACCACATATTTAAATGATTAGGATTATATACCTTTTCTTCCCTTTTTTTTCATTAATTAGCTTCTTCTAACATGCCTAGGGGTTGTATCCCCGGGCGTGTGCCCATTATACCCCCTATAATGCTGCGCTACGCATTTACATTTTTCTTAACCTAGTATACATCTTATTTCTAACTTAGCCTAAACTTGTTGCATATATTTAAACTTGTGCAGTAAAATTTAATACAATTTTTCAAACTCAAATTTATACCTTTATTACAAAATGCAACTGCCATTTTCAGAAAAACCCTAAGTGCCAAAAACCAAAATTAAGTGCCATTGTGCCATTTGTGCCTTTTACTTATTTCTACTTATCTTATCTAAATTCTTTATCCTAACAAAGAATAACAAAACCGCAAAACCAAACAGAAAAAAAGCAAGTCCATTTAACAACCTTTGTTAATCTTGCGGAATAATTTTTACCTGAACCATAGTGACAGCTATGCTCCAGGTACACTTTTATATGGTGCCACTCACACTAACATTCAGTTTCTTACTTTTTAGAAATTCAGCCACAAACTCTTGGATAAGCTTCGCCGCCTCAACGCTCGCCAACAACGCAGAGATGTCTCCGTGGAGGGACAGATCCAGGTCTTCTAGGGTACTCTCTAATTGTTCCCGAGCCAGTGAAAATCTTTCACAATCCAATAGTGTGTGCCAGGAATCCTCATAGCTATTTCCGCAATCACAGTGAGGTGAACTTCTCTTTCCGAACTTATGCAAGTACGCATTAAAGTCTCCATGTCCTGTGACCATCTGCGTGAAGTAGTGATTGGTGTCGAGCCACTTCAACTTCCGTCTGCCTACGATCTTTGGGAACCACCTGTACGTTGTTCTTCCACTTTCTGTTTCATCCCATCTTTTCTGCAATACTGTTGTGGCCCACCTTGTCAACACTCCTTTTGCCTCGCCTTTTGTAAGGCCCTGTTCTTCTACCAGGACTCTAGCTCCCACGCTGTACTGATATATTTTATACCTCCTCAATGCTACCAAATCAATTGGCATAGTCCCTGCTACTACCAATATAGCCTCTCTCGATACTGTTCTGTATGCTCTTGTTACAGTCAACAGTACCAATCTCTGAGCCTGCAGCATTTTCCTCCCTATCACTTGCTTTTCCGCTCTATATCCCCAAGCTCCAGCCACATATGTCATCATCAGGACATACACTCCGTTATAGATCGTCCTCAGAGCCTGGTAACCAAGCCCCCAATCAGTCTTTGCAATTCGTTTCAGCTTGAAGAACAGATTCTTTGCCCTTTCCGCTGTCTTAGATACATGCCCTAGAAATCCTAACTTGCTGTCCAGGTATACTCCTAAGTACTTAAGTTCTTGTACCACTTTTATCCTTCTATTTTCCATTTTAATTTCAGGTTCTCTTTTCAACTTCCCTTTCATTATGAGCGCTTCAGTTTTTCCTGCATTAAATTTTATTTTCCACTTTCTAGCCCATTCACTGATTTTCTCTAAAGCAGACTTTGCTATATTTTCCAGCTCCCTTCTCGAGTTGGCTTCCACTATCAATAGTCCATCGTCTGCGTAGGCCACAACAGTACAGCAGTCTGGCAGGGCGACTCTCAGAAAGCCATCAAACAGGATGTTCCACAGAATTGGCTCGGAGACCGAACCCTGCGGGCATCCCATCGTCAGCTCCTTCGAGACCACCACTCCTCTATCGCTAATCACAGCATTTCTTCCTCTCAAGTAACTCTTATATAACTCCAACAGATTACCTGGTAGCATCTTCCCTAGCTCGCTGATGACTCCTGGCCACCAGGCATGGTCGAAAGCACCTGACACTTCCAGGAAGATTCCTACGACGTACTTCATCTCAGATCCCGTCAGTGGTCTATCAACTCACCTCATAAAAGGCTACCGCGGTTTCGAAACTGCGCAGTCCGGAATGTACGAACGTACAAATGTACGGAATGTACGAGTCGCGTGTGTAGCTTGGCCAAGCCGAATTTCATTATGAATATTTTAAATGTGTAATTGTGCTTAGTGTTTGTGATGTATGTTTTAATGTTTTGTTTGACTTTGTGATGACCTCGACAGAGGGATTTAACATTTTGTATGGCCTGAGGATGAAACTATATAGTTTCGAAACCGCGGTAGCCTTTATGAGGTGAGTTGATAGACCACTGATGGGAAGAATAAGTATATAATCCTAATCATTCAAAAAAAAAAATATATATATATATATACATATATAATGAGGGCAGCAGGTAATATTTTTTACAAATACATATACAGCAAACAGTAAGAACGTAGCCGAATAAGCAGAACTTCCTTCTGAGTGACAAAAGTGCAAGGAGGACGAATTTCCACAACATGATGCACAAACCTTGTATAGGTCTGGTACATTAAACCATGGTACAAACTAACCATGGTTTAATATTTTAAAAGATATGTTTTAAATGTAAAATTGTAATGTTTTTATTCTTAAATGTTAGAACATTTCAATGGAACTTTCAAATTATAAAAAAAAAAAATCCAAAACATCATAAAAATATAATTTATACACAAGTAACAAAAAATTTCATACTAAAAACATATACAACATATGATTTTATTCACCCGAAGTTATCTTGGTATGCTATAATTATTAAAATGTAAAATGAATGATACCTTTTCATTGCGAATATCATCAGGATGAATACTTGCTGGTTTTTCCATTGCTACTAAACTTAGAATCTGTAACAGATGGTTTTGCATGACGTCTCGAATGATTCCAAACTCATCAAAATATCCACCTCGGCCTTGTGTACCAAATGGTTCTTTAAAAGTAATGTGTACTGAAGCTATGCATTCTCTGTTCCATGTTGGACTAAATATCCTGTTTCCAAACCTAGAAATGATTATTAGTTTACATAAATGTAGAATATATTGATTTAGTTAAACACAAATCAAGCAATATATTACATAATTTTTTAAAATAAAGCAAGTAAAAAATACAATATTAATTTAACACACAATAAAGTTTTTAATTAAGGAGTCATTCCGCATCAAATCAACTGATGGTCTCAACTTTAGATTTTCTTGATTTTCCCATATCAGATTTTCTTGATTTTTTGCATATTTGTTTTCTCTGTTAAGTGTAAGAAAATTTTTTAGTTTTTGTGAGTTATTCATTTTTTTTTTAAATATGAAAACCACACTAAGTTGACCGTGTTTTGAAATATTCTAATGATTATAATTAGAAAACCATTGGATTTAGAAGGCTGAAACTTACATCGATTTATTCAGATCTGTATATGCTTTAAATTTATATTCAAAAGATCGTATTAATAAAAATTTAAAAATACCCTAATTCAAACAAAAAAATTGGGGATAAAAATCTCAAAAAATACTTTTTTAATTAAAAAAAAAAAATTTTGTCATGCACTATTTATTTACTTGCAAAATTTTATCGTGGGATGCTATGAGAAGCCAGAGAAATAAAATATTTTATATTGTAATTCACATAAATGGAGCATACATGGAGCATTTTGTAATAAAGCAGACATGGAGTCTTGAAAAAATCTTGGTAAAATTAGTAAGTCTTAAATCCAAGTTTAATATATTATTACATTTAAACAAATTTATAAATGCTTTTGAAATCATAACGAATGTGAATGTACTATGGTATTACTAAATGGAAAATACATAAAATGTATTTAAATGTATTAAAAAAAACTTAACATATGTAAATAAATGTAATAACATATATGTTATTTATAAATAAAAATTAATTCTATTATTTTCTCTAAAATATTTAAAGTTTATTAACACATCACATGAATATAATAATGATAAAATTTCATTCAAAAAAGAACATGTCATTACATGCAACACTCTCTCCCTCCCTCCCTCTCTCTCCCTCCCTCCCTCTCTTCCTCTCTCTCTCCCTCTCGCTCTTCCTCTCTCTCTCTCTCTCTCTCTCTCTCTCTCTCTCTCTCTCTCTCTCTCTCTACCTCCCTCTCTCTCATCCCTCTCTTGCTCCCCTCCCTCCCCTTTCTCTCTTTCTTTCCCTCCCTCCCTTCTAGACAAAAATAAAGATTTAAAAATACAAGTACAGTAATTCTCACAAAAAGTATTTAGTTACAATAAGAAAGGTTTGAAAGTTTGTGTATAAAAACATTTAATGTCAGCGAATTTTTTAGAAATCTACCATTTGTTAAAAAAAAATTATCCACATCACCTTGTATTTTTTTCATGTTTTTTTTTTATATTCCTGGATGGTCACTTACAGCGCCCTCCCCAGTCCTAGTCTCTTCATAACGTCCAGGATTTGGAAAGGATTCAAAGTGGGTAGCTCCCCCATTTCTTTCTGATGATTTTCTAGTTCCTTACTGAGTTACCTGCAGATGTTTGTTCTACTAATTCCCTTTCAATTTTTCATTCCTTTCACCTATATTATGAAGGTATGGTCTATCTGGCCAATCTTTTGTTGTTTGGTAAGATCCTGTTCATTCTATTTTACATTTTTACTTAAGGGAACACCCACAAGTAGCTAAGGAAATGAGGTCCACCTATACACAGCCTTGCATGCATGGGTAATGTACACTGACAGGACCACAGGTCTCCCAGGGCCCTATTTGATACACCAATAAGCCAGTGTCATTCACTGCATCAGCATGGGTCACTTTACACTTTAGAGTTAACCAAGATATATAAAGTAGTGAATGTGTGTATGACTTGAGTAGGTAAATGAGAGTAGTATGAACTAGAGGTAAGGTGGTATCACCAAGCCCATAAGATGCTCATTTCAACTGCTTCTGCTGGAAAGATGAGACTTACAATCTGTACCTGGAAAAGTACGGGTTTGCACTGTTCAGCATTAACCCTTTGCGGTCGGTTGAATGTAATTCAGATTTTTCTCTTAGCTCAGAAAGCCATATTTAGTGGCTACTGTATTTTTTTCTGATGAAATCGGTGATGTTAAGTAGCGTTCTGTCACATCAGCTCAGACGGGCCATACATAGTGGCTCTTATTACATTCTGCTACAGTTTGACTGTCCTACCTGTAGTGGCTCTATGTTCCACACTATGTATTTTTTTTTATAAATTCTAAAACAAATATACTTGGGAAGTACTGCAATCTATCATGGAATAACTGACCTATTTCAAAAATTCACTGACTCAGCTTTTGTAATTGTATATACAACTGTTATAGCATTATTTATTTATGTCTAATTAGTCATTCATGTCATGTATGTACACTTAAAAGTTTTAGATATTACTATTATAAACCATTTTTATTAATTTTGTTAAAATTTAAGTGAATTAGTTAATTAAATTAACCAATATTAGCAATTTGCAATCATTGAATTCAATGAATCATGAAATAGAATTTTCCATTGCTACTAAACTTAGAATCTGTAACAGATGGTTTTGCATGACGTCTCGAATGATTCCAAACTCATCAAAATATCCACCTCGGCCTTGTGTACCAAATGGTTCTTTAAAAGTAATGTGTACTGAAGCTATGCATTCTCTGTTCCATATTGGACTAAATATCCTGTTTTCAAACCTAGAAAAGATTATTATACGGACATACTGATTTCACAAGTACAGTAGATCGACATTGTTATGGAACTTGCTGTTTTTTTGACTTTATATTCAACTGAATTAAAATGTACTAATTCAAATACTTTTATTATTTAAAAAAAAATATTTTTATTAGTGATTAGTTTATGTTTGGAAACTGTTTTTATAGTGTTTAATATTAATTTAATGAGATTATTATATTAGGTTGGCAATTGATTGTACACTTCAGTAATAATTTATAACAATGTCAAAATAACTCTAAGCTTGTTTTATATGTAATTAGTATTAATGTTTTTTCTTAAAATTATATTTATTCTGTAAATATATACATTAATTAAAAACACTTTAACACATATTTACAGTTTTTTTACGAATACAGAAAACTATACCTTAAAAAGATAACCTGTTTAAAAACTATTAATTTCTATATCAATGAAGCTGCCTCAGTGGCCTAGTTGTTTACTGGGCTTTCACCCCGAGGACCCGAGTTCGATTCCTGGCCAGGGCTTGGCATTTTCATACGCTATAAATCATCCCATCGTTTGCATTAGCCCAAGTGTGCACAATAGTCGGACGTTAAACACAACAACAACAAAAAATCTATATTAATGAGCATTAATGATTCAATGATGAAAATATTAATTACAAAATTTTATCCAAAAACTATTAAATTGATCAGCAAGAGTTACTGCCGGATTAAAAGAATAAATCCAAATTAGTGATTTAAATCCGAGTACTAGGCATAACCAAGGTCTGACACAAGTCTAACAGCAAAACAGCCATACATATAAGTGGCCCACCCGAGAGGAGCTCTGGGTATGCAGCAATAAATATTTATCTGATCTGGTTAGAATATCATCAACAGCCACACATAGTGGCTCTCCAAGTGCACAGGATTTTCATGACAAAATGAACTGAACTGCAAAATTTGAATTTGAATGAAGTATGCCTCTATCTACATGGCTATGAAGACAGGCCTCTTAAATCCTGCCACCGTTTTCTGGCTAAAATTACATGTATGCACTAATTCACCTCATTCACCTCAACATTATATGAGTGAATGTAATCAATGTCCTTAGATTCATGTTTCTAAATAACATATTAAGAAACACGCTCGAAGTTATAGACCTTTGACAAGATAGAATATTAACAATGGGGTTGCAGTAAAAAAGTGTACTATGGGAACTGTCAAAAACAATAAATATTTTATTGAAAATTTCATAGAAAACCTCTCCAAGCTTAAAGCACATTCTTACCACATTGATTGATGTGAAATCAAATCAACATACAAAGAAAACTTGTTTAATAACGAGGTACTGATAAATTATGATTTTGCAGAAAATTATTCCTCATACTCTTTTAAGCAAATTAGCATTGGCCTTAAATCTCTAAAAAAACATTACCACTTCATCTAACTAAAATAAAATATTTCTCTAATGAAGCGCATTTCTTAATTTATGATTTCAAAAGCATCCATATTTATTTTTTAAATATGTAATAATTCAGTATACAATCAACTACTGGTTATCTGCAAGGATTGGGATGATTTTTTTTATGAAATCATATAAAAAAAACTGAAAAGAGCGAGGAAGTTTTGTGTATTAGATCAGGTAATTTTTATCAGTAGGAAAGTTCAAGAAGAAGAAGAAATTGCTCAACTGTAATTCTGTGTTTAGTTTTGAATGTATCAGTGCACAGTCACTTAAAATTACTCTTCACATAATGAATATACTGTTTACTAAGTGTAACTGCATAGTAGTAATAGTCCCACATACGTTTGAGCCTAATTGTCAAAAGGTTTAGGATGAAGGATACAAAATAAACCAAAATTTAGAACCTTTAGCAAAAATGCATATCTACTGTTATAATTATTTGATTGCTATTAAACTTATGTATTTGCAGTTAATAGTATTAATGATCCAAAATAAATTTGTTCTTAATGGGTTAAAGAGGTTTGGTGTAGGGATGCAAAGGCATAAAAATGGTCAGTTTTACTAACAAGTTTAGCTCATGTTTTAGTTTACCCGACTGTCAAGAAATTTATATTTTAGTTGATGATAATAATGGTCTCATATTATAATTTATAGCTTAATTTATAGCTAAATATTTGATGATCCCTAATAGCCTATTTTTGAATAGTTAAATTATATTCGGCATTTCAAAAATGGTTGGGAAAAGAAGACTTCATACATTTAGTTGACAAGAAAATTCACAAAAACAGAAGAATGCCAATTTCGAGGATTCAATCATCTGCTGTGTACAGCGTAAGCCTTTGTAAAGATGGACACAGGCCCAAACCTTGTGTCTTAACATATTATCTTTAATAGTATCTAAAGCAGTTCGTCGATGATAAATCATGTTTCATAGAAAATGAAAATAATCATAGTCGGAATTAGGGCAGCAAGGTTACTGACTTTAAGAATGTTTACAAAAATTTGTACAATATGGTGATAAATACATGAAGAAACAAAATATATATAAAATTTCAATGGGAAATTACACAAATTTATAAACATATTTAGTGGTTTAATTTTTACATACAAACATATCTTACTTAAAGAAAATAACTCTCATTTAAATTACGACAATTTATTTTCCCACCACTCATTTTTTTAATTATTGGTTATTTTCCTGGAAGATACGATTTTAAAGAAAAACAAATTAAACAAAGATAAATGTACTAAAAAACATAATTCTGCATTACTGTTACATAGTATGATATAAAAAGAATTAAACTTTTTATATAAACTTTAAAATAAAGAAACATTATATTAAATGTATTCTGATATAATAATTCTATACAATATTAAACTATTACACTGTACTTTGATTATTGTACCTCAATGTCATCAGGTTTTGAACCATCTCCTTGCCTAAATAGTGGTCTATACGATATATTTGTTGCTCTTTGAACAAGGATGCCAAGTGATTAGATAACCTCTCAGAGGAATCGGAGTCTCGGCCGAAAGGTTTCTCAATTATTATTCTGGTCCAGCCTCTGTAATATTTAATTCAAATAATTATTATTAATTTACCCACATAAAAAAAACAAATAAATTTTGTTTAGTACTAAATATAATAAATGTGCGAAAAAATTATGCAATATCCTTAAAAATCCAAATAAAAAGCTACCGACAAAAAGAATAATGGAATTCAAAAAAATTAAGAAAAACAAACTAACTTTTCAAAATCGGTTCATCAGATTTCACTCGAACTTAAAATCTTATATAAAGAACTATATAAGGTATGTCCAGAAAATAAGTACTGTTTTGGAAAAAAAAACAAAATTTACAACAAATACTTATCTATGTATTTGTCAATAAATTATAATATAAAATGGTAATCCAGTAGGTCTGCTAGTGTTAATACTATCAAGTGTATAACTGGAGTTTTCATTTTCAATAGTTCTGTAAGTGCATATTTACAAAATAGAGTAATTTATATATTTTTTTAAGATCAGTTTTTAATAAAACCTAATTTTTTTTAAGGTGAAAAGAACATTGAGGCTATTATTGCCTTCCTAAATATAAGTGTGAGTGTAAAATGTTGGTCATAAGTGTAGTGTTTTTAGTGTTAAGTGTTGTATTAGACTCGGGTACTGTGGGGGAAGTCTAAATCCTCTTAATAGGTGCAGCTAGTCTGCACCCTCTGCAGGGAAAATAAAACCTAAAATTTACACACACAAAAAATATATTAAAAAATTGTTAATGTAATGTAAAAAATGCTAATACAAATAAAAGAATTTTTATTTTGAAATACATTTTTTATTTTACTGATTCTAGATGTTTAAATAACATACCTAATTGATCAATGATTTATTACGAAGTTTTATTTTACTGTGCCCATTTACTGTTATTTTGCTGTGAACTTTGTAGACCTTGTCAGTCTCATCCTGCATGCAAATGTACTTACTGTTTTATATAAATTTTAGGTTTTATTAAAACAAACAGTAAATGGACACAGTAAAATAAAACTTCATAATAAATCACAGATCAATTAGGTATGTTATTGAAACATCTAGAATCAGTAAAATAAAAAATGTATTTCAAAATAAAAATTCTTTTATTTGCATTAGCATTTCCTACATTACATTAAAAAAATTTAATACATTTTTAAATAGAGCAGTTGTTGGGTTTTTAAATTATCTGAAACTGATAGTTTTTTATTTATTTAGAATACTAGAATATATGAAGTAAGAGCACTCAGGTACTAAGTTTTTGATATGTCTCTTCTGCTGCCACTCTTCGTTGTTAATGTTTTTAGTTTATTTTAATATAAGTTTTGTTTATTTATAGATCAAATGTTTTGTCCTTTTTAAACAACTGACACTGGTGTCAACCTAAAGGCTTATCTTTTATTTGACCTTTACGTTCCTTTTCATTTCAGTTTTTAGAATTTTCGTAAAATACCTGGCAAGTCTGCCTCTGTTCAATGTAGTCTGATCTCTTAACAAAACTTGTGTTATGTGCAGTTAACAAGTTTCACAACAATGGAGTTTACAACATGGTACAAATTATCGTTTCTATGTATGAAAAAATAACATTTTATTTTCCCTTATTCGTATTTATTAATGAAGACTATTATATATAACAAATTTCCTCATTCAATAAAATTAAATTGAAACAAAAATTCAAGTACAGTAATACATTACAAATATTTCTTGAAAGCATATTTAATGGAGGCAGTCATATTTTTGCACTAAATATTATTCAGAGTAAAACTAGTAAATATATTAAAAGTCACAATTTCAAAAGTTACAACATAATTATTATGTTTTTATTCATTAATATACACCTACTAAGTGGGCATTACTTATTCATTCATGTACACATTACTTATAAAGTGAAAAAATAAGCAATAATAACTAAAATTTTTAATGTAATAGTTTTAAAAACAAATATTTCATTTACATTTTTAAACCAGCATTCTAAAATCAATATATACATATACACACACATACAATGAATTACTTTTATTTAAAACCCATCAAAATTATAAACAATTAGAGACCTTCAATATTTTTTTCAATTCAGATCAGCTACCTGATCAGAGGTCAGGTCAAGACAAAGAGAACATTGATTAAGTTTAATTTGATATATATATAAATTTATTCAGAATCAGTATCTTTATTCAATATATATATATATATATATATATATATATATTTGAATTATATTATTCATTATTTTTATCACAACTGTTTTTAATCACTATACAATAATTAGCAGTTCCTCTAAGCTATTCCCTAGATTAAAAAGCATAAGTATTGAATGGAAAAGTGGTACATGAAAAATAACAAATATATTTTCATTTTATTCAATCAGCAGTTTACTGTATTTTAAAATAATTACTATTTATTTCTTATGTATTCAGAGAGCGTGTCTAACCTCAAACTTGCAAAAAAAAATTTGTTTTGTTAATATAAACAAAATATCTATGTACCTGCATATTTATTTAGAGTTTTTGCAAATATCAGGCAATTTTAATGACATCTGTAGTATTGTATTTTGTAAATTAGCTTCACTAAATTGTATGCATTTTTGTTCATATATTATGGTTAGGCCTAGGTTTACATGATTTATCTGATAGGGAAATAGGGGAACTTACCACAGGAAATGTCTCTGATTACACATGTAGAGATACTGAAATAAGTGAAGATAAGTTTGAATTTCAGGAAAATGAACAAATATATCAAATTATTGAGGACTTTTTTTCCTATATTTATGTAGAAAAGTTAGTACAGGATTTTTGTATATGGGAAATAATACAATTTAATTAATCTCTCATAATTTCTTAAATAAATCAAAAAACTAAATATTTTGTTATTCATTTTACAATTTATAAACTACACTGATCTCAATATAAATATGATAATACAAAAATAAACTTTTTTAACATAACCGAAAATTCTTTAATTTTCTAAAAACATTACAAAAATAAAAATGTAATGATTTTTTATACATTTTACAATTAATAGAATGCTCGCTAACAATTAATCAAAAAAATAATCTTGCTCCATGAGGTCAGAAATTTTAAAAAAAATATCACTCACTAAAAGATTAAACTGCTAACAAAATCAGCTGTTGGCAGTACTTTTTTATTGTCATAATCTATATGCAATTTTTTTTTTAGTCTTATCAATTAAATGGATTACATTATGTACATTATTTTTTTTATACATTCAGAAATATTTGTAAACAATTATAAATTAGTCGTAACAGTAATACGAAATTAAACCCTTTTCTCTAACTGTGTTTAGAATTGACAGCCTGCCAGAAATGCCAAGCCAAGCGATCACTGCTCTGGAGTATGTTGAAGAAAATTTAGGGGTGATTACAACCCTTCCTTCAGAAAAAAAGGAAAGTTTCTAATCTCTTTGAAAACTATACTCTGTCTTTAAAAATAGAAAGAATACAAACTTACTAACCAAGTAGCTGGTCCCACTAATGCTTTGAAAGGTGGTACAGTGTTTGGTGAACAGTTGGAAGGGAGGATAAGGCATTTAACAACAAACATTCAGCAACATTATGATATCTACAGAGATGCTGCTGTCCCCTGTTAGTTGACACAGAATGTATTCATAGAGGAACAATTCATGACTCTCAGGAGAGACCTTGTCAAAAGGCTAGTCCAAGCCAGAAGTAAGTAATTCAGAATTCAGTCTCTTTCAGTATTCATGTAAGAACAAATCAAGGGATACGATGGAATCCATATTCAAATCGGTAAAAAGACTAGAGTTGAGTCTTATTATTCCTTGATGGTGCTGACAGAAATATCCCATACTTTTTTTTTAAAAAAACCATTTAATTCGAATGCATCCACAAGAGTTCATTTTTTTTAACTTTTACAAGTAAGAAAATATGGTTTTTCACTAAATGAGTGCTGAAAGCAGCCAACCTAAATTTTATTCTTTGTGCAATCAAAACTAGTTTTAAAATTTGGCATTTTCATACGCTATACATCATCCCATCGTCTGCATTAGCCCAAGTGTGCACAATAGTCGGACGTTAAACACCAAAAAAAAAAAAAAATTTTTTAATTTTAGCTGGGTAATAAAACTGATTTGTTCTCGACTTTTGGTAATACAAACAAGATCTGTAACATTCCAGTCTCAATTAATAAAATTTTACTGAAATTATATTACATAAATAAAACTTATTAGAGTGCTACATTTGTGAAATAAAAAGATGTCATAAGAATTTATAAATACACACGTTATTGTCACTAATTGTTAAGTCTACCCTGTTACTGTAACTTGCAGTGTCAAATTATTATTTGTAAAATACGCAACTTGCACATCATACAATCTGTAAAGTCTTGTAGTAATTTAAAGGCTCCCACACACCAATGCGGCTGTGGTGGCGATCAGATGTAACTCTTTAGTTAGATGTGTATTCAGATAGGTGCGACCTTAAGTTCAATTTTTCAGTGATCACAGTGCGGTGGTAATCAGAACATGTCTTGCTTGATATGCCTGCTGATCGCAGTACAATTTTTTCAAACATAACAGAAAAATATATTGAATATGTAAAAGTAAAAAACATACATGATCTATCCCAAATATAAAAATATTAAAATGAAGAAACAAATATTATGGAGTAAAATAAGAGAATATTGTTCTACATGAAAGTGATATACATTATGATAGCTATAATGTAGTTTAACCTATAATACAAAAATATATAAATTTAGAATCTTCTAAAATATATCCTGACCCTTAAAAAAATATTAGGCATATAAATCTAAAAGCACTTATAAAATAGCACCGGTAAGCTGCAAACAAATTTCTAATTAATTTCCTGTGTTATTTATGTGTTTTGAGAGTTCAACAAAATTTTGGTGTTGTGTTTTGTTGAATTTGTGATTACTGATTAGGTTGTTTTTGAGAAATAAAAAGGAGACTTTTATTTAACAAAGGCCAATTAGAATGGTGTTTGTAAAAATTCTTCTTGTCCTCAATGAGCCATTTATTTAAGCTTTATAACCTTTACAGTAGATTTATTATATTTGTGTTCAAACTGTTTTACTGCCACTGCCATCGCAACTATCTCGGTGTTTGGAAACCTGATCGTCAAAGCAGTTGTTCCCACAGACGTTACCACCACCGCAAACACGTTGGTATGTGAGAGCCTCTAAGTGTGATTTTAGTTATTAGGTTTTTCCAGCTATAAAATGATTCAAGCCGACCAGCTTACCATCTTTTTCCACTTACTTAGATGCCATACAAGCATTTCGCAAATGCACTGTAACTTGCTCAAACACTGAAGGTGGAAGAGCTAAATAAAACAATCTGTTGGCTGCGCCTTTTAATGGTTCATGTCTTGCTAATTCTTGATTTAAAAGCTCAAAATCTTTCCGACTGTCGTAATTTCCTGGGAAATAGTGATTGAGTTTCCAGAATTCTTCATATCGGTCTTTCTCTTCAGGTTTAACCTTAAAAAAAAAAAACAATCATATTATATAAAAGATAAGTTACCTATTAAAAACCTTTAGAAAATAACTAATAAATAAGTTTATTTCACCAAATTTAAAGTGTAATTTATACTTTATTACACTTGATATTTAGATTATAATTACTGTATTCCAGCAGCAAATATAAGAACTTTTATGTTATATTAATTTCTGTGCATTTCATTACATTCATTTTTTACAAGAAATATTTAATTTTAAAAAAAATTACACAGAATATTAACTTTACCAGAGTGGATATTTATGTATATTTATAAATTACCTTCTATTTCTTTTATAGCAATTAATTTGATGTTATGAAATCATCATCATTATCACAATAAATATAACATTGGATGTTTTATTGGTAAAAACCTGTTTTACAATTACAAAAATATTTTTTTTAGATAAAGTAAGATAGGTAAAGTAAAAGGATAAATTATGTACATTACATACTAACCTTCATATATGGATCACATTTTGCTCTAAGTTCTTCCACAGACATTTTCGTACGGGCATATCCATAAAACTGAATGTTAGTAGGGAGTAATCGGTCACGGAACAACCACCACAGCGTTGGGTATGTTTTTTTCTTAGCCAAATCACCCTATATGATAAAAAAAAAAATAAATAATAATATTATGTGGAAATAACAATAATTATTAACACTAATAAAGTGAAAGTGTGAAAGTTAATTAATTAACACAACACGTTTGATTTTCTTTCAGTTAAATGTTGCTTTTTAAAAAAAAGGATTATTTGAAAAATGTATGAATTTAAGTAAGCCAAATGATGGATAAATCTTTGATGAATGTATGTGCTAGGAATAAGTACTGGAAGTAAAAATACGATTCATACATTATTACATATTACAGCCTACAGATAATGTACAACAACCGCTACAAAGAAAGAATGTTTTGTCCATTTGAACTACTTTTAAAAGCAAAATTAGATCACAATGTGTGTGTGTGTGTGTGTGTGTGTGTGTATGTGTGTGTGTGTGTGTGTGTGTGCACGCGCGTGCGTGCACATACAAGTGTGTACATGTGTGTATATGTATGCAGATATACATGTGTGTATATGTAATAAACAGATTAATAGACTAAAACTACTTATTACTTCTTCGACTGAATGGCAGTAGACAAATGTAAGTAACAAAACTAAATGTTAAAATAACTATCATGGTTAATGATTTTATTTTTAGACAGATCTACAAAAAAGTGTTATACAATCACGTTGTACACAAGCTATAATAGAACACGCATTTTTAGGTAACAAATCAAGATCTATATTGTTATCTCAATATTCTAAACCCTTGATAACTTTAACTAAGTCGACTTTGTATTAACAGTCATGGGCTAGTCTTGAACTGCTCAAAACTCAACCATTTAACTGCAGTGAAACATAAACTTCCCATCCCTCTATACTATACAGCCTTTGTTATGACTCGATCAGGGCTTCGGTCAGTCAAAGACAGCCTGTTTCAACTCACATAGTGTAGCCACTGCAACACTACATTGAACTTTATTCTTTAATCTTATTTATTAATTTTACATTTATTATTATACAGTATTTAGTACAGGCAAACATTTTTTTTCTTTCAAAATACTGGTGGGGTCCAGCCTGAATGATGCATAGCCACTGATTGTCAGTAAATGTAACTGTCCACAGAGTGCTACAAAAAAAAACTTAACAAATGACTTAAATAAACTTAAACAAATAAAAACGTAGATAATAATTTACATTTTTTTTTAATGAAAATGACAAGTAGTTTGTCATTACAATTGCTATGATAAATACAAAATGACGTTGACTGACAAATGACAAGTTTTATATAGTGCAGTTTACATTTTTTTAAACTTAGTTGGTATAATAGCAGGAAGTTATTTACAATTTTCATATATAACAACACATATACTTTCAGCTTATTAAAACTGTATTATGATAAAAATGCTTTTATTTTCTTTAATTTCAAAAAGATTATGGTTTAAAAATTTTGTCTTTTTCAAATTTAAAATATGAATTCATAATTGTCTACAAACACTGTCTCTACAGGCCTTGTAGAACATCCAGCACTACTTATACATGTAATTAACTACAAACACAAAGACATTTGTTAGTCTCATGCATATTACACACAACACTCCTATAATATACCCTGAGTTTGCACAGCTTGTCACAGCTCACAGGATTCCAACATCATCAGCTTCCATAAGTTCAACGCACTGTATCATCATTAGCTTTCTCACGCTAAAATACACATACAGAGACTGCCATATAGTATTGCAAAAACATTTTTAATTTCAAAGATGTTATACTTTTAGAGTAGCCTACACCAATGGTTCCCAAAATATTTTACATGGGACTCACCTTCAGCCTGAAACTTTGTTTTGTGGCCCACCATAACCTGCATACATATGTAAAAAAAATAAAATACATATGTACATTACTGGACCACAAAAAATAAAATGGAATAAAAAACATTTTATACAGTATTTTGTTTTTGTTTACTAATTACACTTTATAAGAAGAAAACAGAAAATGGTGTAAAAGTAAATTAAAATTTTTAACTAACTCACTTGTATATATTTTATATCTTTTATCCCTGATGAAGTGTAATTGTTATACACAAAATATATAATTTTTCATTTCATTTTATTTTTCACTCATTCATCCTAATTATATGCATGTTATAGTTCCAGTAGTATCCAAGCCCAGCACAGTTGCATTGTCCTATTGCCCTGTTTGTTCTTTTTATTTTGAAAATATCTGTTTTGTGTTACTTTAACAGTTGGCCGTGAAGCAGTTGTTGTGGAATTATACAACATATTTCTTGATACACAGAAAAAGTTTTAAGTTATCCGCCTTCCCGTGACCCACCCAAACTGCTCCCATAATCAACTAGTTGGTCATGATCCATAGTTTGGGAACCACTGGCCTATACAACCCTAACAGCTGAATTTAGTCACAAACATTTTGCTTTAGAGAATACTGGCCACAGCTCTTTGTGCATATGAAAGTATGATTGTGAATAGTTTACTACTTTATTGCACTTCAAACAATTTTTTTATGCAATAACCAAGAAAGTGTGAATCAAAAAATTACAACTTTTACCACAAGCCTTAAGTGCAGTGTTTTGTTTTTGAAATAAATTCAATGTTTTGTACACTCTACTGGATACAATCATTGTAAATTACAATAATAGATACCACAAACAGGATACAGGCTCCGAAAAATAAAACCATGTTTTTACAAGAGTAGGTTATGGACTCTAGTTGATCAAGTTATGCAAACTTTATATTGCAGGAAAGAGAAAGTACTATTTAGGTTGAGTTTTAGCTGCTAACCTTGATTTACTTTTTTCTTTGTAGGCTGAAGGTCAGCTTTTGCTTTCCATGCCCAACACTTTTATCTCTGGCTCAGTGACTCCCTTGACCTTAATTTATGTTGTAGCTTAACAGTTTTCTGACTTATTATGATAACTTAATGTTATTTCTTAGCTGTTTTTTTTTACATTATTATAAGATAAAATTTTTTAACTTTAAATGCTGACAGTTTATGCATCCAAAAAAATTAAAAGCTTTTGATCAAGGAGAAAATTACTAATATTTTCATGCAAATTAATAGAAGAATGGATTTCATTTTTAAATGTATAATTTAATTAAGCTTAAACTGTAACAATTTGGGTTAAATTAAAAAGAAATGTTTGACTGTTCTTTTATGATTCCATCAAGTTTTTACAAAAATTTTCTTTTTGTACATGTTTGTTTCATTTTACACAATTTTAAAACAAAGTCCGAACATTTTCTGGAGCAGCAGCCCTGCTAATTTTAGCCATGAATCGCCACTGAAACCCTGCTGTAATTTATTAAAGTAATAATATTTTCAATCATTTATTACGAAGAACCAACACTCCTTTTCATTTTAACCCTTTTATTGTCAGGTTTTTTACTACACGTATTTTGAAACAGTTTAAAGTAACATTCATAACACTTAGTTTATTATACATAAGTGATATTCAAATATTAAGTTTATATTTTTTTTCATAATGATGGTACAATCATATTTTGTATTATTAGTAAATTAAACTTATCCAATAAAATTAATGTTTAAAAGTTCGAATACTAAGATAATGAACACAGTTTACTCTTTGTAACAGAAAAGTGAAAGTAACAGTTTAAATCATGATGGTCACAGATTAATCAAAATTGTAATGCAACAGCTGTTACTAATTTACAACCTTGATTGTATGATGGACTGAAGGACTGCAGTTAACTATAACTAAAAACAAAATAAATATATCAAACATACTTTTAAGTTGGTGTACTATGAATACACAATTATTTTGCAAATCGGAAACTATCTCAATTTCATTCTAAAATTATCAAATTTCACTATATTTTATTTTAGCTGACATTATTGGTACTTCTTGGGCATGCATATGTCCGAATGTCCGAAAATTGGGATGCTGGTACTTTCCGCAACAAAAATACATGTCTGTAAAATCGAACATTGGAACCAAAAGAGTTATGCTATATAGCTGTGCTTATGAAATTTGGCATTTCAATTTTTTTAACTGTTATTTTGAAATGAAACAGTAAAGATGAAACTGCATTTTTATCTGCTTTTATAATGAAACTTGATTATTATCTTTGGCAACAAAAGAGCAATGTAGTACTCCTAGCCAACTGAAGGGATACACCTGGATGGCTACAGCTGTTGGGATACAAAACAAAAAGAATTTTAATTATGACTTACATTATGGCTTGCTAAGGCTTGTAAAACTTTAACAAATTCCGAATTACAGGCCTACATTGTGAATACTTAGACCACTATATACATGTACAAAGAATTTTTAAAACCTTCTTTAAAAAAAAAATCTGCATCTAGAGAAATCTACTGCAGTTAAAAATCCTGAAAAAAAACTATTATTAAAATAAACTACAAATAATTTTTGTGACGAAGCTAGTATAATTTATATTTTCATAAAAGTTTCATTTTATGGTAATGATACTGAAAAAAAAACAAATACAAAATTAAAGCTAATCATAAAACATTTAGGTAATTATAAGTAAGAACATTTATTTAAATTTTAACTCATTTAAAGGAAACATTTTTTCAGGAGTTGTTTTTAAAATGTCAAAAGAGAAAAATATTGTTCATTCTACTGAACAAGTTTCCCGAAGTTTCTCATGTTAATTAAGATTTATTATTTGAATTTTAAATTTTGAAATAATTAAAGATTCTAAAAAACTTTTGTCATAGCAACCTTCAGAAGAGAGGTAACAAGATTTCCAGATTTTCATAATCTTCAATTCTTAAAACCCAGTGAACAATATGAAGATAGACAGTGTATGTTAGGTTTTTAAAACAACATAACATGTGCGAACATATTAAAAATTTTCAAATAAAAAAAAAATAACTGAATTTCCTTTGTGTGTGTTTCTGACTTTAAAAAATGCATATAGTTTTAGAAACTAGTATAATACAATAATTTAGAAGTATAGAAAATACTTCTATGAAGCAAAAAATTACATTACTAATTCAAGTTTTTGCTTTGTAGTCATATAGCTGATAAATCATAACCTTGAGCAATTGTGACCAATCAATAATTTAGTTTTAGTTTCTTGAAGCCAGTGTTTTTCTTTATTATTCTTCATTAGTGAATTCCGTAAAAAAATTAGCTTTTGTAGCAATAATTATGGCAATTACCAACCAGTCCTGACCTCTAAAACGTGTGGTCAAAACTTATAGTTTTGTACCTGTGTTGGTGAGTAGGTGTGTTAGCACCTACATAACTTTTACAATGTAGGTCACTAAGTGACTCTTTAGCTTTGTAAGTTTGTTAACCATTAGAAACTATTCATACATTTCAATACATGTTATTGAAATTTTTTTAATTTTATATCTAGCATTAAAAAAATCATTTTATTTTACCTGTCTTAAAAGTTCCAATAAATCAGATTTTTATTTTGCTGATGTGACTCTCCGTCTTGGAAAGAAAATGAATTAACTTTCTTGTATCAGTAATGTGACCACAATTATTATTATTTTTGTTAACAATTTTTAATAACCTTAAAATGAAAACTTTGTATGATCAGGAACAAAAACAAGAAGAAAATAATAATAATACCTTACGCTTTTAGTTAACTTTGTGTTTATGGAGTTTTTTTTTTACTGAACATTTCTGCTTCATATAGTAAATGGTTAATTAACTACTGTGAGAGTGTTTTGAGATCTGCTGTTTGATCCAGATATCTAGGATACACTGTTTTAAATATCATTCATATTTTTACATGTGAATCATAAATTTGGGTAAAATAGTGTTTTATACTTATATGGTTTAGATTTATTTATATAGCTAATGTTGTATACTGTGAAACATACTGTCAAAATATAGTACAAATATCACAACAAAATTAGTGACTTACAACTTTATATCGGCTATGATAACCTTAAAGGTTTTTCACCAGAAAAAAAAATATAACTTTATAGTACTGTAATTCTAAGTTATAATATTTAATTCATTTATTTTTTTTTTGTGATTATATATTGTACCTTTGTTTACTATAAACTCAGTTTTTGTAATTTGTTATACGATAACGATGAAAAGAGCATCAACAACAGCAATATAACATACAAGCTTTATACATTCATTATTTTGTTTTAAGTTATATGATAAATAGAAAATGTGTAGTAAGTTTTATTAGAGAAGCCTAATACTAAGTCTAATCACTGAAAATGGATACATGAAGTAAGAGTGATGAAAGTTACATTAAATTTATAAATTACTCTCTACATTTTCTAAAAAACTAATCAAAATTTAAAATTTATGTTTTTACAAATTAGGTCTACAATTAACTAATATGATATTAAAATGTTTTAATCCCAAAAGGTATATTTTAAATTCTATAATTTGTTTATACTGGATAATATTTTGCCCATAAAACTACTAAAATAAAATGATAGGCACTAAAGAAAATATATGCTACACAATTACTTCCTCTTGTTAAAAGTTAACATTCCATGTCCTATCCATCACAGTTAAATTTAAAATACATTTTACCATTATTTTACACTTTACTATAATAATACCATTATGTCCCATTTTTTTTTTTTTTTTTTTTTTTTTAATGGGCATTAACACGTGGCCCCCGACACGTCATTTTTTCTGTCGGGCATTTTTTCTGTGGCCCCCGACACGTCAGCTTAAGAGCTTTTTGTGTACCCCTATCGCTTCATCTTAAACCGACTCCAGTGCCCTTAAAGAGCTCCAGAATCTTGTATAAGGTGTCCTAGTTGATCTATTGATCTGGTTGCTGAGGTCCAAAGAGTCTCCTTCTTTTGGCCTCTAGAACCTCGCCATCAAGGAGTATATGTGCTGCAGTTTCAACACCCCACCCGCACAAACGACACTCAGGTGAGATTTGTAACAATCCCATCTTATGTAGATGATTCCGGATGTGGCCGAATAGGGTGATCATGGCAACAACATGTCTCAGTAACCTCCTGTTAAACTGAATAAGTGTCCTTGTCAGTACAGGGTCTGACCCCAAGAGAAGGCGTTTCCCCAATCTTTGGCCAGGGAATTGTCTCCATCGTTTGATGTGTTCATCACTAGCCCATTTTCTCACTGCTTCTCTCGCAGTTGTGCGATTAATGCCATACACGGGCTCTGGTCCCACTAGTCGATCAGTAGCTCTTGTCTTGGCCATCATATCTGCTCTCTCATTTCCCTCAATCCCTCAATGCCCAGGTACCCATTCTAACTACAACATATTAGCATTTGACAGGATGCAAAGGGAATCCCATACCAACTTGGATGTAATTTCTACAGAACTGAGAACCTGTAATGCCGCCTGACTGACTGTAAGTATTAGAATGTTCCCATTAATTGGAATTGAAAAATGCTCAGTACATCCGATTATAAAGGTACTTTCGGTCTTTATTTATAACATGCATACTCTTTAAATATTGTTCAATGTTTCCAAAAATTTTATAACTTTATTCATTCCTGAAAAAATTTATCATAATGAATACCATAAACTTACCGAAGCTCCTAAAGTAATGAACAAATGTGGCAGATTCTGATCAAAATGTGACCCTTGCATTTCCATGTTTGGAGATCGAAGTGACCGCCGGATCAGAGTCAGAGTTTCCTCTGTTCCTTCTGTAAACAAATTTAAATGTCAAAAAAAATATTTAAACTTTACAACTAAAGTTTATAAGAATACATTCCACCTTTGTAATCGAAGACTGTCATATTTTCATGATTACTATGTTCTAGCTTTAGATTTTATCGGTAACATTAATTGATAACATTGTTGTACTCGCTAATAAAAAATATTAGTTAATAATAAACAAGAGATATTAACAAGGATTATTAAATGAAGTTTGTTTACACTTCCTTGATATTTTATTGTAAAATTTTAAAACCTTCTAAGAAATTAAAAACAGAAAATGTTTTGCAACCAGAAAATTTGTTGTAACATCAAAGAATAATTTATTTTGATTACCTTTTTACATAGTAAAATTATATATAGCCTACATATAGCACAATCAGGAGTATATATTTTTAAATTTTAACTATTTCGTAAATGTTCAATAAAAAAATTTTTAAACAACACTTTTTAACGAACACTTAAGAAGAGCCTAAGTGTTAAGATAATGGTAGCTACCTCAATAAGTTGTATTCTTGTGTTGCTTCAAGTGTAATTGTCATTTAAAATTTAATGTTTTTTATCAATCTAATTTTAATTTAAATTAAATATTATTTCTTTATAATGATCTTTTATTGTAATTTTAACTTCCTTAGATATTTTGTAAGCAAAATAAAAACAACAAACATATATGTACTCATATTTATTTTTAATGTATCGTTAATATACTTATTTCTTTTTAACTCATTTGTCCGTTAAGTAGTTGAAAAGATATAGCATTATTTTAAAGGTCGTAAATACAAAAACTGTTAAATCACTTTCTACTGGTCTTAATTGCAAACTAAACTAAACTTACCTAGTCAACCAAATTTAATATTAAGTTAGTATACTGATAATAAGTCAATATATAGCCTACACCTACAAACAAAAATAAGAAATATCCAATTATATCTTATCACAAAAAATTCAGAGTGGCTGATACTGGAAAGGAGATAAGTAAAAGGTAAAGGTTTGAGTTTGCAACACACAAACATGATGCAAGATATATGTGTAATATTAATATATGATATTATTTTTGTCAGCCTGTAACAAAGTAATTTTGATAAGCAGATTAAGCATAAACAAAAACAAGATTTGAATATAAATCTTATTACTTCCTAACTTTGATTGGCTGGTTCAAGTATTGTGGTGAAACAAATTATTATTCTGTCAAGAAAGTACTTAGGCAATATATGAAAGGTTTTTAGGAGTATTTATTTATAAATATTGTACAATAGTATAAACTGTTTTAATTAGAGAAGCAGCTGTACCATAAACAATTCTTCTTTTCTTAAGGTATGTACTTATGCCAGTTGTACAAATCTAGTATCATTTACATACTCAAATAGAATAGAACAGAAATTTATATTTTTTTATTTCATTTCCAATGTATTCATCAACATATAAAGAAATGAGCTAAATTAATTAAGTTGTTTTAGATCTATTGGCAATTTACAGGGTTGTTTTAAAATGTTCTTGATATGTCTAAAAACATTAAATATTATATTATTCCTTTAAAAATCTCTCCAATTTAAAGAGAAAATATGTTCATAATAATGTGAAATAATAATTCTTGTTTAACAAAAACAATATATCATGAACAGGAAAATGCAATAAAAAACTTTTCAAAAAAATATTTTATATAGTCTAAAATTTTCTTTAAAAGCATAGGCCTACTGATAACTAAATTATATTTCTACAAAATAAAACAAATACACCATAAATGTGCTTTGAAAAAAATTGTTCCACAAAAGTATGTCACCCAAACAGAAGCCATACTTATTCCACACACCCGATTGTCCACTCAGAACTAAATAAGGCTCAGAACTAAAATAATTTAAGTAATAATTACTACTCAAATTCTGTGTACCATAATATTTTAATTTTATTTATTTCCGAAATTCCTTAAAAAAATTATACATAATATAATGCAAAATATGGAGGCATAAATGCCCGTATATAAGTTGGTCCTTAAAATTAATTTGTTGCTTATATGTAAATATTTTTACAAATTGTACATCTCAGTACTACTATTATGAAATTTAAATTTAACTGATATTCAACACAATAACGTTTTTATATTATGAAATTAATTAACAAAAGAAAATTTCATTCATAACATATTTGTACATAGATCACATGAATTACTTATATTACATTAATTTTTGGTTATACAATTTATAATTTCCATGCAAAATGTTTTTTTTGCAATGAAAATATTTACAAAAAAAACCTCCCATCATGACTCAATCAAGGAAAACGTTTCTATTAACATAGGGTCTATACAAGGAATTATTTAATGCAGGTATACACAGTACCTTACATAGCTAAAGCAATGTTAACAATTGTTTCTATTTATTATGCATATTGTATGTAATCATAGGTGGAGGGTTAGCATAGATTGTCAAGTTTCATATAACAGTTGAGGGGAATGATTCAGAAAAGCAGGAATGAGTTAAGAGTCAGGAAAACTGGAAAAGGGCATTTCTTCCACAAAGAACTCTTTTTAGCAAACTTCCATTGGAAAATAAGCTATTGGAGCTCTATCATGGTAAAACCAGCCCAGGACCTTAAAATGTATGATGATCCTAATCACCTGTTAAGCATTCATTTAAAATTTGTATGTGTGTGTGTATGTGTGTGTGTGTGTGTGTGTGTGTGTGTGTGTGTGTGTGTGTGTGTGTGTGTGTCCGTGCATGTGTGTGTGTGTGTGTGCGCGTGCACGCGTGCAAGCGTGTGCACATGTTTTAGCATTAGTAATTTTTGTACAATTTGATTCACATTTATGTAGTGATGTGGGCCAGGTAAATACCAAGTGGAAAAGTATTTATAAGTTCAGTATTTACCCAATGCCATTATAAGTACCTTAAATGAGGGTATTTTTTAGTTTATGAGCTTTATACAAGACTCTTTGATATTCTGGTGAAGTGTTGTGCAATAAAAGACTGAAAAGCAGCCACTTAATGCCTTAAAGTGAAATTGCCAACAGTATTTATCACTAAGTAAAACTGAAAAAGAAATAAAAAGCTTGACAGTATTTATGGGTTTTTACAACTTTTAAAAACCACTGTTTTAAAGAAAACTAGTCTATATACTTTGTTATACAAAATTAAGTCTCAGAGTCATGATTTCCTTTAAATTAAAAAATACCCAGGTATTTATATACTTTGGTATTTACCCTGGGTATTTTCCTTGAGTTATAAATACCCAGATATTTCATGTCACTACATTTAGCACAAAAATTGACTTTGGTAATAGCCTGGACAAGTTCAATAACCAACAAAATCCATTCAACATTTCTTTCAAAATCTAATTGCACCATCATTAACAGCATTGCAGCATTAAATGCATTTTTAATTTTCATATGAAGATTTTAATGCAGATTATGATGGTACAATCAGACATTCAAAAAAAGAAATTCTTTGTTGTAAATTCATTTCCATCACATCAGCAAGGCAACTACTTAGAAAGATTTTTGTTTTTATTACTATAATTTCTCTCACCTTGATCTACGTACCAGTTGAAGCAACACTTCATTAGACAAGCTGTCATTGATTTACATTGTGTAAAGAAAATATATATATTGTATATATTAACCAATATATTTAATATTTATCTAAGACTTTTTTTAATGGGTTTTGTAAATGTTTTGTCAGCACTTTTTATATTGGTTTTCAAGTTCCATGTTTTATTTGTACAATTTTCAAGTATCTCAAAAAAACAACTAAAGCAAATTTGAAATCAAATATCAGTTTAAGGGGGGAGACACATGCTTAATTTTTTTACTAACATTACAGATTAATAAAAATATTTCTTGCACTTGTTCCAGAACAAACTTTTAACTTCACAACCTTTGAAATAAAATAAATATATTTACTACCTTAAACAATAAAAACAAACACCCTGTTGTCAGACTGGATGATTCTTCAGTTTAAACACACAGTAACACTTCCATACATATCAACAAATCACACAAATGAAGTTTTGTTATCATTTTTTGGGACTTTCCTTATTTAAACTCTAACTAAACTTAATTTTCACTGACAATGAGTTGAACACATTGCAAATAAAACTGTCACCTCATACTCTGCAGGAGTCAAGGTCTGTATTGGTAATGACTAGCAAAATTATACGCTCAAATTAAACAGCTTATGCTAATAATGGCATTTACACAACTAATGATGTACAGTAATATTATAGTTATGTAATGATTATAGTATTCCAATTATTATAGCATTGAGTGTAATGTTTTTAATTTCTTAATTCTTAAAATTATATTTACTTACAATTACAAGTTTAAAAAAGATTTCCTAGATTCCTATGTATCAGAGTATGAATTAAAAAATTCCTATAATAATTTTCCCCAATTTCATTTATTTTTCTTAATTAACCTTTATTTGTTCAAGTAGAAATTTTACTAAAGAAAAAAATGTTGATATTTAAATTATTAATGTGGTGAAACAATAAAGAATAAAAAGGCATATTTATAAAGAATCTAAGATATACTTGTTATATTTAGGATTTGATCACATCTAATGATTAATTACACACAGGGTAAAAAACCATTTACTACACTTATAGCTGTTTTTATCAGACAGTTTATAAAAAAAAATTGTTTTTCCAAAAAATAACTAATTTTATTACTTCAAACAATTCTTCAGACTGTCCAGAATTCTTGTTGCTAGCTTTTGTCTTTTTCCCATGTTGTGAAAAAATGGGAACGTCCTACAAGAACGTCTTCTTGTGAAGATGAGCTAAGTTTTTAATTAACACCCAAAGCGTAAAAATACTGAGATAAAAAAAGGATTACATTAGGGCACAAAATGTTTATTGGCTTATTTCAGAACTGGCAAAATTGGGTTGAACATAGAATTCAGGTTTTTTTTCACAATTTTATTAGAACACCAAGTACAGATTTTGAAATTGATTAATTTTCTAGGGCCTAAAGTTGGCAAAATACAAATTACCAGGACAAAATTTCAGTGAAGGATCACATGGCAGTAATTCTGAGGTATTTAGGCACTGTGAAAGTTTTCAAACATTAAAAATAATTGTTCAAATTCTTTTACAGTAATCTTACCAGATTTATGTGATGCTCTTCAACATTATTTCAAGCTAAACCCATGTTATTTGTACTTACTGATTAATCAGATAAATAAGGGGTCATAAATATGGCAAAAGTAGATAAAACATTGGTCAATTTTAACATGAACAATATTTATTCAATTACATTTCAATTAGATTACTGCATTGATCTTTAACCCATTGCTTTCTGGAATTCATGGCACAAAAATAATAACCAATATAGTAGAGTACAAATGTCGCAGAGAAAATTTTACAGGTGATCTGATCAAACCAACTAAAAAACACAAATTGTTTTTGGGGAGAAATTGTTTTGTTTAATATTAATGTTTGTATTACAATATTTTAATTTAATTTAATATTTCATGCTTCGTAATTTTTTTGTTTTTAAGCTGTCAGTTTAATTGTGTGATTAACAATAGTACAGATTTATAATTTTCTACTTATAGCTAGTTTTACAGCTATTGCAGCTAGAAATAGAATAAAATCTATCAATATTGATAGATATTGTTTCTACAACCTAAAACCCAAAATATGAGATATACTGTTTTTATATGCTATAACCCAATATGGAGAATTTTTATATATTTATACACAAGTAAGCTGCTATTACAAATGAAGATAAAAATTACATTATTATATTAAAAATGCATAACGTTTTGTGATAATAGTATTTCTTTATAAAAATATTATAATATATATATATATATATGTTTCAACAATAGATTAGATCAAAAACATGTTTATATTTATAGAAACTAAATGATTTACAATTTTTACAACTACTTTCTATTTTCAACACAAGAAACTCACGAAATTCAACTTACAAAATTGTTTGTCAGTTTCCAATTTTTCTATTTTATCTTTCTACTAGAAATTTATCGCAAATAATATAATAAAACCGAAAAAATTAAGGGACAATAGTTTTAAAAACACACTTATAAAAGTCAAACAACGAGACTGCAATGATTTAATAACAGAATTACTTTTAATACCATACAAATAAAAATAGGCCTATATAACAAAATAAGTTAAATCAAGAAGGAAGTGCATAAAACAAAAGTCTAAACTCAACTAAATTAGAGGGCAACTAGTCATAAACACCTATATGATATATTATATCACCTTGAAAAAGAAGATCATGATCAAGTTAAACTGCAAAAAATAAACAAGTTTAGACAAAAACTATTCAGATAGAACAACTTTAGACATTAAATTAGGATTAAGCACTTTGCCTTGCAAAAATAAAGTACAAAATACGTCACAAATGTGTGTAACCACATAGGCTACAACAAATCACTGACAGCTTGATTTTACTTCTGATAACACTTGTACACCTGAATTTCAAAGTACGCATGGGTATGTTATGATTGTAAGTTAAAAGAATGGAAAAAATGGAAGTACCGATGTAGTATCTATTTAAATTTTCATTTTTCAAATGTTCTTCATTCCAAAACTATTCTTGACTTACATAAATAGAATCAATTAAATTATTTCAAAGGACCAAATAAAGCTACGAATTTCAACAATATGTAGGTTGGTTATCTCTCCAAATAGTACCGTTCATTTACATTTTGCTGTATTAATTTAAATTGAGCAAATCCTAGTGAGCTGATTTTGAGAAATTTGGCTGATTTTTTTTTTTTAGTTTTTTAGTATATTTTGAAAATATAGTTGAGGTGTGCTCCTGAACCATATTTTTTAAAGAGATACAGTCTCTTAAATATTAATACGCAAACTGCATATTAAATACAACAAACCATCTACTTCTTTTACTTGGGTAAACAGATTAACTAAATGGAAGCTTCTTACTCAATGCACTTTACTCAATAAGAAAAGCTGTTTAAATTAGGGCTTATCCAGCGGGATAAGTATTTAATTTCCTCATAAATTTTAGTTTTGGGGACAAATTAGATTGTAAATATCTCATTAAAATTTGTTTCTCTACGTATTAAAAAAATTTACTATATAATGATCTTTCATACAACTTCTCATGCAAAAGTTGTACACTGATTAAATCACTTACAGTTACAGATAAGTATGTTACACTTAGAGCAAAAATTTAGAATAATGTAAATAAATTAACATTTTTATAATATAATTTTTCTCGGTTTAATATGCCCTTTTAAAATGGCATATTACTTATTAAGGAGATTACTTGTTCGGTGTTTATCTTCAAGAATTGCTTACCATTTCATAAATATTTGGTTAATAAACCAATTTTATAAAGGTCAAATTTAGAAATTTATCAAATTTTTGTTATATATTTTCTATCAGATTTTTTTTAATTTCTATTCATGAGTCAACTAACGACTTTAAAAAGAAATTCATTCTACATTAACCTTGAGCAATAAAAAGTAGATGCAAAGGTTATCATGTGAGGTTTTGACTTTTAGCAAATGATAAACCCTAAATACAAATATCAGTTAGTGAACCCTAAAAAAAGGTTGAAACTGGTGAAAAATCCAGATAAAAAATGTGTTTTTTGGGGGGGGGGAGTGTTAATATAGAAAACTATACGAATTTCTCAACTTTGGATAAATAATGTATCCAAAAAAATGAGGTAAATGTTTTAGTTTGATAGTATCTAGAATATACTCATGAAATATCCACTAAATGGAGTTCCAAAACAAAAGCTGAAAAGCATTGAAATTAAACTGCTGGAGAACACCATTTATAAGGAGATTACCTTATACCTATCCAATGATGAATTATTTGTAAGGGTGAATATGGAAATAAAAATTTAAAGCATTTAGTATTTTTGAATTAGGTGGCCACGTAAATCCATAGATCTATCTCTACGTTTATGTAAAACTGCAGAGGTGTCTTTTCGTTAGTGGGGATGAAATATCAGGCCTCGTGCCAGACTAAACAGACACATGTAGTACATATAACTACAAGGTTAAGACTTGTGTTTGGTCTGGCAGCACGTATAAGAGTGTAAGAGCACTGTAGAGTGACTTGCACAGAACATGTGCCTGGATGTGGTATTGTTATCTGATTTTAATAATACTAAAAAAGCAATTTTTTTGTTTTTAAAATGATTGTCAATTCCTGTTTTGTTAAGCAAAGATGTTTTAACACAGTTTATTAATATTTACAAGCAACACCCTGTTTTATAGAAAGTTACATAAAAATAATATGTTAACAAGAACTTAAAGAACATGGGTGTTAACATCTACTTTAACATCTTATTCTATTATCATGATTTGTTAACAATATACTGTAAAACATTTTTTCCCTGAGCTGATAGAGAAACTCTTTAACCCACTTTGAACAATTTTGCGGCATATTTTCTGAAAATGTTTGTGCAAAAATTACTGCACAACACAAAGCCTGTTTCTTTCTTATACTAAACATAACAACTATTAAACTTTGATGTGAATTTAAAATTAAGAATTGTAGAACTGTACAGAAATCTGTAGTGCAGACGAACAGTTCAAGAGGTTTTGTAAGTACACAGATATCATCAAGGTTTTGCTCACAAATGAGTGGTAAAAACTGTATAGTTTACCATATGGTTATCTGCACAAGCACAAATTTATGTTTTGTTTTTAGTAAAACTGTGCAGATATGACCTGTACCGATAACTGTAGCAACTTACATACAGGCTTCGCCAGACATTTTTCTACAGTTAACTCCTTATGCTTAAAAAGTTGCTAAACTGATGTAAATTTCAAAACTGTACAGATATCTATATGAGTTTCAACTGGAATGGTTATATCTTTGAAATAATCTCTATGTCTACGGCCACCTATTGGAGGAAAGGCAAATAGTACCATATTTCTCAAGTTCTATATTAATTTCTTTAAAAAAAAATCAGTCTCAAGCTGTCAGCCTAAGAATGTGCACTGCCCTGTTTTGTGTGTATGTGTTCGTGTTTTGCATGGTTGTATTTTTTTAAAATAAAAACAACATTTTATTTTTAAAAAATTCAGTCTTCATGGAGTAATCTGTGTTAATACAAGGTGATACCCAAAAGTCCCAAGAACTGTTAAAAACAAAAGAATTTACTTTCAACCAAACATTAAACTGTCTGTCTCCTTCAAAGTAGTCACTATTTGCATTTATACAACGCTACCAGCATTTCTGCCATGAATGGAAACACTGCTAAAAGCCAGCTGTAGTATGCTCCCTTAGGACCACTTGTAATTCCTGTTGAATCTCTTCTACAGTGTTGAATCAACATCCTATCAGCTTGATTTTCATCTTTGGAAAGATGAAAAAGTTGCATGGTGCAAGATCCAGCGAGTACAGTGAATTTGATACTTGGTTTTTTGAATTTGAATTTGAAGTGGCATCTGGCTTTTGGCAAAAAACTGCCTCACTGAGATCGCAGTATGAGCGGGTGCAATGTCATGCTGCACGAACCAATCTTTGTTTCTCCACAGCTCTGGCCATTTATACCACACATTCTCCATCAGTCACCTCAAAACACTGATGTAGTAAAAACTGTTGAGAATCCGACCAGAAGAAACAAAATTCCTAGTAAACAATCCCATGAAAGATTAAAAAAATCATCAGTTTTGATTTCATGTTATTGCAAACCTGATGGGCATTTTTTTGGTCTTGGAGAATTTGGCGTCTTCCACTGTAACAATTGCTGTTTGGTTCCTGGATTATAACCACAAACCCAGTATTCATCACCTGTAATTACCCTAGACAAGAAGTCTGAACCCACTGCAATCGTCCGTTGGAACTCAATACAGACCTGCACTCTTCTGTCACACTGGTGTCATGGTATAAACTTGGCAACAATTCTTCGCATTTTGAGTTCATTAGACAAAATGTGTTGGCATATATTCCATACATTCCAACATCTTCAGCCATGTCATGGATGATTTGTCTTCTGTCCTGACAAATAATGTCCCAAACTCTAGCAATGTTTCCTAGAGTGATGCTGGTTGACGCTGTTGGTTTTTTAACAGACTGACAGTCCTCTTTAAAACATTTGAAACATTCAGAAGTCCTTGATCTGCTAAAAAGCTTCATCTCCAAATGCAAGAACCAACACTTATAGGTTTCAGTAGTGGTTTTGTTTAGTTTACAACAAAATTTACTATAAATTTTGCTATTTGTTCTTTGGACAATGCTATCACAAAATGTTCAAAACATTACTATCAAAAACGGTCTATGCTCAGCTATATATATCTCAGGTTAGTTAGGTACAGAGCATTGAGATTCTCCTGACATTCCCAAACCATCTTGGACCAAATTATGGACCTGTAAGAGCTTTTACTGCTGCCTGACTATCAGTATAAATAAGAATACAAGCCTTCTTGAAGGCCTGTTACAAATTCTCCTGAACACAGTTATTGATGGCCATTACTTTAGCCTGGAAAACTGTTGTGTGCTATCTCAGGGTAATTACTTCCTTCAATCCCAGTCTTAAGCAATACACACCAGTAACAGTGCCTGTCTTCATCTTGGAGCCATCTGTATACCATACTATCTCCAGAATTTCTCCAACATATGGCCCTCCCCCCTCAAATATAACATCAAAGGGTCTAGAAACTATATATTGTTTGATCATCTGTTCAGATCACATCATTAATATCAGGTCACTAATCTTTTCTGTGATTCTAGCTTGCTCCAAAGTTGAGAAAAGCCAAACACCACCATACCCCTGAGTTACTTCAATATAACAGTTGTTTCAAACATTGTAAGGGCACTAATTGTATACGGGTTGCTATAGACAAATAATCTCCTTACATAGTTTTATTAAGTATTGATTTAAAACTAGTTACTTGATGTCTATGAGTAGTCGTCTTACTCAACCCTTTACCCCACAGGGAATGCAGACTAGCTGCACCTATTGAGAGGATTTAGACATCCCTTGCAGTACCCGAGTCTAACACACACTTACACTTACAACATTACACTTACGAATTAACACTTTACACTCACACTTACATTTAGAGAGGCGGTAATAGCCCCAATGTGCTTTTCGACTTAAAATAACAAAAATAAAAAAAAACATCTTTATAAAGATGTTCCACAACAAGACTCACTGTTAAACAGAGGATGACTCATAATACCCCTTTTGGCAGGAATTCGTACTACAATCGAATTCCTGTGTTTCAATGAAATTCCTGGAACTTTTTGATAGCACCTCCTATATACTGTTTATATTTGTGTTATACTGTAGCCTTTTATATATATATATATATATATACATATATATATACATATATATATATATATATATATATATATATATATATATATATATATATATATATATATATATATATATATATATATATATAGGTGATAAGTGATAATAGCCTTAATGCAATTTCCAACTTTATATATTCATTCCAAAATAAATTTTCATAAACTTTTTTCTAGGCACTCTCTTATTTTTCAACTTCTTTTACTATTCAAACATGTTTAACACTGTAATACTGTGCTCTAATGTATTCCATCCATTTTTTTTTTTTTATTATTATTATTATTATTATTATAAGGCGAATAGTACATTGAGGCTATTATCGCCTCCCTAAATGTAAGTGTGTGTGTAAAGTGTTAAACTTGTAAGTGTAAGTGTATGTTATACTCGGGTACCACAAGAGACGTCTAAATCCTCTCAATAGGTGCAGCTAGTATGCACCCCCTGCAGGGTCCCTGGCATCCAATATAGGTGAGATTATTAAGTTACTAACAGTGAAGAATACGTTTACTATTAATTTTGGAGTTTGGCTTCTGGCAAAGGTGTATTTTATATACTGTAAGATATATAAATATTGTTATTTTTCTTAGAGCATGCAAGTTCCTATATTTAGACAGAAATTCTGTTTACAGAACTTCCTATATTTAGGCAACTGTTTACAGCTACATTGTCAAGTACTCATAACATCAAAAATAATAAATGATTTTCTTTTCTTTATTTCCTTGGATATATATATATATATATATATATATATATATATATATATATATATATATATATATATGTATATATATGTATATGTGTGTGTGTGTGTGTGTGTGTGTGTGTGTATATATATATATATATATCCGCCTCGGTGGTCTAGTGGATAGCGTACTAGGCTTTCACCCCGAGGATCCGGGTTCGATTCCCGGCGAGGGCTTCGCATTTTCATACGCTCTAAATCATCCCACCATCTGCATTAGCCCAAGTGTGCACAATAGTCGGACGTTAAACACCAAAATATATATATATATATATATATATATATATATATATATATATCTACAATAAATAATATATATATATATATATATGGGGGGGAGGAGGAGAGAGATGGGGAGAGAGGGTGGAGAGAGGGGAAGGGAGAGGGGAGAAAGAGAGAGAGAGATGGGGAAGAGAGAGAGAGGGAGAGCCTATCTATCTATCTATATGGGGGAGGAGGGATGGAGGGGAGGGAGTGAGAGGGGGAGAGGGAGAGGGAGAGATGGGAGAGGGGAGAGAGGGGGAGGGAGAGAGAGGGAGGGAGAGAGTAATAACAGATTAACTCACATATAGTAATATGTACTTTTATTTTTTTCAGTTTTCTTTGGACAGAGTTGTGAACCAATATGGCTAGGCCACCTCTGGCTCTTTCCTCAGTGACGAAATTTGCTCTGAAAATAGAATAACCCCTAAAATTGAAGGTGTGGGATTCATTTAAGTGCGTCTCTTAGAGACACATTATTAGAGGAGATGAATCTCGCACAAGAACTTTGAGATCTTCGATATGGCTTCTTATCCCATTAATATTCCACTGTATCACATTGTTGTTAATGGAAAATGCAGACATTGAAATAAAATAAATTAATATAGCAGCGGGTTCTGTTCGTTTTTGTCACATATTATTTAGATTTATCAGAGTCTATCGACATCAAATCACTACTGTGATTTACGTCGGACTCTGCAGATGTTTTTTTTTGCAGATGTTGTTTTGGAAGAAGCCGCTTTTGAAGTGGCTCCAATTTTGGTTTTTTTTATCTTGCTTAGCTGTACTTTTAATCAACTTTATTCTGAAGTCTTAGACACAACTACTGGTGGATATGTACTTGATTTTTTTAAAAAATAAGCTAGACCAGGAGAAACGTTTTTCGACACAGGCTTTAGCACTTGTGACTTGGTTCGGGTCCCTAAGTTCGAACCAGATGGAATTACCTAGAGACTTGCAGGTTTCGAAGTTTTAGTCACAAATGACTTTGAAGTTTGAGATTTAGCGGCAGTTCACTTAATATCTTTCGAAAAGTTGTCTACAGTGAAAGAAGATGTTTTAGAAATAGGAACAGGAGTGTTACCAGAAGAAAACAGAGATAAGAGTTGAGCTACTTGTTCGGTTAAAGCTTTTACGGTTTTTGTCAGCTCTTCACAGTTGTGGCAAGAGGCCTTGCTGCTAGACACGACAGCGGCAAAAGATTTTACCACAATATTTATTCTGGAGCTCTTGAATGTTTTCTTCGCCTCTGAAAATGAGACTTTATCCTTAGCCATAATTGCTAGAATTGCTTTCTCGTCCTTAAACTTTGGACAGTTAAAGGAACGAGCCGGATGATCCCCACCACAATTGGAACACTTTGGGTCATCCGAGCAATTGTCACTATTATGGCTATTGGAACCACAATTACCACATATTTCGGGCCTTCTGCATGCAGAACTCACATGTTCAAAACCCTGACACTTAAGACATCGTTTTGAGTTTGGCACGTAAGGACGAACAGAAAGCCGTTGATACCCAGCAAATATGTATTCCAGGATAACAGGCTTTCCAAAAGTAAATATGAGGGACACGGTTGGAACTTTTTTCTCGTTCTCGTTCCTCAGAATCCGCTGTACGTCTGTAACTGACTCCAAAGCTAATTCCGACTTTATCTCCTCCAGGTCTAAATGGAGGAGATCTCTACAGGTTGTAACTCCTTTAGCGGAGTTCAAAGATCTGTGTAGTTCCACCGTAACCTTAACTTTCTCAAAGAAAGAGGTCATTTTAAGAGCGAAAAGCTCTGCATTTTTAAGAGCGTCCTATTTTGCAGCTTCTTAACAGAAGCTATGGGACCTGCTCTTCCCACTATAGTTTTGTTAATGAGGAAGGGCGACACCTTAGACAGGTCCAAACCTTCCTCAGAATTTTTAAATATTAAAAATCTTGGCGATGGTAGCTGAAGAGGTACAGCACTCATCTCCATCTCCTCCAGATTTTCACAACTCCCACTACTATCAACAGACCTGTTCAACGTAGTCGAACGAGGCCTCCTTAACGAATTTTTGGCGTTTTGTTTTGAATTAGTTTCCATAATTTCGTTACCGAGCGATTCCACGAATGTTGATATCTTGAACAAATGGTACAGGGTGCACCCAAACGTCACCAGTAGCCCAGGATACTCAAACTAAAGCGAGAATCCCCAATAAATTGGGGGAGACCTCCAATATCCTGGAGCCGAAGTACATGTCTTCAGCACTCGAGAATCTTAGGAATGGGTTCCGGTAATCCGTTACAGTTCCCCAAACCCAAGTACCACTGGCAGCCGCCCTCGATGTACTCACAGAATGCAACCATTTGTATTGGTAGACTCAATTATAGGCTCCGACACCCATAATTCAACACCCATGTGCTTGCCAGGCGCCTATAGGTTGCTCGGTCCAGCACTTGTCCCATCAGCGGTCCTCAGCAGTGCTAGGCACACATCAGGTTCCACATACTTGGCCCCGCCAAAGGTAACCAAGCAGTATTGCCACTCCCAGACATAACGGAACAAGAACAGCAAATCCCTAAATGTGTGTGTGTGTGTGTGTGTAAGGTGTTTAAATCGTAAGTGTGGTGCTGTAAGGTAAATGTGTGTTAGACTCGGGTGCCGCGAGGTTCGTCTAGGTCCTCTCCCTAGGTGCAGATAGTCTGCACCCCCCTGCGGGTGTGTACGTGTTTGTGTGTGAGAGAGAGAGAGTGTGTGTTTATGTGTGTGTTGTGTGTATATGGAGTAAATGAGTGAGAGTAGAATGAGCTAGAGGTATGGTAGGGTCGCTATGCCCATCAGCTGCTCACTTCAGGTGCCTCCGCCGGCCTAACCTATTTTAATACAGTAGTCCCTATGTGTGTAAATCTTATAGATTGGAATTATTGCAGTACACATACATTATTAGGTTTTGTTAGTTTGAATCTCATAAGCCTATATATTAACCATAATTGAAATGTGATGTCATATAATCAATGCCTTATAGTACTTTATATATGCCTACAAGAATTTAGTAATTGATAGAGAACAAAAATTTAATAAAAACAATACTAATTAAAGTTTACAAACTAGTAAGCAATCCATTACAATCAGGTAGAACATAGGCGGCTAAAGGATTTGGTGGATCCTGCCCATATAGAAGCTAACGATCCATTTCCCTCTCCAACATCACAGGAGGAATCACAACCTAAACCAATCATCCCTTCTACTTCCGAACACGCCTTTCCTATCCCTAACCACATTCCAAGCCAAGATGGAACAGTATACTCTAATGGCAGTGTGGTTAATGGGGAACTTGGCTTTAAGTATGCAGACCCTGGATATCAGGTGACTTCCAGTTTTAATTTAACCTTACCTATTCATGCGGAGCTCTGCATGGGTTGACATTTTATTTCCCAAGTTATTTGTGGAATTTTGATGGTTGGAAACAAACCATTAAAACCTACAAAACCCTGGGAACAAAAGGACTTGGGTAGTAGAAGTATCAGGAAGTGAAGGAAACTGGGACTGTACCTAACCACGCTGCAAGCAGTGAATTGTAGCAGACTGTGGTTTGCTTGGCAGACCTACCCAACCTGCAATAAGAGTTGTGAAAGATGGTGTTGAACTTCCTCTAACTAGACTTAGAGGGCAGAAGACACTGCATATAGTGCTACTAAGAACATGATATTTTCATATAAATGTTTTTGTTTTTTCATGGCAGAATTATGTCATCACCATCATCATTATTAAAATCTAATATCCCAATACTGCTTCGCAATGTTCTTTTCTTTTTTTTCTGTCCTTATCTAGACCTAAACACTTTAGCTTATGACTCTCATCCATAATTGAACCCAGCATCCCGCAAATAGTATGCTACATTCTCGTAACTGAAATTTACGCTGGTCCTCTCCGAGTGTGCTGCCAAACATAATGTCCCATTCCGAATCTAATGTAAGCAACACATCTTCTTTTCTGGGTTTATATTTGCTTACTTCCCATATCTTGTAAATATTCTACCGTTTTTTTGTCTTTGCAGTATGCCGTTCAAATGCTGATTTTTTATGAACACCTATGTTTTATGAATTTTGTGGAGACACTATTCCTGTTCACTTTTTGCAAACCTATCAGTAATTTCATTACCTTCTATTACCACTTACCACATGAGGAGGGGACTCATGGATTATGATTATTTTTTAACAACATGGAAGTTGCCTGAGGAACTCTCTTATGTTGCTAAGTATACTGCTGCATGGATGCTTGTTTGAGGATACCACCTGCATTGCCACCTGTCATTTATTGAGAGGGTGACTTTCAAATGCCCGTAATCTATAAAGGAGAAGTTGGAAGAAAAAAGTTCCTTCTTCTATTACTCTATCAAAGACAGTTTTCTATTTGCCTACTGGAGCATACAGTACTATAAATCAATTTATAGCCTATTTTTTACCATTACTGTGTTTGTTTCATCTATCTGAGGCCCATGGTGTACATTCTAAGCCATTAATTTACACAATTTTCTCAGCCTTTATCTGTGTTGAGACTCTCATGACACCTTGACTGGTGTCTTCTTTCTTGAGGTCTTCTCATGACAACGATTAATTGGTCTGAACTGTGGAATTCCAAAGGATCAGTAGCTTGAGCAACAGGCTCTGTTATATCTGTAGTTTAAAAAAAAGGAGATTTCAAAAATTGTTGTTGGTTATGTTCTTATGTATTTCTTCTATGCCCTTCTGCTAAGTCCATTTTTCCAATGTCGTTGTTTGCACATAATATAGGAGGCTCCTGCTGCCCTTTGTATTTCTGAAGTTATAGGTCAATTTTGTGTGTACCGTTGGAGGGTTATCACTGGTGTTGATTTTGAAAATAATAGTTTTCAAATCGTTATTCCCATTTTTTTCTTTAGACAATATTAAAATATCTGATGATCAAAGTACTACAAGTTCCTATACTTGTATCAGTATCTTCGAAACTTCAAAAAAAAAGCTGCCAATAATAGTAAATAATTTTGTAAAAATTGTGATTTTTTTTTGTACTGCAAAAAACTTGTTATAAAGACTCACAAGAAGAGCTTGTAGCCCACTTTAGTTACACATGCTAGAGAATAATTAGGTGTGTGTGTGTGTGTGTGTGTGTGTGTGTGTGAGAGAGAGAGAGAGAGAGAGAGAGAGTGTGTATGTGATGAACATGCACATGAGCCCCCCCCCACACACACACACTCATTTTTATTTACAACTTTAGCTATTTTATTGTTATAACCATTCTTTACAATTTCCCTTTTGTTAAGATAGGAATACATGTAAATCATTTTTTATATCTGTTTGTACAGACTTTGCCTATACAAAGAAAAATTAAAGGTGCAGACTCCTATAAAATTATGTTTATGAAAAACTTTCATTTATAAGTTATACAAAATTAAGAAGCAGTTGTTACCCTTTTTTGATTGGTGCATATTTGAAAATTTAAAACTAAATGATGCTACTTAAAAAATTAACAATTCTTAACAAAAATATCTTGCACAATATCAAAGTCAAGATTTTGGTAGCACCATGAGATGAGACAATATTGAATTGCAATCAAAAAATTAAAAATTATTAGCTTAAAAACAATTTTTTTTAATAGCTCGTTTAACAAACAATACTAAATCAGATAATTCATTGTGTTGTCCTTGTTAATGTTACAAACACTGGTCTGGTTTCAGCATATTCTTTACAGATTAATTTTATTTCTGTATTGTTTGAATCACTTACCATTTGGTATTAATGTATTATAACTGCAGATACGGTTTTTGATAAATAGGCTAACACTCAACACATTGATATGATACAGTAACAAACACACTGTTGTAAGTAGTCTAATGCATCACTTCATTATCATTAAACACATATGCTACTAATACTACTTTAAGATAAAATGATATCACTAAAAAATATTTGAGCACTAATAATTCAATAAAAATTACATTAATTAATTTAACTTTATGTGATGTGAAATATTTCTCAATAGTTTTTGTGAGTTACTCACTATTAATAAAAAAACCAAAAAAAAACAATAAAAATTAAATGTTTTATATTTTGAGTATTAACATTTATTAACTCAATCACGCTGTTTTCCTTCAACCCCATCAGTATTTGTCTGTGTCAGTTGTGTCTTCCAGTTCTTGGTGCATTAACCATTAAGGTACACTGGCTGAATATCGGATACTTTTTGTTGAATTAAGTTTTGATCTATTAAACACACTTATATCATTACTAAACTTTGCTAAATGTTCGAGAAACGTTTTGACTACACGTAACTATCAACAAAATATGCAACATATGTATAAAGGAAAAATAATATTTTTTTTCCTAAAAGTATGCACTTTTTGATATTATAAAAAAGCCGTCCTAATATCGGATAGGTGGTATGCCTAATATCGGATAGAAGTTTAACATAGGAATTCAAACAATGATAAACAATCAGAAAAAATTATTTATTAATATGAATTATTAAAACAAAAACAACATATTAACTAAAATATAATTGTTAAAGAAAACTTCAGTTGTTAATTTTCAAGATTTGAGCGTGGGACATGAAACATCTTTGATGCCTTTAGAAATCCTATGTCTTTGTTTTTAACAGCTTGGACTGCTTTTATCATATTTTCCTTGCTTCATTTCTTTCTTGGCGGCATCTGTAACAATTGTATTTAATATACGAAACCCATATAAACAGTGCTTAATATCGGATATCCGATATTAAGCATACCAAAATATCCGATATTAGGGCGGAAGCTACCTCGTGGAAAAAGGTAAACTAACCTCAAAACTAACTACGATTGCCTTGTTTCGCTCCGTATTATTAATCTACACTATGCTACAGCTATGTTATGCATAAAAAATGAACGCACATACCTTTTCTAAAGGGTGGAAAAATGAACCAAAGTTGGGCTTGCAAATATTCAGAATTTCACAAAACACAAAATTATAAACAAAACCGACATCTGAACTCACTGAAGGGTAAAACTCATGTGAGGGGTAAAGGAAGTAGAGGAAGACTTTTCCTATTAAAAAAAAAGTTCGAGTGTTTTTAGCTAGGAGCAGCATTTACTGGCTGAAAAACAGCACTATCCGATATTACGAAGGTATCCGATATTTGGTCAGTTTACCTTACTTTACGTATACATTCATATTATTGTTTTTAAACTAAATTCAATTAAAAATGGAATTTAGTTTTGACAAAATGGTTTATGCTGCAGTTTATGGGCTTGATTCATGTTCTTACCATTATACTGTTTGTACTATTCATAAAAATCATTATTTGTTTAACAGCCTACAGTAATAACTACATATATATATCTTGTAATTAGAAGTACTCATAAATTCATTAAACATTTTCATGACAAATTTTTTTTTGTCTTTTTTAGGTGAAAAATTACTTCGGTTATCACTGCTCTGATTAGCCTATTCATGATAAAATGTAAATATTGTGTATCTGTTCAGTGGATTGACTTGTGCATTACAAATAAGAAAAATTGAGAAATCACATATGATCATCTTCTTTTAGATTACACAAAAAATTAAACTTTTATTAGTCTACTTCTTAATATTTGAGACTTTGTAATTTTTGCATTAACACCCACATATTTCATAGTTTTCTATTAAACGAAGTTGGAAAAATATTTTCATTTCATTCCTTTAAGTATCAGATATTTATCTAAATTTCTTTGAAACTTGAAATACTATTAACATATGTCAAAATTTTCTACATGTATATTTCTCACTTTTTTAAAAAACATAATTTAAACGTATGTTAAAAAGCCTCACAACAGGCTTTTATAAAAACTATTAGAGGCTCAACATGTATCAACATTAGTGCTTTACAGAATATTAATTTCATAATATAAACACAGAAAAATTTATAGTAATATATTGATAAGGCAAGATTACTGTTGCTTAGCAACACCTTAATATCAATTAATAAGTCTACTACTACATGTATTTGAGGTATTCATTTGCAACAATTTACTTGTGCCAGTATTTACACTATCTGAAACTTGTACAATACTAAGATTTAGACTGGCACATTTTTATACTACTTGCATACAAATGTAGTAAAAGGTTTTGGTAAAAGGTGTAGTAAAAGGGAAATAGGTTTTCACATTTTTAACTTCTGATTCTGAGAAATTGAAAATGCACATTCAAATATGGAACTGTTCATAGGCTTCTAAAAAAATTAATTATTCAATCACCTATCCATGTTTTGCTCACTTTATGTTAAAATTAATGTTACGTTTTATTGTAGCTTACATTTTATAAAATATTACTGGATAAGCCCTGCAGGTGAATTAAAATTCAGTAAGCACCATGACAAAAATATGCCTTTCATTTGTACTGCCGTTTAGTAGTTACAAATTGCTTTATTTTACTAGTGTACCAGAAACTGTTGGTACCAGCAAACCATGTAAAATTCAAAATGAAGTAAAAAATACCACTGAAAACTGTCACTCAATGTTTTTACAACATATATAAACAAAATAATTAATTTATATTATAATATAAAATACAAACCTAATCAACAAAAGAAAAAAATGAATTATGTGCATCTTTTCATTATTGTATAATATTTTCAAGACAAATACTGTAATAACTACCTATGACATTATGTTAACATGAAGAAATTGAATGCACTGCTTGCATAACCTTATCACAATGTAAATAAAAAAAGTGTCAGGTAATTTACTGGCCTAATAATTGGTTTAATGTTTTTAATAATTTTTAATATGCTAATATTAAATTCCAGCTAATTAATTATCTTATAAAACAGTAGTAAAAATAAGGCTAGCTTTTAATTTTCATAGATATTAATATTTGTGTGAGAGGGAGTGTTTTATTTATATCTGATATCAATATGAAGTTTTACTTCCATTCATATGTTTGTTTAAACTTCTATTGATTTTATACTGATTCTCTTTGACTTAAAATTTTTTTTATTAATATTCCTTTAATCTATTTTTTTAAATTTATACAGCTCAAACTTAAAAATTACTTTATTTGAATATCTTACAAAACAAAAATTTTGAAAAAAATTGTTGGAGCTCATTTTTATGTTGTTAAACATTTTTTTATACATTATGTTCAGCTGTTAATCATTATTATAATGGCTTAGTGATAGTGTGGTATTATGTTATTAAATATTAATAATAATGACCTGATTGTAAAATCAATAAACTCTAAAGAAAAAGTAGGAGTGAATGACTAATATTGTATAGTTCAGGACAAATTTAGGACTACCTATATATTTTATCAATGAAATTCCTGACATGATGTAAAACTGAGCTTTCATACATTTATTTCAAATCATGTAAGGTGTTTTCTTTTCTTTAACTATACTTTAACACGAAGAACATATGCCTGAACCAATTAATTTATTTTTTCCAAATTTGATGTATAGGTATATTTAAAAAAACTAGCTGTAAGTGTTCATATTAAAAAAAAATGTGTGTGTGTGTGTGTGTGTGTGTGTGTGTGTGTGTGTGTGTGTGTGTGTGTGTGTGTGTGTGTGTGTGTGTGTGTGTGTGTGTGTGTGTGTGTGTGTGTGTGTGTGTGTGTGTGTGTGTGTGTGTGTGTGTGTGTTTGTGTGTGTTGTGTGCCTTGAGTAGTTGAATGAGAGTAGTATGAGCAAGAGATAAGGTGGGATCACTAAACCCATCAGCTGCTCACTTCAGCTGCCTCCGCCAGGAAGTAGGGTTACAATAAATTAAATTTCTTTTAATGAAAACTTTGTTTCAAAATCTGATGAAGCAGCTGCACTATCACTCATCATACTTATTAAAATGTTTTTGTAACACTAATGCATACACTAAGGTCTACTATTGCATGAATTAACAACAATCTGTACCTAATAATAATATAAATATTGATATAATAACATAATATTCAATGGTAATCTTCAAATGTATAAATTTTGTTACTAACACAAGTTCCCAAGGATTTCAAATATATGACTTTTTAATTGTAACTTATTTTAAAGTTGTGGTAGTATACACATCACTGTTACCAGACAATGTGTAGAACTGTTCCAGATTAGATTTAAGGAGATGAGGTGGTTTTATTGGGGATCTTACCCTTAATAGTAAATACTTGAATGATGTCAAAGGAGATGGTCATACACAAAGCAATAATTAACCAAGTTTATACTATGCATGTCCTACTTGAAAACCCTCTTAGATAATTTATAGATATTTTGTTTAAATTGTATATTTTTATTGCTCAGATTACAATTTATACCAGCTTTACTTAATCTGAGAGGCTACAGTCTACTCAAGCCGCCTCGGTGGCCTAGTTGATAGCATACTAGGCTTTCACACCGAGGACCCGGGTTCGAGTCCCGGCCAGTGCTTGGCATTTTCATACACTATAAATCATACCATCGTCTGCATTAGCCCAAGTGTGCACAATAGTCAAACGATAAAACAAAAAAAAAACAAAAAAAGTCTATTCATAGGCTCCTGCTGATACTGATAGTCAAGCTATTAACAGTTGTTAATTGTTAACAATTACTTTAACCCACAATATTACTACCAATCTTCAATCCATAATTATATAAATTCAAATTCTTTTTTACTAATTAACTCATTTCTTTAAAGCTAATGAACTTTAGCCATGTAATGAATATATAAAATTAATAATTCGTCTGCATTAACCCAAGTGTGGACAATAGTCGGACGTTAAACACCAAAAAAAAAAATAAATAAATAAAATTAGTAATCAACACAGTGCATAAGCATCATAAACCTAACAGTTATGAGTGATAGTTTCATACACCTCTTTGTAATAGAATTTAACATCATAAGGAACAATTATGAACTATTAATACACAATCACTAGACCTAGGCAATTCTTATCCCATGAAAACATTTTATTTGTAAATCTACAATGAATATCAAATTATTACTTATGTATATTTTTATATTTATATTTATATTACATATTTACTACACAACCATATATAAAAATTTATACCGCTATTAACCAGCTAGACTAATGAAGATGAGAATATGAGAATCATGGTGAAATAACAACATTAATAAATATAAAACTGAAACCTGTGACCTAACATGATGCATGTCCAAGTTGTCATGAAATAAACACTATTATACTCACTAAGCTCAACCACTTCTTTTCTTTGCTTAAATCTCTGTATTGAAAAACAATAGCCTACCTATGAAATGCTATATTTTAATCCAATGTTTATAATTTGTATACTAAAAATTAAATTAAAAAATTATTTTATTTTATATAACATTTATATAGTCCTATAATATAAAAAAAACCTTGTAGTCCTATCAAATTATTTTTTTTAATATTAATAATAGAGCAATAATGCCTATTATTGCTACAAAGAAAAAAACAATTTTAAAATATTCTTCCTTAAAAATTTCCTTAAATATTGTAACTTAAAATTTGCTACAAAATCATTTGAAATGACAAAAAAATTGACAACATTCAATATACCACTCAAATAATTGTTAAATAACTTTCCACCTTTATGTTTATCAGTTAACCATGGGAAGACAGTTTAAAATCAATTAATAGTTTGACAGCAAAATAATTGAAACCTTAAAAATTAAGGTTAGGGTAATCATTAACATGCTTTACTTCAGGAATAAGGAAAATATGTGTGCATGTTATAAATAATTAAACTTACGTCTTTTTAATGCCATTTCTATGTTATCTGGTTGGTTCCAAACTTGATACAACTACAACCACTGCTGTCAGATACTTAAAAATTTAAAGAAATGTACACTCTCATAATTTACAACTGATCGATCTGCGTATTTACTAGTCGCCAGTCGGCGCCCCACTTACTGCAGTAGTGATGGGTTGCTATTTAACAATCTGTTATTTTTTAGCTGCTAAATGGTTTTAGCATTAGCAGACTGCTAATCACACTTAAAAATAACAGATAATAAACAAACTGTTAAATAACAGGGTTAGAGCACACTGCTTCCGACCTGCTATGGTGCTAACTGCTACCGTAACTGCAGCTGCTAACGTCTACTACCAACTGTTGAACCTGTTAAACGTTGGAGCTGCTAATCTAACTGTTTAATAGCAGAGTCATGGCACACTGTTTCGACTGTTACCGACCTGCCAACTGCTAACCTCTACTGCTAACTGCTGAACCTGTTTAACGTTGAAGCTGCTAATGTAACTGTTAAACAGGAAACACATTGTCAGTATTTCTTTCCATTAATTGTTGTTGGCTACTGTCCTGAGATTCAGATTGCATAGCAGTATCATATTTTTCTTTGTTAACTGTAAATTTAAATGAGGGTGTTTTTTATAAATAATAAATGTAAAAAGTCGAATTTGTACTTTTAACATTATAAAAATATTTAGCTTAAAATTATATTTTAAAATATAAGAATTATAGATTAACAAGTAATTATTTGTCCCTTCAAACACTTATTTTTCGATTTTTCACACAATTATAATTACAATAATATAGTATATAATAAATGACAATATTATTTTAAATAATGTGATTATAACAAAAATAAACATTATCAGAACCATTATGATAGTCTATAATATAATACTTGAAATAATACCTAACAAGAACATTTTAATTTATTAGGAACATGAATAAATAAAAGAAATCTAAAAAAAAATAGGCCTACATAGATAGCCTACATGTATTAAAATACAATAATAGTTTTAAATAGCATTTTAATTAATTACAAACATCGAACATGACCCTAATCAAATTAAAATTAATTTAGTTTAATTTTTTTAATTAAAATTATTATTGTATCATAGGTTTAGAAAAGGGTGCTACAAAATATATTTCATATTACTTGACAGTGCGTGAAAGACAAACCGAACACAACTAATTGCATTTTTGAACTTAGCAAGTTCATTGTATTTTTCATTATCGTCAAAGATTTATTTACAAATCCTATAGACAAATTAATAGTGCAGGAAGGGTAGGATAAAACGTGCCAGCTGCATCCTCACTGTACTTGCTTATCTCAGTTGCCAAGATAAGGAATAAAGAATAAAGTAATGTGACAATACTATTTAAGCTGCGTTTTCCTGCTAAGGTCGTTGTTAGCAGTCTAGAAAATTAGCAGTTAGCAGTTGTACCTGTTATTTTTAACTGCTAATTATAATTAGCATTAACAGAATTAGCTGCTAAACGAAAATAGCGCCTTTGCCTACCACTACACTGCAGTACATAGCAGGGATGGGCATTTCTGCTATTTTTACAAAATATCAAAGAACTGTTTGTTGAAAAAAACTTTTTAGAAAAACAGTTGGAAAAAAACAGGTATAGAAAACTGAAACTCGAAGTTGTATTAGCAGCTAAAACATAAGCACAAACGTTCAGTTTTCTAAGACAACTCTTCATTCCCATTACCACCATGTCCTAACTGTTTTTGGGTGTAAAGCATTTAGAAAAAAATAATTCTTATAAGTGTAGTAATAATTAAATTACATTCTCAAAACGTAATATTTTATATTTGCAATTTTATATTTACAAAATGCAATGAATTTCTGATACAAGCATTCTTTTTTTTACTTAAAAATTAAATAGCCTTTGCATATTTACTGAAATGCAAACAATTTAGAATATTTTTAGTTGATTAAAAAATATTGATGATTGATAATAAATATAAAAAATACGTTTAAATAAAATTAGGTTATGTATTTACAAAATGTGAGATGTTACTGTCATATTTTTATTTGGGACAAAGTAGGTTTTTACTTTTCAACACTGAAAAAAAGAACATAGACCAAATATGTTTAAATAAAATTGGCTCTATATAGTTACAAAATTATAGGTTATTAATATTAGGTTATTATAGGTTAATGATAGGTTATTAACCTAAAATTATTCAAGAGTAATAAATTCAATATATACAATAGTAGATATTGTGAATTTTAAAAAGTCCACACATCCAATAATTAATTAAAAACTATGCACTTAATTCTAAAGACATAAAAAAAGTAAAAGAAAACTTTCAAAATTGTCCACTAAATATTTTTAAATTTCTAAACACAAAGTAAACTACGGAGAAAAACTAATATAAAACACAATTATGGTTGTTTTTACAGTTTAAAAAATGTTTGAACAACAAATTTTACATTTAAAACTATTAAACAACTCGCAACAAAATAGAGATAAACTTTGGCAACGCCCAAACAGTTCTTACTTCACTACGTTGCAACAAGAAACTTTGAAATAGAGGGAAAAAGTATAGCAGGTTAAAGAAAAGGTGTTTGCAGGAAAACAGTTTAGCAGGAAAATAGCAGTAAATTTAGTTTTAGCGCTTGCGGCAACGTTCGAATAGAACGTAGGTGGTGGGGAAGTCCAAACTGCTGTTCCTTGTTTAACAAATCACAATCCAGTCCAATTCAAACTGCTTGTTTCCGTTTGGAAAAGCAGTTTGTTTTTCGTATATAGAAAAACAGTTTGGTGCTGCATAGTGCACAACAGCATGGTAAAAGTAAAAGTACAACTCTTAGCATCTGATCTACTTATAAGAACAAGAATCCAGTGCACGTGTTCTAGTTTTCTAACCTCCAAACAGCAAATAGTCTAGCATCTAGCTCCAGAAATTTCAACTTTGTATTAATCAAATTTTTATAATGTACATAACATGAATGTACCATAATTATGAATCCTACAATATCCTATTTTTGGCTGCAAATATTTATTATTGTTTCTGCATTTATATGACATATTATTTATCAAGGAAATAAAATTAAGACGATAGGAATAAATACCCTTCATATAAATCGAAAAAGTGTCGATAATCCTATTGATAAATGTCCATAGATTGTACTATAGCCTACCATGGATAGTAGTAAATTTTTAAATATAAATATATCTGAGATTGAACCAGTAACCCGAGATTAAGTGTGTTCATTTATATTATTAAATATTATTGTTTTATTAAACAATTTCTAAAATTAAATAAAAATAATAAAGTTTTAAAAATTGTCAACGAATTTTGTAATTTAAAAAGTGGAATAAATTATCATTATCATTATCATTATTATTATTATTATATATGCCAGCCAATGTCCTAAAAATCACATTCAAGAAACACAATACCACAATTTCTCTTTGCACCAAAAACAACTTAAATAAAATCTGTAACTCTAGAAAGATAGCATTAAAAAAACTTATGGTATGGGTAGTGACATGTAAATTTGATGTACAGGTAAGAAATGTATGATCCTTTGCTAGTTCTGCTGTAAAATGATATATTTTGTTTTTTTAATTATTTCAGTTAAATTCAACATTTTAAAAAAACTAGGCACTAATTTTAAGAAATAAAAAAAAATTACTTATAAAAAAACAAGAAATATTATACAAAAATGAAAAATAACAGTTTTTATAATTTCATGATTAAAGTTTTATTAATATATTCTTCAGCTTAAAAATTCCTGTGCTAGTTCTAGTTCAATATTGTTTAAAAAAATATGGTTAAAATAATGTAATAACTCTAAATAACTAACTAAAATCTATTTAATTATTTATTTTTATACTAAATTTAACTAATACTTCTTAACATTAAACATAAGGTATAAAAGAACAAGGAGTATAGTTTTTGCATGCAATTTTTTTAAGTGCATTTGGGGCAAACATTTCTTTGATGTTTGCCACAAATAGTTTTGCCACCATTGCAGTGAACTTTTGTCATCTCTTTTTCCTGACATTGCAAAAAGCACAATAATTCCTTGCATTGTCAGGCATTGGAACAACTTGTTTTCTTCAGCTCCCATGACCTTCTCTATTGTTCTTAGGTCACGGCTTATACTTTTTCAATTGAGTCCTATTTCTTGCAAAAGTTTTTATAAGCGTTTGTGATGATGTAGGCAAAAATCTTGCCTTGACAAGGGCTTAGAGTTCATTTCATTTGTTCTAAAAAAGTTGTGCAGATAAATAACATATGAGTTCACTAGCGAAATTTTAGTCATTATTATAGAAAAATCATAATGGCCAGTGTTTGGTTTTTCGGACACCAATCTGTATTTTTTCCAAGCAAAATCATGTAAAACACACAAAAACATTTCAATAAAAATATGTATATATACCGCTCTTATAGAGAGTGATTACCTATAATAATTCTGTGAAAATAATTGAAAAAACCAAGCCCTGTAAAACACAAAAAATTCACAAATAAATATGTAATGCGTTTATAGGTAGTGACACGTAAAATGAACACTCACAATGCTGGCTGGTCAGCAACTAACTGCCTGAGGCACTGCATGATAAGGGGGTGAGGGGCTTGACTGAATTTGAATTAAAAGATTTGGGATTATTTATTTTATACACGTCAATATGATGTATACTGCCTTTCAAGGTTTTAACATAAAGTGGAAACAGCTACTGAGAAAAAATCAGAAGTTTATAAAATCAAATGCAGCCATTGTAATAAATATTACATAGGTCAGTAAGGAAATTTTTAAAGAACACCTTTCCAAAAATAATTCTAGTAGTGCAAAATCAAACTATGCACATCATGTGTGTGTGTTATATATATATATATATATATATATATATATATATACACACACACCCCAAGGGGGTGCAAACTAGCTGCACCTATTGAAAGGATTTTGAAGCCCCTCGCGGTACCTGAGTCTAACACACACTTACACTTACAATATTACACTTATGAATTTAACACTTTACACTCACACTTACATTTAGGGAGGCGATAATAGTCTCAATGCGCTTTTCGCCTTAAAATAACAATATATATATATATATATATATATATATATATATATATATCCATGTCAATATGTGCACCTATACTAAGGTATATGTTGGTGTTTTATAATATGTGAAAACACTTTGTAGTTTAATGTTGGTAGTCATGTGATGGACTAAACCAAAAAACAGTAATATTAATATGTAGGCTACTAAATATTTTAATCAGGAATTGAATAATAAAATGGAAATCAAATCAATACTATCAAATTTCTTCAAACTTTTCTTCATCATTTCTAAATTCTATCAATACAATTGCTAAACTCTCAACAGTATCCATAGTTCGGCAAAGATCTACAACTGGGTTTTTAAGAGCTTTTCTTGTTATGAACACAATCTGAAGAACATAATTTGGTGAGACTGAATCAATGTGTTTTATCTTTTACATGAAAATAAACCCTACAAACAACAACAAAACATTTTTTGGTCTGAACTTTAATCTGTTTTACAATGCATTGATTTAAAATTGGTATACTAGAGGATTTTTCCAAAAAATGTACAGAAAATGTGATTATTTATTTTTTTTAACAATTTATTTCAAAAATGCATTTCCCTTGACTATAACAAGAAACTTGAATATATCTTTACAATGGCTTCCAAGTGAGGCAAATACAATGTTTTTTCAAACTTCATTAGTTATGAGTTCTTATTAGTTCATGAGAACTGATACTACACTATCAACCCCACCCCTATAATCTCTAAACCAGGGATGCACAGACTTATTAAAACTAGGGGCCACTCGGGCAAATCATGAACTGATGGCGGGCCGCCAGAAGTATAGGTAATTAAAGACAATAAAAAATGCATATAATGTATTAAAATTGAAAAATAATTTATTAATTTGAAGCGTGGCACTGCATAGTGCTTACAATCTTTTATATTTGGGTCAAATTTACTTGTAGCAACACGTAAAACTGCTTCCAAACTTTCATTTGCAAGGCGGTTTCGATTTTTGTTTTATTATTATTCAGTATTGAAAAAGTTTGTTCACATATATAGGTAGAACCAAATAAGCTGGCACATTTCAGAGCGTTTATGCGCAACTCTTTGTACATATTTTTGTCAATGCAGTGGTAAAAGTTCAACAAGTCTCCTCGTTGAATTTGTTGCGCAAATCTTGGTCGCTTTTGCAAATCGATAATTTCTAACTGCATTGACTCTGGCGCATTTTCAACTGAAATCGAGAAAGAATTGCTGAATATGTCCAACAGAGGTTTCACTTTTTGAAGTCCGAAAATCTGTCTTGAAAAGAGTGAATCAGAATATCCAGCTTTTCTACATAACTGAAATTAATCGCAGTTTTGTTGAATTTTTCGGCCATTTTCTTATAATTCGGAAAATGATTGTAATTTCCAGAAGTCAGTTGCGATCTGAAAAGAGTCAGCTTGCATTGAAAGGATGATACATGAGCGTAGAGCTGGGATATCAGTTGATTTTTGCCTTGAATCCGTGTGTTCAAGACATTCAAATGATTTGTAATGTCAACTAAAAAAGCCAAATCACACAACCAATCAGGATTTTTAAGTTCGGGACATCCCTTTGCTTCTCCACCAGAAATATTCCAATTTCTTCTATTAAATTTAGAAATCGTTCAAGTGTCAATCCACGACTTAGCCACCTTACTTCTGTATAAAACAGCAAATCTCCATATTCGCTTTCGATGTCATCAAGGAATTGTTTGAATTGCCTGTGATTGAGTCCTCGTGATTTGATGAAATTTACAGTCGAAACTACCACCTTCATGACATTTTGAAATTCAATTTTTTTAGAACAAAGGGCTTCTTGGTGTATGATGCAATGAAACTGCATGAGATCTTCAGCGTTTATGTTTTTTTCTTGCAGATACTTTTTTTAGCAAAGTAACTAGCCCGGAATTGACACCAATCATAGAAGGAGCACCGTCAGTCACAATTCCCGATAATTTTGATAAGTCAAAACCAGTTTTTGAACACTCATCCAAAAGTACATTGAGTATATCAACTCCTTTAGTTTGACCTTTCAATGAACACATTCCTAATAACTCTTCTACGACTTCAAAATCTTGAGTAACACCTCGTATGAATATGAGTAGTTGAGCTGTGGAACTAATATCAGTTGATTCGTCGAGTGCCAATGAAAAAATTCAATTATCTTAGTCTTTTCAGTTAATTGTTCCATAATATTAGCTGACAAAGACATAATTAAATCTTTGGATTGTCATACGATTCAGTTGAATTTTCTCAAACTTTTTGCTGCTTCTGGACACATTTTCTTAGCGGCGATTTCAATGCATTCTTTTACAAAATCTCCATCATTGAAGGGGCGACCTCGCTTTGCTATCATTCGAGAAATTTCAAAACTAACTTCTGTAGCCGTTTCTGAATCTTCAATGAGTTTTGTGAACACAGTTTGCTGACCAATAAGCTCCGTTTCAAAGACAACACTTTTGCTTTCTTAATTCGCCTGTAAATTTGGTAAAAGAAGAATGCTGCGTTTCATAGTGCCTTTTACATTATATTCCTTTGCAATCGCAACAGAATTCTTACAAATTAAACAAACGACTTTGTTATGCAACCATACAAAAAATATTTCTCAGTCCATATTTCTTGAAACTGCCGATTTTCATCTTTAGCCTTACGTTTTTACTAGGTCCTGGCTTGTCCATGTTGCGTTATAATCCTGTCTAGGGTTAACACTGCACCTAAAAACAATTACAGTACCTACTTAAATTACCCATCCTTTTAAATTACCAAGAATAATTGAATAAATAGGTAGGGAAACATTTATTGATAACAGAGTTTTACTTACGATTTCACAACACAATTATACACTTGACGGGTTAACACTGCAACAGTAGATCTACGTTGAATTTGGATTAAACTATATGCAAGAATGATAAAAAAACTTTAATAAGACTTCAAAATAAAAAAGGGTTAACAAACAACAACACAGAAACAAACAGTTACGGCGGTACAGAAGATCAGACAAAACACAGAACACTACTTCGAGAAGTCTGCCACGTCTCGGTCAGGACTGCAGGACTGAAGGGCTGCCCTTTGCCCCTCCACCTTGCACCTCCCACTCCTCTGGGCTAGGCACAGCTCCTAGGTCCTCTCCTACACTATTAAACTGCTTCTTTCTGTTGACACTATTCGGGACTATTCGGACTAATTCGACGGCGTCGTTTCATTCATGAACTGGCGCGGTATTTGAATAATTTTCATAAGTTTTATGGACGTCTTTACTTTTGAACAAATTTTTTTTGGTTTTATTCTGATACAGAATTCAATATTTTTCGAATGTACGAGAGTATTATTTTGGTGACGGCGGGCCACCAGAATTTCACCGGCGGGCCGCATGCGGCCCGCGGTCTGTGCATCCCTACTCTAAACAGTAATATTGTAATTCTATAGAGCAGTTTCATATTGCGTTTTTGGAAGAGGCCATACTAAGAGGTTTGGATATATCCCAGGAGAGTAAGTAACATGCATGAGGAAGCAAGTTTCTTTTCCTTTTACTAACAAAAGACATAAGCCATAAAATGATTTTTATTTTATGTTCATGTGGTAATGTGAAAATAAGCAACACACTGTATTTAGGCCAGTCAATGAAATAGTATTTTTTAGTAAAACCGCATAAATTATAGTTTCCAATGTCAAAATTATTCAATTTGGCAACTAAAGGATTGGATTGGTATAGTTTATGCTTCATGCTATTGAAAATGAAATTTATAAAAGTGTTTACACCATTCCGTAAACTTTTATGGGTTAGTACCTGTACCACTCTTGTGTTGAATGAATGAATGGATCACAGTGGTCACTGCAACTTTTGTTTATCTATTGTGCCTCCTTCTTCTTCCTATGTTTCTAGATGCTTACTTATAGCATCTTCTCCAGCTTTACTCCCTTCACGAAGTGCAGGATTTGGAGGGATTGAAGGTAGATAATTCCCTCACTTCTAACTGGTAACTTTCCATATTTCTAGCTTTGTTTGTAGCTAAGCCCTCATAGTCCCACCTGCAGTATCTGCGGATTGAATATTCTGCTAAGAAAAGATTCCTAAAAGAGCCAAGCCATTTCTTTTTCGCCATTTATAATAGTCTCAACTGCCTTAGTTATGCCCTGTAAGAAAACCTGTCAGCAATCTTAGTTTATTTTTACTGAGGCTGGTACAGATCTTGATACAAGTATTTTCAATGTTTTTCTCTTCCAATTGAAAGTCCTCTTCATAGAAGGAATCTTGATAGCAATATTTTTTTTCTAGAGAATACCTGCAACTATATTATAAGTAAATAAATTGAGAGGAAAATTGAAGTGTATAACCAAAATTAAAAAAAAATCCAATTACATGAAATTTGAATGGGTTGTGTGAAAAAATCATTATTTTTGTTTTTAAGTGACAGTTAAAACAACTTACTTCTCAATAATACGTTTTATCTAATAGTTGTCAAAAATAAAATGAATTAAATATATATTACTAAAGATAGAGATTTAATAAATTAAATAAGCTAAACAAGCTTATTATTTTGAACTGCCAATGGATAAAAATTGTGATAGCTGGATCACAACATTTGATCTATATTAGTTAACATATTCTTAGTTTCTGTTTTTAATAATGTTCTAACTCTTTAAGACTTTAAACTTCAAACATCATTGTGCCTTGGTTTAAAATAATAAATAATGGAGTCCAGAAAATTTGTTAAATTTTATTTGGTATTTTTAATTATTATTAATATATTATAAAATCTTGAAAATTCATATAAATTTACAACACTCAATTTAACTACTAAAAATTTAACATTAACGATTTCCTCCAGGATGATTTATTTGGTATGTAAAATACTATACATTAACTAGCTGATAAAAAATTACCTTCATTCAGACTTTATATAAATATAAATTTTAATGTTTTATTTTTGGTATATAATAACAAAACTTACTCTACCAAAACCTGCAGTTATAGAAATAACTGTTATTTAGTATTATAAGTGATATATGATTTTTATTACTGAGTTTATATATAACTTGTAACACAAAGTATGAACCAATTAAGAATTATTTATTAAACAAAAATTAGTACAATCTTCATGATCCCTACACATTTGACTTATTTTATACTTTTGATCACTTTTTTTAATTTATATCAATTTTTTTTTTACTTTAGAAAACAGAATAAGTTTAAGACATTTCAACAAAGAAAGGAACTTTGTAGTTATAAAATTACAGACTGTATACACCAAACAAAAATTAAAGTACTAACAATAGAGAATATAACATTGTGTAATCAATGAACAGAGTTTATTTTAATACTTAGAAATAAAAGGAGAAAATAACCTAAGATATTATTTTGAATTATATGTGAATAAATAAAAAGAAAGAAAATATGAAGATTGGTTTGTCAAAGATTGTACCAAAAATAAATCATGTAAGTCTTAGTAGTAATATTTATAATATAAAATAATTAAAAAAAACAAATAGATCTACAATCTTATTCCTAAAAATGTATAACTTAAGTACAAAATGGTAATACTAAAACAATAAAATGCAATAAAACTATACTAATAGAGAAAGTATTAATCACAATTAAAATCACTCAAATAATTTTTTTCAAATGTAAAATAAATTTATGTAATAATTAATTACTTTTAAGTATTAATACTAGAAACATTTTTTACAGAATATTACTAATATTACAATAACTTTAAATTTTGTTCCTTAACCTCTTGTATTTCCATAATAATATATAAAAAATAACAAATACTGCTTAAATGACAATGAGAGACTGTAATTAGCTACTCTTTAATTAATTGTAATCTAGGAAAAATTGATAAAAATGGTTGACAGTTTTCGAGAATCAGCCAGAGAAAATACTATGCCATCCTTCCTTTAAAAATTTAATTACTTGAGATTATCACACTATAAACCCCATTTTTAAATATAAAGTCAAAGGTTGTCATTGTAAAAACGCCCTTAATTAGGAGGCATAATTTTTCTAGGCAGCATATGTTTTACCAGCGAATTTGAATTCATCTTTATAAATTGTATTTTTATTTACAAACGTCTTTTTACTGGTAAGCTTATTGAACAAATCCTTTACTTATACTTTATAATACTTGTGAGAAGTCTATAAGTCTGCAGAACAACTTAAAAATCATTAATAATGATATACAATATTTTAAAGAACCTCTTAAAAGATATCATCTAAATGCATTTACTTTTAGACCAAAATTTATTTTGAATAAAATTTAAATCATATTCAAGTATCAACACTTGATTGCTAGAATATCAAGTAAGAAGTTTAATTAATATATAATGACACTGTATGAAAAAAATTATTAAACAAAAAATAATTGATAGAATATACAATGAGGTGTTAAAAGGTGAATTAGTCATTCAACATTGTGTGTATTATTAAATAGATGTAATTAATTAATATAGAATAAGTGGGTGGCATATTAATATCTCATATTTTTAAAATAAAGAAGGTTGGTAGAATAAACAGTGAAGTGGCAGGACATGAAGGCAAATTAATAATTATTTACTGTTCTTGTATGCATACATTTTCTATCTCGTTGAGAGTCATCATCAAGACTATATGTTGACTGGATTAAATGGAATTAAGTGAGACTCTTTTATGCATTTTGCCACTACACACAACATTCAGTGTTTGCTGCACTGGCATTATAACACTAAAATTTTAAAAGCTTTCTCTCAAATATTGCGGCAGAAGTCACACGACCAAAAATGCACTTGCACAGGAACACACATTATTTATCATTACACAGTGAAAATATCCTCACTGAACATAGTCACATGCACATGCTTAAAATGAGTCTTAGTTAGGTAAGTTCTGCATAAGCAGTGACAGCCTAGGACAACACACCTTTTCTACTTTACACTCATTCAATGAGTGAAAGACTGTTAGTATTGTTGTTGAGCTAAACAGGTGATGCTTTGCATTTTATTCACATTTAATTGTGCAAACTATATCCCAGTTGCTTCTTATAATGAAATGCAATTGTATTCAAAGATTAATTTTTAAATTACTGTAGTTACATAAAATTTATAATTGTTCACCACTTTAAAATTTGCTTAGAAGAGTATTGAAATTATTATTTCACTTACGAAATTGTAAATAGTAAATTCACTTACTAAATTGGTTTTAGCAATATATAATAAATACATGACAAAAATAAAAATTACCTATATTTAAGAATAAAAATTTAGTTGGAAGTCCTAAAAAGAATATATTTTGTTGTATAGAAAATCTACACTGCACACATAAGGTGTTAATGATATTAAATATAAAGAATGTTTCAATGTACATAAATATACATTTGTCTTATAATTAAGTATAACATAATAAGAATATGAAGTATACTTTATATCCTTTATACGTATCATTTATACAAAATATAATTAAAATGTATCCTACTTATATTTTATAAGTAGGCATGCATTTATAATTATAAAATATGGCATGTTATAGAATATATGAAGTACAAATTAGAAAAGAATTGACCATGGTAAATGAAGAAGGATGAAAATGACAACAATCTTTACAAAATTTAATTTGGGCAGGATTATTGTCATACTCATGCTGCTCTTGTATGAGGAGAACACATAATGCACTGTAGACCTATTGAATACAGCACTTGTGGAACCAGTCAATACAATTTTTTTCAACACTTGATGCTTTAACTATATGTATTCCAACTGCAGCTAAGCATGCTTTGAAATGAGCATACTAAGCAATTAAAACATGGTCTTGAATGGTGTATTTTAAATGGCAGTATAGACTGTTAATTTTGTTAATATTTAAATTAAAATTGTTTGCCAAATACAATTTGTATTTAAATTAAAACATTGACCAAGTTTTGGTTCATATTCAGGTCAAATAGTATCTGGAATAAGACCAGCATTATTATCAAACTAGAAAAGGGAGAATCAAAATGGGATGGTTAAACTATCTTATTTGTATCACTTTCCTTAAATTTTTGTGACCACAATTTTTTCAGTGTACAAATGTTGAATGAACAAAACATTTCAGAGGAAAAGACATGCTAAATATGTCTTTACTTTCATAACTACTAATTTAACTATTAAACAAGTTAAATGCATAGTTTAATAAAACAAACAATTTACAAAAGTTTTTTGCATCTAAAACAAAATATTATTCATTACAGTATTTTAACTAAAAGTGATTATAGGCGGTGGTAATAGTGACAGCCACCTCATGGGTCAAACTTGTTTTACTATTAACAGTGGAACTTACACCAACAGTCATGTTAAACAACAATAGTAGCTAGCTCTTCGGTCAAACTTGTTGTACTATTGTCAGTGGAACTTGCACTAAGTCATGTTAAACAACAATGGTAGCTCTTCGGTCAAACTTGTTCTACTATTGACAGTAGAACTTGCATTAACAGTCATGTTAAATAATATAATATAATATAATATAATATATATATATATTATTTAACATGACTGTTAATGCAAGTTCTACTGTCAAAAAATATATATATATATATATATATATATATATATATATATATATATAATGGTAGCTTGGATCAAATTTGTTCAAGTGTCGGTGGAACTTGCACTAACAGTTATGTTAAACATCAATGGTAGCTCCCTCTTGTGTCAAAACATATTTAAGCTTATTAATATTGCTTGTGAAACTTAAAATAACAGTCATATAAGAAAACATTGGCATCCACCTCTGGAGCTATACCTATTCAAGTTTACTAATACTGCTAATGGAGTTTACAGCAATAATGTAAGAAAGAATGGCTGTCAGTTACAATAGTTATGTGAAACAACAGTCATAGCTGTACTGCTTGTTTCACTTCACAACAGTTTGTATTTTTTAGTACAAAATCATTTCACAAAAGTAGATCTCAAGTGATCTGGAGGCAGTTTCTAGAAACCTACTTTCTGGTGAGTTATCTGTGGTAACTTCTTGTCACAAGATAACTATTACTAATATTACGGTCCAAAACTTTCTTCTGGAAGCTCAATCAAATCAAAAAGTAAATTTCAAAAATTTTACCAAATATTGCAATATTAGCATAATTTCATGAATAATTTTAAACATTCAACAAGACACTTGCTACATTTTCCTAACATTAATTTATAAATAGTAATGTTCTTTTATTTAAAATTTGGTATAGTAGGGTCATTCGCTCTTGGCACTTGGGAAAACTCTGTAAAACCTGATTTTTACCGCTCCATAAATGAAACAGAGCACATGGATTCATAATATAGACTCTACATATGTCTGCAACTTCCAGTAAAGTACTACTACACTGTGTTGTAGCCTCAAACCCAGGTCTGTGTGTAAACCTCAAATGCCAAGAACCATCAATGTTACTACAGTATATGATTACTGCTACTAGTACTCAATTAAATGCTACTCTACGATCACTGTGATTATAAATTTGTCCAGAATTTAAGCAGACTCTGTATAAAAACTGAGACTAGTTGTTTAATTGATGATTATTCAGTATATTGGATATATGTTAACTATCAAGCAAGAAATTTAACAGTATATTGTTTCTCTTGAAATCACTTAAAAAGTTACCAAAAACTGCTTTCATTTTTTTAAACTAATTTTTTGCCATGTCTTATATATAGCTCTAGTAAAAAAAGCTTCCCAACACTGGTTTAATCATCTAGAAGTTCTAGAAGTATCTAGAAGTTGACAAATTAAGTATGATTTTTATTTTTGCCAGTGTATAAAATATTTAAATATTTTACTAAATGTTTAAATATTTTATTGTCTTTATTTAAAGTTACAAAATTGCAAATAATAGCTTCCTTTATAGTTTCTTATTGGTAAGACACAGTATGCTAATACTGTAGTTTTCATTACAAAATCCAACTTAGATGAGATAAAATGTTGTTTCCACCTCTAAATATATTATTTAAACTTAAAACAAACTTGCTTAAAAATGTTTACTACACTAACAGGACATGTAATTGTTAAAATTAGTATATAAGTATACATGTGTCCCTATACATATTTGGTTTTTGCATAATACTTTTATGGTCATTGTAACAGTAAATATGAATCAGTCAATTGAACTTTGCCAAATTATAGATCATGCTTATAAAAATATAAGGATTAAGGCACTCATGTTGGTCCATTTTATTTCAATGGTGATGTAAAATAAAACTGAAAATTTGTCAACATTTTTATCCAGTATTAATGAAGTCTTCTGAGATTAAAGAGGAACTGGAATCCACAGACTATGAACATGGAAAACAAGAGGGTTGTAGCATCTTGTGCACTTCTGCATCCATCACTTTGTCTTGGAGGAGCTGAAATTTTAATAACACATTTTAGTATAAATTTCATATGTATTTAATTATACCATGATTTTTTAAAAAATCCCACCATTTACTGCAAAAAAATTGTTAAAATTAACTTTGGATACTAAGAACGTTAAAAATTGTAAAGCTGTACTTGGCAGTATTTAAAACTGTTTTAACAAATTTTTTAGTAAACGACTTGAGTTTTTGTCAATTTCAATTGTTTTTGTGATACCTATTTATAAGGATTTGTTAACTTTCTTCATAATACAAAATACTTGTTTTTCTTAATATCAACTTGAGAAATTCAACTTACAGTTATAACAATCTAGTCAAAATCGTTCAAATAGTGTATGAAATTCTATTTTTTATTTTTTTTTTAAGGCGAAAAGCACATTGAGGCTATTATCGCCTCCCTAAATGTAAGAGTGTAAAGTGTTAAAGTTGTAAGTGTTAAGTGTTTGTTAGACTCGAGTACCGCGAGGGACGCCTAAATCCTCTTAATAAGTGCAGCTAGTCTTACTTTTTTCACTCAGTAGAATTATATTCTTAACAAATATACAAAAGACATGACCTGTTGTTAGAATGAACAAAATAGCTATTGATCAACATTGTTTCAGTTGTTCATAAAATTATTGATGTATAAAAACTGTTTAATTTTTTTAACACAAAAATATTTTTTTATAAATTCTACAGGCCCTTTCTACAAACGCTGACTGGCTTCCTCATATTTTTAACATCTTTTTCATTTTTTACCAGTAAGCTGGTATAAAAAATCTATTTATAAAAGATTTTTTAGAATATGTATGAGTACCAACTACCACAAAAAACAAACTGAGCACTTCAATTCATCAAAATTGATTCATTATTTTGAAATAATGCTATTACTTTTTTGAAGGACTTCAATGTTTTTAAAATTTTCTTATTAAAACAATAAAAAATTTCATAAAATTTATACAAAGCTCACTTTCCAAAATTCGTAAGTTTTTAAGCTACATATTTTTAATACACTTTTTTATGGCTGTGATTTCTTTCAAACAATGTAACTAATTCTTTCATGATATCTATACAAAAAGCACTATTACAACTAGAAGAAATAACCTGATCTGTGTCAAAACTGATCTTGTAGTGCATAAAATTTATATTCTTCCTTATTTATTTTTACAGTTTTAAATAATCAAAGAAAAACAACTTTAATTATTGGCAATTTTATGGTTTTTATAATTAAAAGCAAAAATGGATTTATGGAGGTTATGCAATTTCTAAACTAGGCAAGAGTTTTTCAATGAAAAACAATGTTTTGTATATTGAATGAATGGACTGATTTCAGTTCTCTTTTGATATAAATGCTATACTTTTTACAACCATATATTTGACTTAACTTTTCTGTTTTTGTGAAGACATAATCAAGAATTTAATTTGAACACAGTTCCCTCAAATCTAGTTCCAGAAATTTTGCAAATGTGTATCTTAAGGCGTGACAATGAGTTATTTTGGCATTTAATCATAAAAATTATATAATTATTAACTATTTATTACAAATATATTATGCATATGCACTGAGGACATATTTCAATCTGCACGGGTAAAACCCATTAGATTTTAAGTCCAATTCCTTCTAAGATGAATATTAGTCAAATTTTACAATCTAATTCAAACTTACTTCTAGGTGTCTGCAGGGCCCTGAATTTTACTGGTCGGGTCAGGCCGTTTGAAAAGCCCTACTTCTGTTCGGGCCAAGCTTATAATTCAAGATATATTGGGCCAAGTAAATTTTAGACAATAGTGTACACAATACGCATACATATTTTCATTAACAAAATAAGTAATGGACAAATAATATATATATATATATATATATATATATATATATATATATATATATATATATATATATATATAAACAATTTAATTATGATCAAAGGTCAATAGAACACTGATAATCATATTCTGTTAGTATTACTCATTCATTTCATTTCCAAAAGTGTATACATTTGAAAGTTAAGAGTAGAAATTGATGAAATAATTCATATTCTGAAAGTCAATTCTATTGGTCCATGGCCTGAACTCTAAAAATTCAGGTCACAGGCACCTTACTCATATCCCGATTACTTATAGCTGTGAAACTTTGCAAAAACATGTACACTGAATGTCATTTCAAGTTAATTAATTCAAGATTCAAACATTAACAAATTAATACCACACCCCAGTTGATATATATGAGAAGATTATTTATAAAGATTTATCTAAGGAATACACTGATTTTCTCTTTTACTAAAAGTTTTTAAAAAAACTTAAGAAAATCAATAACAAATTTAAAGACCAAAATGTAGAAAATAATATTTATAAAAAAACGTTTTAAAAAACAAGCCTTTTAAATTATTTTTTTTTATGACAAGGTTTTGTATTTTAATTTTAACTCACTAAAACATATACTTCACAAGGGATATAACATTACTGAATGAAATATATAAGCATTTCATGGTTAAATAGCACTAAATAGCTATACATTATGATATACTATACAAACTAATTTGATTCAGTCACAAAGTTTATCTGAAATTTACTAATTTATTCATGAAATAATTTTCAGTCATAGATGAATAAAAAAAATGTTATAGCTCTAGTATGTTTTATTTATAGTTAGATATGGTGGAAAAACCATAAATAAAAGCTTGTGTTAAAAAACATTTTTCTAAAACACAATTTTTATGATCTTTTATCTTAGGTATCAACAATTATATGTTTTTATTAAATTTATTTATTTCAGATTAATGGGGATAGGAGATTACCCACCCTTCATTTTCAAGATGTTTTAAAATTTGTTCTTACTATTAAAAACAATATATAACCTGTAATGGGTTTCCATGGTTTTGTTGGTGATGGTGGCCTTTTACTGGAAAACCAAGATGTAGTTGGACGTTGTGGAATCAAATATGTTGTCACTTCTTGAGGAGTTCCTGAAAATAACAGAATACCTTTAGCTAATCAGTTGGAAGTTATAGTATTATGCTACTACAAAAATGTTTTATTATTTCTGTTACAAAAATTTCAAAACTTTTCTATAATTTTATTTCACAATAATTTGTATTTATCTAGTAACACACTTTTTTTTTATTTTTAAATTACAATAATATGCATAATTAAAATTCAATAATCAGCTTAGGTTAAAGTATTTAAATCGATTACTTACCTTTCCTTGTTAGTTTCATGCCTAATTTTAAAGGATCGACCCCTCTTTCACAATGTTCCCCAGCTTCTTTGATATATATTTCATTGCTTGAAATTTTTTTCCCAACAAAACACTCATAAGAACCGACATCTTTACGTTGTGTGTATGTATAAGTTAACTCTCCTTCATCCCATTGACCTAAGCATCGATATTGTCTCTCTGAAACACCCAACAATAGGATTATTACTGTTGTTTTTTACATTCCTGCTAATGTAACCTGGCTACCAATGTCATTACCATTTAGCTGTTAGGTAGTTTCCCAAATAAGTTTTTATATCCTTGTTACATTCTTAGGCTAACAAAGGAATAATCTATTATCAATAACCTTTACAGTACCCATACGCTGCACGAAATAACTTTTCACTAACACAGTTCAAATTTAAAGTGTACTGTTGCAATAAGATCAAAGTTTATTATTTAAATGCTGAAAGGCACATTATGTTGTGCCTTTCAACATAATGATTAATTAATGATTTTTTAATGATTAGTTAAAAAAGGGAGAATACTACTAAAACACTGACTTTTTGAAGAAGTAAACATGCCAAAAATTGCATAAATATAAAGTAAAATGAAGTAAAAAATAGCAAGAACACAATTTTATTTGTGGAAGGAAGATTCTCAGTGCCTGCAATTTATAAATAGATTAATTCAAAATTATTCTTCAACTAAACACAAAACAAAAACTAATCATTTTTCACAATCAAAATTTACTATACAAAAGAAAAAGAAAGACGTCTGAATTAATGAATTATTAAACAAATAATGATAATGATAATAAATAATTAAATAAATGATTACTACATTAACAAAAGCAAATATTTTTAAACAATATATGCACTTTAGTTAGTGCAATCAATCAAGCCAGTGAGATGGAAAAATTTTTGTATACCAGCTGATTTTATAAACCAGTTTATTACTGTTATGTATTTTTTTTAAATATATATACTAGCCCAGATAAGTTTCTCCAGCAAAATCCATTCAATCATTTCAAAATCTTAACTTTCTTTAACTTACATTTTTTGAAAATTTCATTTCACCAATGTTAATCGATGTTAAAATCTGTGTAAATCAAAATTTTAAATTTCCAAACTTCCTTAAACAAAACTAAAATGAATTGATGGCAATCAGTATCTATTTTCATATATTTAATGTACGAGGGCTGTCCAGAAAGGGCTGTACAGCGGATGATTAAGAACTTCCCATCCAAAAACCATCCTTCGTTAGGTATGATTGGCCATGTATGGACAGGCATTGTCGTGGAGAAACAAAACTTTCTCGCTGAGTTTTCCCCAACACTTGTTTTGTATCGCATGTCTTAATTTCTTGAGTGTTTCGCAATACCTCTCCGAGTTGATTGTTTGGCCATGTTCAAGAAAATCAATGAGAATGGCCCGTAACATTAAGCGTCCCAAAACACAGTAGCCACGATTTTTCATGCTGACAGCATTTGCAGACACTTCCTCAGTTTCTTGAGCAAATGTCTGTATCCCCATTCCATCGACTGCTATTCTGTTTCACAGTTGATGCGCTTTATCAGTTTACGCGGTTCGTGATTTTTTGCCAACAAAAGCCTTATCACAGCTTGTACTTCACAACTGAAGGGATTTTCAATTGCAGCGTTCATTCTAAAACTCCACTGTATACAAAGTATGACAGGCACAATGTGCAAGCTACCATGGCTGGTTGCATACTGAGTGTAGGTATACACTGACACCAAGATGGCGGCGCTAGTCCCGTCCACTGCTGTGCCAGGCAAAAATATGTTACTTTCTGGACAGTCCTCGTAATTTGAATATTTAAAATACTAATTTATTTTTCTAAAACAGTGTAAGATAGTTATAAAATTTACAGCAGTTAAGGTATGAACTGCATTGCAATGATGCAATGGCGATATGTGACATTTGCCGTTGGGAGGGCTATCATATGTCATTATAATCACACATCAAGTCAAGGTCAAAAAGTAAACAAAAAAGTAAGCTAGGTTTTTTAGTATATGAGGAATTACAACATTTTCTTTTTTCTTACCACCCATATGAAAAAAATCCTTTTATGTAACTTCTTTACCAGGAGTTTTTTTCTAATGTAAAACTACTGAAAGAAATTTTTAACACACTGTTGATCTCATTCATTTTGAAAACAATACAATAATAATGTTAAAATAAACTAAACATTGACTTTTATATTAATACAATAATTTTAAGTAATGATTCACTTATTACTGCGATGCTGGTATCACAATAATTTGCTGAACATTGATTTTTTGTTCAAAGGCATAAAAGCGTTCTCAGCTAAAAGTACTACAGACTACACTAAAATTCAATAATATTAATATTAAATAATAACCCTATTATTTACTTATTATGTATTTATTACTTTATTTAATAAAGAAAAAAATATTTTTCATACAAAATATTGGTGGGGCTTGGCCAACAACACTGGCTATCTTCAACACTGGCTTGATAAGATTGTGCTGTCTTTTATCAGGGTATCAGAATATGTCTGGACATGCGATTATGATTCAAGGAAATTATTTAGTTCTGCAGAAGTGCATGCCAATGATGAAAATAAATACAAAAATATCAATTGTCATAAAATCCTATGGTTTTAATATTAGCAGAAAAACAAGTTTGTATTTTTACATTAAAATATAAATTATTTCTCCAGCACCAAACATTTCAAATTACTTAAAAAACGAAAACAAAAAAAATTGTTGAGGGAAATAAAGTCACAATTCTTTATATTCCTTGCAACTACTATTCCAATTATTTCTTATTTTAATTGTAAAAAAGGAAAAGATAATAATTGCTTATATTTGTTAGCATTAACAATTTTTAAAAACTTAATCATTAATTACTTCACACATTTCAAATGATTTGTAAGTAGCCTACATGATATTAGTTGTTCTTGGCTAAATTTACAGTTTAGTGCTTCATAAAATCAAAACTAATTGTCCAGAAAAACTTGGATATGCAAGTGATTTCATATAGTAACATTGTTATAATATTGTTAATTTGAAATTATTAAAATATGCTTTTTTGGTCTTACTTGATAAACAAAAAGTGTATTTTAATAAATATGAAATGCAATATTTATTAAATATATATATTTCAATAAATATATTTTCAAATAGAAATGTATTTCTTGTTGATACAATACTTGTTTGATTAAATAAAATAAGTGTATATATGCCATGTTTTGAATTAGTTCTCTTTTTATCACTAATCCAATACATAAATAAATTTCTAGGGAAAACATAACTAAACATAGACAAAACCCACTTGTCAGTTATGGAAAAAATCACCTTAAATATTTTGTTTGGTTATATTTCAGGAGTCTGGATATTCTGCTCCCTTGCTTAGTGCTGGCCTTTCAATAACACTACTGGTGTCATTCATATACAGAGCTTTAGAAGTTACATTATTTTATCCATCACTACCAACAGTATATTTTTTTTTCCGGCGAAAAACCGTTAAGGTTATCATCGCCGTCCAATAGTATAAGCGTATTATACGAAAGTATCACAAATATCAGTTATCATTTATAATTAACATAACAAATATTAAAAATAACAGTACTAATTACCAAATTTAACTAATTAACATAATAGTTCTGAAGATGATGTAAAGTAAAAGTATATGAACAGTAGGAATGGCAAAGCTAGAAATGGCAGAAATAAAATAATAATAATAACAACCTTTATTTTTCTTCTAGATGTAGTTAAATCTTTATTAATACTAAAATTTTTCATAAAATTTATGAAAACATTAATTAACTGTAAATAAAACAACTACTTTAATGACAAATAAAAATAATTAATTGACAATTACATATAAATCAACAATTGTATTATAAACAATAAAATCAAAATTAAGGTGTCTGGCAGTGTAAACTATTTTTATCAACACACTTGCATAAAAGTAATTGATGTCATGCAATGTGCAAATTATAATGTGTTAAAAAAAAGTGAGAATAGACTTAAGCAAGACTTTCCTTATGTTAATTTATTTATGTCATGTAAACTTTATCGCACAGTATTGATGTATATGATTTTTTTATTCGAAAAAAAAATGAATTCCATTATTTTGGTTCATAATTATTAATTTTATGAACATTAATTTTTATTATTAAGTTTTTAATTTATATCCAGTATCAATTAATGTTATATGCTACAATATGCAATAAATGTTAATGTACTGAATGTTAAATACCTAAGCATTCAATTTTAAATATTAATAAAATTCTTGTTGAAACAGTATATTATTTTTTATATAATATTCTTGAATAAATTTCCATATGCTATTAATATGAGTGATATTGTGTAACAAAAGCAAAAATTCAACCACAAACGTGAAATGAGTGCTATATTCAAACCGGTGCATGATTCAACACAAACATTGTGCTTGATTTTGTTATTCAAGCTTGTAGTACCTTCTTTGATGGCAGAGACTCCATTTTGAGGAGCTGCACTAGGACGGATATTTAGATTGTCAGTCACTATACCAGGGTGTGTTACAACTAATGGAGGCAGTTGAATTGGTGGGAGAGCTATAGGTTTTCTCCAGTTATTTAATTTGTAAAAACCATTCGGATCCATAGAGGCTGTTATTGGAATCTGAGGCCTACTCCAACCATTTACAGGTGTAGGGACATTCCAATTACCTTGATTTGTAAATGCATTTCCACCATTTCTGTTATAATAATTGTAGTTATTTGAGTCAAAACGAGTAGAAGGAGATTGGTTATGTTGATTAAATATTGGATCTCTACCATTGACTCTATAATACGGAGGATATCCACCTTGGTTCTTTGAATTGCAATCATAACATGGAGGAATTTCTGAAATACTTCCTACATATCTGTTAGGCTGGTTGCCATATTGGTTTGGTATATTAGTTGGACCGCTTAAATATGGTCTCGGATATCCTCTATAAACTGGGGTAGTACGGTCACCATAATAATGTTCAAACCCCCTTCCGAGATGAAAACTTGTAGACATATTCTGTCTGTAGGTAACATAAGGATTTGGTCTAGTAAATGAACGATCAAAGTTATAATTTTGTCTGTTGTTGTACCCACCAAAATTATTGTTTGTTGATGGATATGACTGGTATGTTGGCTCTGGAGTTATCCACATACCTTGGTAACTATTTCTATCTTGATGTGAATAAGCGGATCTTGCAGTATAGCTAGCTTCTGTAGGTATTGATTGTGTAGGTGAAATACCTTTTGACAAAACTGATAAAATACTGGAATCATATGGAGACCGAGTAACACTTACTGATAAATTAGCATCATTGATGAGACTGTGGTTCAATTTAGTAATTAAATCAGAAGAGCTTACTGCAAGAGAATCATTGAGTACAGAACTTTCATTGATGTATGAATAGAAAGGTACGTTTTCCAAATATTTACTGTTTACTCCAGATTCAGCTATTGGAACTGTATCATTCATTTCCAAAACAACATCTTTATCTACAGTTGTAACTGATTCTAACTGAATAGTGGAATGCTCAACATTTTTTTCCGTTGTAGAACTACTGATATCACTGATCCGAAATATATTTGAATTTACTTTTGTCTGTCTTTTCTTCCTTCCATATCTTTGATAGTGTCTTCCTAAAAAGTTGAAACATTGAAACCAAAATAAACATGATAAATCAAACCAAAAGAGTAATACATCAGCAATTTATACATTTGTACATGTATAACACTTTAAACAGGCATAAAATTTATAAATGGGTAATACAATATCACTTCATTCGCTCTTTTTATTGAAAATAAATTATTGCACACTTTCATGTGAAACATATACTATAATTATTACTCTTATTTAAAAATATGTTACATTAAAGTTTTGAGAAATTGAATAAGAGAAATGTCTTAGATATTGCTCAACAGAACTGAAAATATAATACAGTACAATAGCCAAATTATTTTTAAAAAAGACTGAAGGAAAGTATGGTTTATAAGGTATAGTTGTAAGGCTAAGTTCTAAAAATTTAGCATGAATAACTGAGCCGTAAAGTAACTTTTACAGGCAATATTATTGTGGGTTGACTCAGCATTTACACTAGGCTACTAACAAACATAACTTCTCTGTAACAACCTGTGCTTCTTTAGTTTTCGTAGTTATCTATTAAGCACTTAGTAATTAACTTGAGGCAATTACTGTATGAAATTTATTTTTAAGTACGAAAATAATGTTTAGATCATTATATGTACACATATAAAAAACATATATGTAGAAGTTCTGGCATAACTTGTTTATTCCAAACTTTCACTAATCTGAACTTAGAGTCTTTAGTCAAATAAGAGTATTTTTAAACTAAAGGAATTATACTTTTATTTAGATTGTGCAACACTTGAAAGTTGGTGTCCTGTATTATCCACTGTATTTTTAATGCTTAGGATTATATGACACTGACATTCTACCACATTAAATTTGTTTTAGGCCTTTTGGATTAAATTAGTTGATAAAGGTAATCTGTTTATATATATAAAATGAGTGATTTAAAATATATATATATATATATATATATATATATATATATATATATATATATATGTTTACATATTTTGTTTTAAAAGCACTAAAATATCACAACACTGAATTATTTGGCTTTACAAATTAATTAATTATTATGTGTATAAAATTAATTAAGTACTGATTTTAATTTTTAATGTAGCCTATATAAAGGTGTTACATTAGAGCCTATTTTACCTTCATAAACCTCTTCCAAAGCAATGCAGTCGGATACTGTATAATACATAATTTCTTGAGATTTTTGATCCGATGAAAGTTTGGCGCACAGCTGCATTTCGTTTGGAATAAAACCTGTGTATTCACCCATGATAGGGCAGGGCGACTCATATAATCTTTCTAATCCTGAAAATTAAATAAATTTAAAGCAATAACAAAATAAATATTAACAAAATTTACTGCAACAATTTATTTATTATAGTTCAGGAAAAGATTATATATTAGTAACATAAAATTATCATAATTCATGATTTTGAGACTCTTGCTAGTGGGAGGCTAAGGGTTTTTGGTTTCCAAGACCCTAGGGATCTTCAGCAGAGTGAGCTAGTCAAAGGGTTGCTGGAACTTATTAGGGGCACTACTCTGCTGAACTAGGCATTTTAAGAGGTTTAGTTGCAAAATAAGTCAGTCGATCACAGTGCCTGGGGTTGTACTATCCCTTTCTCTAGTATCTAATATAATCTAAGATAAAATTATGTGGCAATGAAGTATTTAATAATAATATCAATCTTAAAATTTAGTTTGAGATTTAGTTAAAAATGAGAAAAATAAGTTTGTAAATGAAATTAAAAAAATCTAAATGTGGATAATTCCATTCAGAACCAGGGCAATGCGAGCAGTATGGTCTCATTCTAACAAGCCCCCACTTCTGTGGATTCCTTTTAAATATGGTATTTGTTTGGTTAAAGTTATTGACCAAAATATACTATTATAATCAAAATGCTTAGAATTTTTAAAATTATCAAAACAAAAAAAAACAAAAACTGCATCTATAGCATATCTGATTTAGCACACAGCTATGATACTGAAGTGCTATCTATAACATATACATCATAATAATTTACTTCAGTCACAGGGACAAGGAGGATTTTAATTGTTTATTTTTGAATATCATAATAAGAAAAGTTGGCCTTATGAATAAGAAAAGTTTTGCAAATGAACTAGAGCAGATCTAAAGTTAATTTGACTACACTGGGCATACAACAGTTTGCCAGTGCTGATATTCTGACCATTTTTAAGTGTTAGTGGCAGTGATTTGATTTAAAACACCTTTTTTTAATTAAGAGAAATTTTGTCTATTTATGTTGAATTATGTCTGATGAATGAATATTAGGAGCTACAAACACACTGTCACCTTCATGGATCTATTACATCCCAGTTATGACTGATGCTTTGTTATAATTCTTTTTATCCGTTATATTAATATAGTTTCATGAATAGACCCCCTCCCCTCATTTTATTTACTTACCATGAATGGCTTTGACCTTATTGATGGCTCACTATTATAACAAATATACTAAATATAAATAAGTTACCTGAAAAAATCATTATCCAAATGACTCCTTTTATAAACAGCTAGAAGGTAAAAAATAACACTGATGCGGGCAACTGAGCAAAGTGAAATTAATCAAGAGATGCTCCTCATTACATCAAACCGAATAAGGGTTTTAGTGGTGACATGCAGGAGTCTACTTAAAAAATGATACCCAGAGAGTGCCAAAGTAGGTGAAATAAACATTTAGACTATAAACTTTATAAAGAATTGGGAGTGGGAGATTGGATGGTACGGATAATTCACTCAACAGGTTAACTCAGCTTGGTAATCACCCTGTTAAATGGACAACGCCACTTGAATATATAACTATAATAGGTAAGAGATGACCAGTAATGTGATAGGTGCAACAAAATGGAGACTTCTAACCACTTCCAGAGAGAATGCTCTGAAAATACATGATACTGAAGATACTAAACCCTAGAAAACTTTTCTAACAAGGTTTTCAGGAACGTCCCAGTTCAGACTTTATCGGGTCTGGCAAAGCCTGTTCTGTTCTAAAAACAGCATGCATGGGTACTGAAGGGATTTAGTTATATCAATTAAGGCTAAAAATAACTGTAAAAATAACTTAGTAAAAGATAATAAAGTGAATACCATACTTACGTCCTTGAGTGACCCATATATTGTCAATAAAGTTGGCATTGGAACAAAGAGAGCTATTGTAGAGCCTGCTAGAAATCTTTCCTGAACAAAACACAAAATTAAAATATATTAATGATTTCATTTCACTCCTAGAGTAACAATAACTACAAAAGTAAAAACAGACAGGGAGCAGTTACAGATCATTTCTAAAGTGTTATAAAAATATTATAAAATGCATTGAGTATACATATGCTAATAAAGTGCAGTATGTAGAAGAATATCATTTCTTTGATTTTTATGAAAGCAAAGTTTCTACTTTCTAGTCTTAGAAATGCGCCCAGAGTGAGACTCAACTAGAACACGTTTTGAGAGGTAAGATTTTCTCAAATCAGCTCTATCGATTTTGATCAAGTGCAGTCTGTAAGTAACAGAATATAATCTAATGGTCACTATCCTTGAAAATCCACTTTAGGGTTGTTTTCTTGTGTACTTATTAACTACACTTGATCAAAATTGATAAAATCAGTTTTGAGAAAATTTGATTTTTAGGAGTTTTTTAAATCAAAAAAAAGAATTTAAAAGAAATTTTTGAATATTGTTTTAAATATTCCCAAAGTTATTAAGTATTAAAAAATAAACAAATGGTAGAAACACATAGTAAACACATTTTCAAATTCAGTTAAATCATTTTAAAATGCTATTTCTCAAAAACATTGGTTTGTGAGCTAATGACAAAAATGTATAATCCCACTACACACTGCCAAATCTGAACCATAATATTTTATCAAATTTATTATACTGAGTTATGAATATTTATATATGAACAAAATCTGGCTAAATTTGATTGTAAGAAAAAGTTGACTGTAAGAAAAAAATTAATGTGTTTGTATTTAGTTCCTGTACAACTTCCTGAACAGGATTTTTGTGGGAGATATGAGTAGGGAGATATGTTTTTTGCTAATATTTTTTGAGTGTTTAGTGGCTACATATGAGCTAAGTTTGATCAAAATCGTTAAACTCAGTTTTAAGTTATTTTATTTTTGTTAATGTTTCAATATTTTGATAACAAAAGGGCAGAAAAATAATTTCATTAAAATATGGTTTAGAGGTATAAGCAAACTACACATACATATCAAATTTCAACATAATAGGTTTATTTGATTAGTGCCTAGAATGGTACATGAATTAAAGACCACTTTTTGTAATTCAAGCAGATATATCTAACAAAATCAGAATTTTTCACAGTTGCATATACTTTCTAAATAACTTCAGGAGGTGCTACACAAACGTTTGGGAAATATTCCTATAAAAGTAAAATTGCTTACTGTAACATCTAGTTTCTGTCTCCTTCAAAATAGTCCCCTTGAACATGGATACAGCAAAGCAGCATTTTTTTCTATGATTCAATGCATCCCTGGAAGACTGCAAGTGTTAAGTGTTCAAAGCACATTCTGTGATTCTACCTGGATCTCTTCAATTGTGTAAAAATGATGGTCTTTCAATTTCGATTTTATTTTGAAAAGGGAAGAGAAAAAAGTTGCAGTGAATAGGGTGGGTGTATAGACAGCTATACGAAGATCTTTTTGGTCGCTACTCAGCAGTCTCAACACAAATTTTACAGCAATGAATCTCACAAACTGTCTGACAAGATGTGTTGCATAGACCCATATGATGTTCCTACAATACCACAAACATCATGGATTGTTCGTTATGATTTGCAACAATAGCCTCTCACACTTTCGCAATGTTTTCCAGTGCTATGCTCAATGGTCGTCCTAAACACATATCATTATCGACAGATGTTCATCCATCTTTGAAACGTTTGTACCACAAAAATGTTTTACCCACAGCATTGTCACCAAATGCTTCCACAAGCACATGTTGGGTTTCTGCAGCAGTTTTTTTAAGCTTGAAGCAAATTTGATGTTGGTTTTTGCTTCTTTAAATCTGCCATTTACAGAAGTTTAAAAAATTACCACAACACTAAAACAACGCTACATAAACACATGAAACTCAAGAACATGACCTCTCACTGTCACAGCTATTGCCACACTTGTTGACAAAGAGTGGGTATTGTTCACCTACTCTGTCAGCAGCAGGTCACACCACAAACTGTTCACGAAGAGAATTCAAATTCCCCAAACTTTTGTATAACACCATAGTAATAATGTAAAAAGTAGTAGATAAAACTTTTGACTCAATAAAAAATTTTAGCCAATAAAAAAATAATTGTATATCACATTTTATTCAGTTTTTTTTTTTTTTATCTTGATAAGAAACATTTTGGTATTAAATCAATTAAAATATCAGTAACTATGAAGAGTGAATATATTCAATTTTATTAGTGAATAGGGTTGGTTTTCCCTTCACCCTCCATTGTGATTATATCTGCAGTAATATATACTAAACACTGTTTACTGCATCAATAAGAATAACCTGACAATGCATACTGGCAATAACTTTATGTCATTATACTCTTGAAAGAGAAGGAAGAAGTTAAGTATATTACTGCAGATGATTAGACTTTTGGACAATTTTTAGAATTTCGTGGAAGTAATTCCTACTTTTCTCACCAGGGTTGCAAGAAAAAGAAATAATATTTTGCTTTAGCACAAACAGGAAAAGGTAAATTCAAGACTGTTAATCAGAAGTAGACAACATCCATCTGATATTATGTTTGATGTGTTAATCCATCCTAATAATAGTTCCTATGCACAAAATAAGTTTTATAAAACAGGACAAGTAAAGTTCTAAGTTAATCCTAATTAATGTCAGAATCAACAATTATGAGAATCCACCTAGTAATTCAGAATGAGAAATTATTAGAATTCAGCTAAGTTAACATTTCATCCAAAGAGGGGAAATTGTAAAGAGTACAAGCTTTTAAATTAATGGAGTGAGCATCTAACACTTCTCCTACACTACTTGGATGTCTTCTTGACAGACAGCATTTCATTTATGTTACGATTTTATCTACTTACAATATTTATATAAACAATTTATATCATATTGTAGAAAAAACTACTGGAAATATAACAAAGTAATTTTTTGGTTAGTGGAAAATGCCATTGTTCTTATGATAAATAGTGTCTTAAAATTATTGAAATCTTGACATACAAAATAGGAAAATCAAAAAAAAATGTATTTTTATGCCATCTCAATCAAGCAATAATAACGACAAGTAAAAAAGTACAATATACAAGTATTGCAAAGACTCTACAGATGTCCACATGACAGTAATATATAAATTGACTGATGTAATTTGTTGTTTACTGTACCTACTTGAATCAACAGGATGATGCATTACAAAAGACCTGTCAACTCATAGTTCACATATTTTTCACACTAAAAGTTAACTTAGCCAGTTATAGTATGCCATGCAGCAGAGAAAATAATCTAAAGATAGTTGAAAGGAGGTGTATGTTCATATATAAACAGGGTGTTGTGTTGTAATAAAATATAATATTTAAAAATATATTGCATTGCATTTATACTATATTTAATATAATGTCTATTAATCTTTAAAATTACTTAACATAATGAAAACAATGTCAAGAAGTATATGTGGTATGATTTAAATATATTTTTAGTTTCATGTATGTTTATAAGTTGAGATTAGTTTTGTTTAAACATGTTACCTAATTGGAACTCCATTACATTCATGCCCCGTTGTTTAATCCATACACATGTGTACATTTCTTCACCACTGTAAAAAAAATTGTTTAGAAAATAACTTTTTAAATAGTAATGCTGACTTAAATAACATATAAATTAGTACTATAAAATCTCCTAAACTCTTACTCTTTGAAGTCAGCATAAAAATAAAATGTCATTATTAAACTAACATTTTATAAAATTTCAGTAAAATCCAACTTCAAACTTGTTCTCTCAATGTTGATTCAAGTATCAGTAATTCAAATATTTTTTTAAAATATAAAAAATATTATTTCAATGGCAGAAAGATTGACATAAGAAATGAGTGAATAAGATGTTTAAAATAGTATCTAATTTCAAAGTGCTAAAGTCAAATAAAAATTTTAAAAATTTTGAAATTTAATCCAAAACAAACGTTTTGTATAGAAAATTGTGATACAGATATTGATACAATCTTGATAAATTAGAATGCTTCTCTCTTTATGAAAGTTACGTCATCGATGTAATATGTTCACAAGTTGATTTACTCCAATTATGTAATTTCTTAATCTACTTGGTTTAGATTATGTTCAAAAAAGATTATTTAGAAATTTTTATACCTCAAAAATAGTTTTTCAATCACAAAATTTGAAAAATTAAATATAAACCTTATTATTTATTTCCAAAACTCCTTCAACAATTATACAATAAAATACAGAATATGAAGGACCTACAGGAGGCATAAATGCCCATACATAGGTTATATTATATTTCTTTACATTTACTTTATGATAGTTATACTAATGAAGACAGGAAATAGCTTGTAGCCCTTGGGAAAAGCAAACTGTAATTAAAATACTGAAACCAGCATAGATGTCTAAGTTCTAATGAACTACCTGCTATCATACTGATTGAACTACAAGGAATAGGGTAAACTTCAAATTATATAAAACAGTTTTTCCACCAAGAATAATATTTTGAAATATGGATAGTATTTTGCTGCATAATCTGCTATTTTAAATTAGTGTTACCAGTATAAAGTATAACATAGTACAGATCTACTATAATAGTGAACACACCTGCACTCGTCACTTCAGCTAATCATAGACCACCAAGTAACATTATTATAAATGAGAAGTTAAAATAAAGGAGGTGAAAGTTTATAAAAACATCAATTTAACTTCATTTTGTTTTACATTAGCAAAGTACAGAATATATCAATAATTTCTCAAAATATTCTAAATTACCTTATTAGTAGTGTTTAAATTCTATCTTAATTAAACTTTTTGTCAATTACTGTGTTCATTTTTCAACTATCTTACTTTTCTACTTTTTAAGACATGTCACTGTGTAGTGTGGGTGTGGTGAAGACATATATATATATATATATATATATATATATATATATATATATATATATATTATAATAATGTATAATATATATTACATAATTGTACAGGCTGAAATGTGATTTATGATTGATATATGATTGACGGTCTACCATCCATAGCACATAAGAGAATTTAAAATATTTGTATTTGAAAAAAGTATTACAAAAAAACTTCTGTATTGCCCACTACATCGTTGATCATCTGAAAACGTATTTCATATCAGCAGTGCAGCTAAGTTATTTGTCACATCTCCTCTTAATAGAATATGCCCACCTCAGAATTTAAACACTAGGGCATTAAGATTTGAGTAAATAATCACATTACAATGCATTAAAAAACACATAGTGACTTTCAAATTTTGGTTTCTCTTTCAACAATAAAAAATATAACATATACAAATTAATATCTGTAAACGTTTTACCCCACCCCATCACAGTTGAGTTAATTTTCGTTTTTCCATTTTTTTGTAATTGTAACGTGCATTTATTTAAAACTTTGTATTTCAAAGAATTTGTCTAGAAATTATTTTTTTAGAAATCACACATTGAAAAATGCTATTGTAAAAGACTCACTTTAAAGGACTCACTTATAAGGCAATGAAGTTTCCATCATAGCACATAAGAGAATTTAAAATATTTGTATTTAGAAGCACAGAACCTATGATAATCATAAATGTCTTCACTAAGCAAAAATATCAAAACAAATATAATGTTTCACTTGACTTAAATGTGTATTTCTTAACAATTCAGTGTGTTTTTTAATCTCATAAATGTCATTGGAAAATATAAGAAAAATATCTTGCTTACTTATTGGTTTAATAATTTTTAATTATGTATTATGTAAGCTCCAAAAAAGTATATAACATTAAATTGTATAAATAAAAATTTATGGTACATTAAAAATTATTGTCAGCGCAATATTTACTTTAGCTCACATTATATTTGTTAGGTAGGTTTTTCAAATACTGTATCTAAAAAAAATGCCAAACATTAATTAAATTGGGTATATATATATATATATATATATATATATATATATATATATATATATATACATATTCTTAAGCAAATTTTATAGAAAAAGTGTAAGAATAAGTGAAAGTGTAAAAGAATAAGAGGAGCATTGCCTTCTGGAAACTAAGTACCCTTGTCATAACCACAACAAAACCTTACTTATCTATTTACATTTGTTTCTTTATTTATCTATATTACATATAAATAAATATAAAATTTTATTGTATAATATCAAAAATAAATCTTAAAAAAATAACTTATACATACAAAATACATTTTCAAGATTATGAGTTTTAATATTAATTTTCCTTCTCTATAAATTATCATTGTTATTTTTGTGAAGGTTAAATAACAACAAATTTGCTATGAATCCAAAACATAATAAAAAAAAGTTTAATACGGTTTCAAAAAATTATATTTATAAATTACATACAGAACAAATTTTTAAAAAATTAAAAATGAATTGACATATTCGAGTTACTTACCAGGCACTTCGACTGTACACTAGAAACCGCTCTCTGTTTGCGGTATCCGGATCCACACACCTCATATTTAATGTCTGAAATGTAGAATGGTCCCTGTATGTAATTGAACTACCATCTATTTGTAAGTGTTCCCATTCTCCCTCTGACCAAACAGGAAATCTATATAATAAATTTAGCAAAATTAATTTTTTGTTTTTGTTTTTTGAGGAAGTATATTTTGTTTAGTGCATATTTTATATTACCTGCAAGGATTATCTAAGATTTCATGAGGCCACTCCCCGATCCCAAGTGAAGTCAAATTATAAGTTTCAAAACCAGAAGTTGCACTATGCAGATCTGTTTTACAAGTTGAGTCGCTAGATAAAGCCATGAAGATATTTCCAGTTTTCTTGTCTTCCTTGTATAACTGAAAATTCATTATAAAAATGTTAACATTCATTCAAACAGAAACAGTATGAAATGAATTGTGTATATTACTGCACATGTATAAGCCAATGTATAAATAAATATATATATTTATATAAATGTATATAAATGTATATATATATATATATATATATATATATATATATATATATATATATATACACACACACACACACACACACACACACACACACACACACACACACACACACACACACACACACACACACACACACACACAAAACAATCACTGTAGAAAAATTGAATCACAGATTTTATTTATCCGGAAGATAACCGGTCTCAACTAATCTGGATTACCAAAATTTTAAAGTATACAACAATTTAATGATATACAATAATATAGAAATTTGTACTGGTTTAAATAGGTTTATGCTCATCATAAATTTATAAACCTTAAAAACCCATACCTTCTAATTCTATGTCTTATTTTCATTTCCTATTCTGTCAACAAATAAACAAATATTTCTTACCATTATAAATAAAAGAAAACATCTATACATAAATGGCCTAAATGTTTGGGGTTTTAATTTATTAATTTCCAGTTATTTTATTTAACAAATAATTCTTACAGCTACTCTTACTATACAATATTTTTTACTACTACTATAACATATCATACATACTTTTTTTGTATCAACGCATACAAATTTTGTACAAACCTTGTAGGCCTACAATATTGTTTTAAAAAAAAACTATTAATGTCTAATACAGTGAATATTTAATTTAACCCTTTTAATCCCAATGTCTCATTTACTAGATATCTGTTATACAAATTTAATCACATAATTTTAGCTGACAAATTTTTTACAAAAATTAATTTTTAAAAAAACATTAATACAATAACCAATAGCTTACATGAGACTTGTTAGTTAAACTGTAAAGATAGGTTGGTCAAATGGCTAAGTGGTCTAAGGAACCATATATGTATACATGGTTAGTACAGTGTGTTAGATATGAGTGGATTCAAACAGAATTTAGAAAGGGACAAGCTGAATCCATGGATTGTGTATGTTAGTAGAACACTATTTGCAATTCAAGAAGAACCATGTGACCCTGGTGCTGTTTAAATAAAGGATTAAAGTATTTTCCCAGAGATAATACATATAGCCAAATGCTAATATCATAGCATATACAATAAAAAATCTTAAATAAAATCACAATATCAAAATTGTATCTGCTATGTGTTATTTTACTATAATTTTTATTTCAAATACAGTCTTAGTAACTATTTGCGTTTTCATTTTACTTCTTTTCTAACTTTCAATTTTAAATTACTTTACAAAAAGTAATATTTGTTTGATTTAGAATATTAATTATTTACCTTGGGATTACTTGCAGAAAAACTAATTATCACTGTAAAATCAAGATTTGTGTGGTTGTAATTTACAAATCACATCTATCCCTCTAACATGATTAAAGGCAAATTTCATTTATACTTTACAAGAATTTAGTGGACACAATACTTTCATTTAAATAGTTTAATTTCTTTTTTCCAAACTATTTTTTAAAAAATGTGTTTATTTATTCTGATATGTTTACTGTGATTGGTTGTTCTTCCATAAATTGGTTACAAATCTATTTTAAATAATTTGCCATAATTTTCCGAGCAATTTTATTAAATTATAAGTCACTATATTCATAACACGCATAAGAAAAGATTATACAGTACTTTTCTAAAATATTTTGGAATCTCAATTTAGCATTGATAGTTAAATTGCTAAAAAGTTAAAGGTGTAAAAAAATTAGTAAATAGGCAATAAGAAAAATGTTAAAGGACTATCAAACTGAAAGTGTTTACAAGTATAAATCAAATGTTGACCAAAAGTTCAAACTTTCATAAAGCCTAATAATTTGTATAATAATAGTGTAGACTGACAAAGAAAAAAACGCCAACATATAATTTTGTGGTTTTAGCACATCATTCTTTTACCATTAATTCTTTAGAACCAAACTGGATTGAATTCCTACCAAAAATTATACAAAAGAAAAAAATATGAGCAGCTCAAAGTAAATCACTTTTTTCAACTATTATTGCTAGAACACAAGTAATTATTTTTATGGTAAACTTACCGCACAGCGAAATTGTGGTCGTTGTTCACCATGTAATCTGGTGTCCATCAGAGCTAAATAACGTTGATTGTTTGGCCCTTCCCAATCGCCCAGACACTCATACCTTATATCTGAAACCACAAATACGAATTAACTTGCCGCTTTGTTTCAAAAAAATCAATTTTAATTTGATTTTGTACACTATTTATACTATGTAGCTTGTAGTTTCTATGGTTTTTGAATTAATTTTGATGTCAATGTTTTTTGGCTTGATGCAAACTGTTAGTAATTTATTAAAAATTTTAGGCTGAATTGTATTTGAATTTATCAAAATTGTAAAGTATTAAAAATAGACTTTAAATTATTGCAATTCATCAATTATAATAATTTGCTTACTCTGTCAAGTTAGTTTAACTTTGTACACTATTTATGAAAGTTTAATATAACAATAAATAAATAAATGATTCCTGTATTAAATTTTTAAAATTGTCTGAAATTTAATTTATTATCTTCAGAGATAATAAATACTTTGAATAAATGTTTAATAATTATAACAAAAAATACTAATGTAGTACATTATGCATATTCAACCAAAAAACTTACTGAAAGAAAACAATCACTTAAATTAAATGGGAAAAAGCATATAATGAACATAATTTATCTTTATATCCTTTTTTCAGAGTACAAAAAAAGAATATTGTTTATGTGCAAATTTAAAAAATATAGCAGCTATATATAAAAAAATTTTAATGAAGTATTTTATATATAATTTGCTGAATTAATTTTAATTAAATTTAAATCAAGACTTATTCTAATGTAAACTAATATAGATTTATATCTAATGTAAATATTAAGTTGACCTAAATTTCTTAGGAAAAATCTGTAATCATTTCAAAAAAAAAAAAAGTGAAACAAAAGTCAATATGATATATACCAACAAATGAAATAGTAAATACATAAGTGCACAATAAATTTAATTACCACTCTTTAACTTTTTGAACTCTTTAACAATAATAAAAGTAAGTATACAAATTACAGTACCATTATTCTTTCCTAGTGCATATCTATCTGGAAACAAAACTAGCTATAAAATTATAAAATCACCAATACATAAATATTTAAGTCATTAAATAATTTAATGTGAGTCACTAAATACTTTACTGTAGAATAATACTTAATTAAACATGTTTGTTAATAACAATAATTGTTAAGCAAGTAAGGACTATATTCTAAACCCTTAATTAAATTGTTATGTCATTATCTTAAATAAACTTGGTCATTCTAAGTGTATAAAATTATAAATGAAGACAATGTTGTCTTCTTTTAAAATTACCATGGTCTTCAAAAGAACATCCTTGAAATTTTAAGTTAAGAACAGAAACCTTTTCTCCTGGTGTTGGACAATCATCTAGAAGTGATGTAGGATTGGAACATTTTTCCTCTGATTGATCATTAATATTATATACAAATGTGTATTTTCCATTGAGAGGGCAATAAGCCTTTGTGATGTTTTCATCATCAATTCCTTTGGTTTCTGGAAACATAAAAGTAGAAGTTGTTAAACAAAAATTAGTTGACTGAAATTTGATTTTTATTTTGTAATGACATAAAGACTATTAAAAAATTAAGTTAAATTGAAACCATTATTAAAAACAAAACAAGAATTAAATTCAATGCATTAAGTTCAAGAAATAATTTACAAGCAGGTATTAACAATTAATTCAGTAGATTATGACATATCAGTGTTAAAATTATGAAAACTTCAAAAACATTATATGTAATCAAGTAACATTAACAAATATAAGTAATGAAGGAAGCTTAGCCAGAAAGATTACAAACATTCTTTTATGATAGATTGTAACCCAAATTTTCAGATATAATGGGAACAAATAATCACTGAAAGTTGTATTAAAAAACTTGTTCCAATTGTTATTATGTTTGCCTGACCTCCCCATAAGGGACAAAGTAGTTCTATCAAAATTATTTAGTTTCCAAACATTTTAAAACTGTGTCCTCCCAAAAATCTACATTATTACTTTCTAACTTCCTTTCCAAAAAATAAACAAATTATTTTACGCTAATTACATTAAAGAATCAACATCAAATTCAAAATTTGAAATTTTGTGTACTGTGTTTTTATTATGTTTCTATTTAGTCTAAAAATGAAATTTTAAAACATCAATAATTAAACTGATATTTAACCTTTTACAAAATTAATTCTTGATTCTCTGCCAAGAAGTTAATCTCTGTGACTTTAAATCATCTATGAATGAAAAATTCTTTTTTAAGTATGACTCATGAATATTTTGAAATTCTATTTTACTACACTAAAACCTATAAACATAAGCAGTTAACTAAAGATAGTTTCACTCTTGTCTTCTAGTTCTTACTATATAGTATGATTTCATTATTTTTATAAAGTGAATCTTCTTTAGGGCAAGCCTTTTCTGCAGCTTCCTCACTGGTGTAACATTTATCCAGTCCTTCAGTGTGTACTTGAAGAATATTTTTTGAACGCAACTTCATGTTGAAACATCGAATGCATGATCCTCTATTTAAACTAAAAAATTAAAAAAACAAAGTCATAAAAATGGACTTAAGTACTAAACTCTAAATACATATAGACCTTAAAACAAAAACTAACTTTTTACTAATTTTGTGATATTTTGTAAGAGTCTATATTTCACCTCATATAATATGAATCCCCCCACAAGAAATCTTAGCTTTCTTGTATTGTTTTTCATAAACATATACCAACATGAGATGAACAAAAATCATAGAAAAGAATATGTTACAATGTCTTAGTTCAGAGGTTGCAAAGCGTTATCTATTTTTTAATATCTAATTTGTAATTTCTTAATTTTTATTTGTTACTTAGGAAAAGCATTCAATTTGAAATAAAAAACAAATATAAATAAACGGTTATTGCAAATTTCAATTTCATTGATTAATTTCAATATCACTTGTATTGCATGTTAGTTAATTTGTATAACTGTTTTAATTATGTCCTTAATTAATCAGTTAATTAAACAAGACTACAAATGAATAGAACATTCTACTTTTGTAGAAAAATTAGAACATTCTAAATTTGAAATTCTAGTTAAAATTGTTATTTCTCATGTAATTTTTATGTTTACTGTGACCAACAAAATCTTCTTGTAGTCGGTTAAGATATAAAGTAGACGTACATACAAGAATGGGATAAGTATGTAATTTACCTATCGATGAGAAGGACATTGTTCCCAATATGCCTGTGACATGAGCCCCAAATTGGGATTGCTTCTGATGTAATATTCACTTTACTGTACTCTACATGAGACCCAGTCATCACTGACTGCATTAAAAATTCTCCTTGCAACTCTACAGAAAAGTAACAGGAACAAATACCTAAAACAACAAAACTAGTATTAAAATAAAGTATACCTACTCCAAAAAGTGCAAAAATGTATTACTTTATTATTATTATTAATACAGTATTAAATATAGGCCTTCAAATGTCAATGTTTAAAAATATTCTGGAAGTTAATTTATTAAACACAAAATCAGTTTGACATTTATTTTTCACCATGAAAAATAGATTTATTAGCTTGTAGACCATGAGCAAAAACAGTGAGTTAATTTTGGTAGATCTGGAAATACAATGACCAATTCACGAAGTCAGATTATTCTTTTACTAATTACTCTTTTATAACACAAAAGAATATTTTAAAACTTTCTGCCATATTTTTTTAATTTCGTTCATCCGATCAAAGCAAACATAAAATCTTCGTTAACATTTTGTTTTTGTAAACATTAAAATTGTAAAAGCAATTGAAATATTGATACTAAATTTCCCAGAAAGTTCAGTACTTATTTTTACTGACAGGTTTTCTCAAATTTTTATGACTTACAACTCAATCACTATATTAAAAATGATAAAATTTTTAAATGGAACATTCTGAGAAAATATTATTGAATATATACATTTTGCTGAATATAATGTTAAAAAAAATTTGTTGGCAAATATTCCTTCAGTCTCATAAAATGAAACCGTAATTTTTTTTTCTTAAATCGGTATTTGTATTGAATCGATAAAAATGGATTTTTTCAAATTCAGTTTCAAACCATTTCGATCAGATTTTGATGAAATATAGTCAAAAAACATGGCATCAAAATTACGTTTAACGAGCTACTTCCAAATAATTTCTCAAAATCGCTTTATTAGATTTTGTTAAAATGATTATCATATATTAAGCTTCATAACTCTAGTCACTAACAAATACGAAATTTTAAAAAATTAAGGTTCTGTAGCAAATCGAAAAAACCCAAAAACAAACCCGTTGTGTTTTGAACTAATTGACGAGTTTTATGAAATTTGGTAAGCAAGTCAGGTTTGCTCAAATTTTCGGACTATTTTTTTTAATTTTCCAGAAATGGTATTCTAAAGCTTTATTTTTTTAAACTATAAAAAATTCGCATTTTTCATAATAGAGTTTAATGATTGTAGTCTATTAGTACTCAAAGAAAACGTACAAGTTACTTTATCTCAAAAAAAAACCTCGGCCTGGTTACTTAAAAACGGTTCTTCAGGTTTTATTCAAATTTTTATCACATAGAAGATTAATAACTCAGTCGGCAGTGTAGAAATACAAAACACTGACGTGTACACGTGCGTATACGTGCATTATTTACGTGAAATAAGAAGTTATATTTCAGATAAAACGTAATTTTTATGTCTAGAACAAAAAAATAATATAAATGTACATTTTACACAAAACCGTTTCATGTTAGGTTGGTAAAAACTTTTTTTTTAGATTACAAAACTTTTTAATTTTGTTATTTGTTTATAAACGCTGTCCCTTGGTTCAAGCCCAAGTAATAGAATCGCGGGACAAGATGCCGTCGTCTGTAAATGAAAACGCACTCGAAATGAAAAAAGTTGTAAAACGAATAGTAAAAAAAACTTATAAAATGTGTGTGTGTGTGTGTGTGTGTGTGTGTGTGTGTGTGTGTGTGTGTGTGTGTGTGTGTGTGTGTGTGTGTATGTGTTGTGCGCGCGCGCGTGTGTAAACAGTGCAATTTAGTTACTAAAATTAATTCTTTAAATAAAAACTATCACACAGAATAGTGTATATTTGCCTATGTAAAACTCGTTACAGCACCACGTTTTTAAACCCATCAAAATTTTTCGTATTCAGGAAAACGTACATTTTAAATTTTTTTAAATCTTGGAATAGCGTAAATTACCCTATTGTTAATACAGTACTGTTAAACTCCATTGTTAATATACTACTGTACATTTGAACTGATTTACAATTATTTTGCTTAGAAACTGGTGGCTATATTGTTACCCATTATAGTAAAAAAAAACGAGTACAGTAAAAGTGTAAGAATATGCCTGGCTTTAATAATTGTAACCGTTGTGGCCATATAGCGTGGCAGCTCATCTTCAAGGTTACAGAAAGAGGCTACGCAATGCGCAGGCTACAGGCTACTTCATTATACGTGTTATCCAGAGCGGATCCAGGAGCCACGGTTATGAGTACAACACACTACTGTTGCACAATGGTTGTACGTTCTACTGATTTAAAAAAAGAATGACGTACTGAAACATTTGTTGTTTTATTTAACATTGTTCGATGAAACCTTTATGTAGTTTATACATCGATAAATCCTCACTGAATGTGTTTAAAGAGACTACAGCTGAAATACATTTGTTGTTTAATGTTATTCGATGAAACCTTTATGTAGTTTATATATCCATAAATCCTCAAAGAATGTGTTTAAGGAGACTATATCTGAAATGCATTTCTTGTTTAATGTTGTTCGATGAAGCCTGTACGTAGTTACTACACATCGATAAATCCTGACAGAATGTGTTTACAGAGACTATAGCTGAAATACATATTTTGTTTTATTTAACGTTGTTCGATGAAGTCTTTATGTAGTTTATCTATCGATAAATCCTCACAGAATGTGTTTACAGAGACTATAGCTGAAATACATATTTTGTTTTATTTAACGTTGTTCGATGAAGTCTTTATGTAGTTTATCTATCGATAAATCCTCACAGAATGTGTTTACAGAGACTATAGCTGAAATACATATTTTGTTTTATTTAACGTTGTTCGATGAAGTCTTTATGTAGTTTATCTATCGATAAATCCTCACAGAATGTGTTTACAGAGACTATAGCTGAAATACATATTTTGTTTTATTTAACGTTGTTCGATGAAGTCTTTATGTAGTTTATCTATCGATAAATCCTCACAGAATGTGTTTACAGAGACTATAGCTGAAATACATATTTTGTTTTATTTAACGTTGTTCGATGAAGTCTTTATGTAGTTTATCTATCGATAAATCCTCACAGAATGTGTTTACAGAGACTATAGCTGAAATACATATTTTGTTTTATTTAACGTTGTTCGATGAAGTCTTTATGTAGTTTATCTATCGATAAATCCTCACAGAATGAGGTTAAACAGACTATATAACAGGCTTGTTTTATTTGTCCTATTACTACTCTACGGTAAGTGTAAGGGTGTAAACAACACTCGCAACTCAAGGGGAGGGGTCTTATGGGCCCAAGCGTGTTTGATATGAAAATTATTAAATACAATTTTATAAGTTAGTTTTACTATCTCGCTACACGAAGTTTAAGTTTGGTGATCATAAAAAAATCGATCTCAATATCTTTGGTACATTTTATTGAAATCAGTTGATACATTTTGATGAAATTTTGAAATGTAGGGTTTTGTTGGCCTCTTTTTATTTAACAAAACGTTTTTGGTTTTATGTAGAAAAAACTATCAGAAAACGGTTTTTTTTTAATCGGTTTTGTTTGTTTGCTGCGCGCGCGCGCGCGTGCGTGTCTGTGTGTGAGCGCATATGCGTGCGTGCGCGCATGTGCTTGCGAACGTGCGCGCACACCGTTTTTAAGGAAGTGTTTCATGTAAATACAATTTACCTATATTGCGTGAGTTACCATATAATTTTAGAAGATATACATGGATTATTGACCGAACTCGATCGTTCTGTGTTTGTGTTTATGATATTGTACTGGTTACTCTGACCATCATACAATAAGAAGTTCCACTGTCACTCAGATCTGTTTGTATTTCAGGAATTTTAAGTATTTAAATGAATCCATTGAAAGTGTGCTGATAGGTTTATCAAGTAGCCTGTCGTAGTCATAGATATTATGCAACAGACATGGGCCCTGTTTGATTTGAATGACTAACTGGCAGCAGAGTTGCAGTTGACGCGCGTGCTTGCTGTCATGGAAGAAGGCAGAAATTCCAACGTGTTGGATTAAGTAAACAAACATCATCTAGGGCCACAGTAAAAGGGCAAAAACATCATCGATACAATGGAGTAACTCGGTACCGGGGCGTGAACAGGAAAGGGGGCATCATTTTTTGTATGTAATGCATTTTGGGGAAATATTAAAAATTATCTTTTTTACTTTTTCATTACTCTATAGAGGAAATCATATTTTATTGCTATAGTTTAAAAAATTTGAGTACGCAAAAACTATTACATAGGGTTGGTTCGAACTTTGGAACTACGGTACAAATAAAGTAAAGGATAGCAGTGTCATGAACAGGGAAAATTTTTTTTTCCAAAAAAGCTTCGATCAAAAACAATTTTGATCGAAATTAGGTCAATTTTATTAGGTATTATCTTTAGAAAATTTCGTTTCAAAAGTTAGGCAGGAACAAAAAATATCGAAAAACGTGGAATTCTAAGAGACCTCATTTTTCAAAACCGATTACAGGTTTACTCCTTATTTTAATAATCGCGACACACAGCTGTCTCGATGGCGTGATAGAAGCGAATTTCCAAAAGTATCCTTTTTATCTTACCCCTTTGAAATTCAGATTTCACCATTGTAATCAGCATAAAAATCTAGATATATTAGGTAATTATGTAAAACTACATAATTACACTGAAAATACAGAAATGAATTCGCCGTAGCCAAATTTAATTTCTTAATTTCAACGGATTTTGAAAATTCAATATGCTAATTAAAGCAGTTTTAACGCTGATTACGATATTGAAATCAGATTTTCAAAAAAACATTTGAGGAATATAAGCTATGAATTTTTAAAGATTTATAAATTCTTGATTTGACTGAAAATGGCCGCCATTTTAAAACTTTTTAACGAATTTACTGGTTAACGAACTTGCCCAAGTTATTATCATAACCGTTTTTGTGCCAAGTTTGACTGAAATTGGACCAACATTACGAACTTGAGCGTGCCAACGCACAAACGCGCGCACGCACGCAAGAGCACATATGCACACGCAGTCCCGGGTCTGGATCATACCATGATGGCCGCTCCAATACCTCATGATGGAAATTCGCTAATAATAAATATGAAGAATCAGTACTATACTGTCATATTGTAAATGTGAAAATTTTGAAATACCAAATCATGTTTTAAATAAAACCTAAAGAAGATGACCTGAAGGAGGTCGGAGGTGGTTGGGAATTATAAGTTTGTGTAATGATACTCTAATTGTGGCGCCAATTCTACGATAACTAAAAAGATTTTTCGTTAATAAAGGCTTTTTGTATTTGTTCAGCAATGATTTTCGTAACGAAAGAAGAAAATTTTACTTTATTGAACATGGATAGTGCGTCGCTTCATTGAATAATTAAAATATTAATAAATTTATAACGATTACTTAACAAAACCCGGTTGTGGTGTCATTTTACAGCGGAACATATCAAGTATTTAATAAAACATTTCCTGTGAGAAACATTTGATATCCACCGGAAGTAAGCACTGATCGCTTCTTGGTATGAGCTTGGATTTCAGATTTCAGCGACCCACCGGAAGTCTGTCTCATGCCATCTCGATCCAGGCCATCAGGCGTTAGTTCTGCAACTACCTGAACTGTCCGTTGTTATTAAGTGATTTTTATACTCCGGTAGGGCAGCAGGAGAAAGGACAAGGACTTGATCTTTCTCTCGATAAACCCCTCCCTCCCCAAAATCGCATCTGGAGCGAATAAGCCGTGCGACTGCCACTCAACGACATGAAAATCGGCGAACAAAAAATGCCAGTCATATAAAGTATCCAGTCATTTGTTTCTGACATTGTGGGTAACTAGCAGGTCAAAGAACAGTAAACCTCGCAATATATTCTTAATTAACATACAGAGCGCTCTACAACAGCGCTCGTAACCATTTCCGCCATAATTTTTTACACACATAACCGTAATTTTTACACACATAAAAATTATTGGACTAACTTTATTAGAAATTGTATGCGGTGGAGCAAGAGCTCCATGAAGCTATCAAAATTGTGATAGGTTTTGCCGTTCAGCCAATATTACAGGAAATAACCAGCAACTCACAACGTTAAATTAGAGCCCTCCGCCTTGATACGGAAGTAAATGGGGAAGAATCTTACTCATATGTCTTTCGGGCTTTATACAAGGCACCTTCGTAAAAAATTTCAAAACAATCGGCCAATGCGTTTGGCTGGGTACACTCGTTATTGTAAATTAGAGGTCGCCATTTTAAACGGAAGTGAATGAGAAAAAATCTTACACACACATCGTTCGAGTTTTACACAAGATACCTCCGTATAAAATTTCAAAACAATCGGTCAATGCGCTTGGCTAAAACTGCATACACTCGTTACTGTAAATTGGAGGCCGCCATCTTTAAACGGAAGTGAATGAGAAAAAATCTTACACACACATCGTTCGAGTTTTACACAAGATACCTCCGTATAAAATTTCAAAACAATCGGTCAATGCGCTTGGCTAAAACTGCATACACTCGTTACTGTAAATTGGAGGCCGCCATCTTTAAACGGAAGTGAATGAGAAAAAATCTTACACACACATCGTTCGAGTTTTACACAAGATACCTCCGTATAAAATTTCAAAACAATCGGTCAATACGCTTGGCTAAAACTGCATACACTCGTTACTGTAAATTGGAAGTGAATGAGAAAAAAATCTTACACACAAGTCGTAAATGCCTAATAAACACACAAACCAAATGAGGAACGGTCGAGTTGAGTTTATCAAATTTAGAAATCTCGGTTAAAGAGTGAAAAGAAAAAACCTAGAGGGCGAAACAGAACAGAGTAGGCTTTATTATGTGTGTACACAATATAGGCTCCACTGTACAGTGTTGTAAATCATTCGTTTATGTGGGAACAAAGACGAAAACAAGCAACGGACTAATGACTAGTAGAGGTGGGTAAGAAAACACCAAACTGTTAAAAAAACTGCTTTTCTATATACATTTTTTTTTTTTTTTTAACATCCGACTATTGTGCACACTTGGGCTAATGCTGACGGTGGGATGATTTTATAGCATATGAAAATGCCAAGCCCTCGCCGGGAATCGAACCCGGGGTCCTCGGGGTGAAAGCCTAGTACGCTATCCACTAAACCACCTATATACGACAAAGAAACTGCTTTTCCAAACGGAAACAAGCAGTTTGATTTGGACTGGTTCGTGATTGGTTAAACAATGAACAGCTGTTGGGACTTCCCCACCACCCACGTTCTATTCGAATGTTGTCGCAAGCGCTAAAACTTTTTCCCTGCTGTTTTCCTGTTAACTGTTTTCCTGCTGCTTTTTTCAACCTGCTTTTATGCTTTTTCCCTTTATTTCAAAGTTTCTTGTTGCTTTTAGTGAAGTAAGAACTGTTTGGGCGTTGTCAACGTTTATCTCTATTTTGTTGCGAGTTGTTTGAAAGTTTTAAATGTAAAATTTGTTGTTCAAACATTTTTTAAACTGTAAAATCAGCCATAATTGTGTTTTATATTAGTTTTTTTCCGTAGTTTACTGTGTGTTTAGAAATTTAAAAATATTTAGTGGACAATTTTGAAAGTTTTCTTTTACTTTTTTTTATGTTTTTAGAATTAAGTGCATAGTTTTTAATTATTTATTGGATGTATGGATTTTTTAAAATTCACATTTTCTATCTCTTGTATATATCTTGAATAATTTTAGGTTATTTTAGTATTTTTTCTAAAATTTTGCGAAATATAGGCTACATCTGAACATAATCAAATCTTTTAGTGTCATATGTTTTAAAATTATGGCTAACCGTCAAAGAAGTATAATTTGGAACTATTTTTTAAGACTGAGAATGAAAAGGCTTTTTGCAATATATGTAAACAAGCCTTATCTTATAAATCCAGTGTGACTAATTTGAAAGGACATTTATAATAACCTATAATAACCTAATGTTAATAACCTATAATTTTGTAACTATGTAGAGCTTTTATGTTTATTGTTTTACGTTTATTGTTATGTAACTATGTTTATGTTTTATTTAAACACATTTGGCCTATGTTCTTATTAAAGGTTATATTGTACTTATAAGGTTATATTGTAAAGGAAATATTGTACTTATTAAGGTTACTTTTTTCAGTGTTGAAAAGTGAAAACCTACTTTCTTCCAAATAAAAATATGACAGTAACATCTCACATTTTGTAAATACATAACCTAATTTTATTTAAACGTATTTCTTATATTTATTATCAATCATCAATATTTTTAATCAACTAAAAATATTCTAAATTGTTTGCATTTCAATAAATATGCAAAGGACTATTTAATTTTTAAATAAAAAAAGAATGCTTCTATTAGAAATTCATTGCATTTTGTAAATATAAAATGGCATACATATATATTACGTTTTGAGAATGTAATTTAATTATTACTACACTTATAAGGATTATTTTTTTCTAAATGCTCTATATCTAAAAACAGTTAAAGACATGGTGGTAATGGGAATGAAAAAGTAGTCTTAGAAAACTGAATGTTTGTGCTTTATGTTTTAGCTGCTAATACAACTTCGAGTGTAAGTTTTCTAAATCTGTTTTTTCCAACTGTTTTAAAAAGCAGTTTTTTTGTCAACAAACAGTTTGTTGATATTTTGTAAAAATAGCAGAAACGCCCACCCCTACTTAGTTCTAGCCGCAGATACTCCCGTTGCTTTTCCCTTACCTTTAACGCTGATCCTCATTAGTCTGGCAAAAAGTATGGACGTTAAGCAAAATAAAAAATTAAAAAATACCTTTCAGGAAAATATTCGGATACTTTTTAATGAATAGTTATTCGAATAGTAGTTTTTGTATTCCAATTACCCGATTACTTAATAGTATACGATAGTCGTAACTGTAGTTACAATACGTTTTTGTAGTACCATAGTTTTCTTTACTTCTTGTGTTTGTGAAATGCAATAGGCTTACCGCAGGGAGTCTACTAATTGTAAAACAAATTAAATTCAATATTCACGCGACATGATTTTTAAAAAAATGCCAAGGAGTTAAGTTGGATGTACAGTATTTTTATTTAAGACCACACAACACCTTGTTTGATTTAGTAAAGACTTGTTCTATCCTAAAGCGGACGTGCGTGGTTAGTTCTTACAAATATGAAAGTCCTATACACTAATTCCCTCACTTCCATAAATACAGAAGGCTACGGTACCTTTGTTCCTTAAACATTAGGCCTACATAGGAAACGTGTATATGGCCTACCTTGGTTGAGAGGAAACTACTGCTTTTTTTCCAAATATTTAAATCTTCAACGTTATAATTCTACTTATGACAATGTTTTTAAAGGCGAGAAGGAACCTAAAAAAGCAAAGATTTAGGTTCTTTTAATTGTGGGACAGTATAACATTTATAGGCTAGCTGTACCTTGGTCCAACTAGGTCTCTGTTTCAAATCGATTGTTCGGTATTTGGTTTGTGTTTGTTACGCATTGACCGATTGTATCGCAATTTTGTACGGAGGTATCTTTTTTATAAACCCCGAACGTCGTATGTGTGAGATTTCCCCATTCATTTCCGTTTCAAAATGGCAGCCTGTGATTTACAATAACGAGTTCACGCAGTTTAAGCCAAACGCATTGACCGATTGTTTTAAAAATGTGATACAAACGTACCTGTATAAAGCCCAAAATGGCGTATGTGTAAGATTCTCCCCCCCCCCATTTACTTCTGTTTTAAGATCGCGGCTTCTGATTTATCAATGACGAGTGTACACAATTTTAATTAAACGCCGATTGTTTTGAAATCTGGTAGAGGTACATTGTATAAAGCCCGAAAGATGTACAAGACTTTTTCCCATTGACTTCTTTTCAAAGATGACTGCTTCTGATTTGCAATAACGAGCGCACGCAAGTTTATCCAAACACATTAACCGATTATTTTGAAATTTCTTATAAAGATATGTTGTATAAATCCCAAACGAGGTATGTGTAACATTTTTTTTTGTATTTACTTCAGTTTCAAGATGGCGGCCTCTGACTTAACGATGACGATTGTACGAAATTTTAATGAAACGTATTGGTCGATTATTTTGAAAGTTGATACGAAGGTATCTTCTATTTTTTTTCCGGCGAAAAACCGTTAAGGTTATCATAAAGTCCGAAAAACGTATGTATAAGATTTTTTCCCATTCAATTCCGTTTTAAGATGCGAGCTCCGATTCAACTTTGAGAGTAGCCTATGTATGCTTATTATTATTTGGACGTTAAACTCCAAAAAAAAAAAAAAAAAAAAAAAAAAAAAGCTTATTATTTCCTTTAACACGGGCTGAACGGCAAAACCGATCAAATTTTAACCACGTCTGGGAGAAAGAGCATACACATTCCAATACAGTATGTTCAGTAACAGTTTTCGTAAATGTTACAATTACCGGTTAAATTGGTGGAAAGCATTACGAGCGCTGTCGTGGAGCGCTCTGTGTATTAATTAAGAATGTAATGCGAGATCTATTGTTCTTTGAGCTACTAGTTTAAACCCCTCCACGAGACAAGAAAAATGATTTTAAAATGTAAATTCTGACGACTCGAAACAAAATGGCGTCCTAGGGAAGATATACGTGTAGGCTTACCACCACTCAATAATAAAGTCTTTTGTTCAAACATGTTTCGTACATTTTCAAAACGCAGGTTTGTTAACGTCCACATTCTTTACTACCCGTTCTCGTTTTCTTCTAACTAAATGCAATCGGATAAATTTTGAAATTTAATACATTAAAATACTAATTTATGCAGATGTGAAAGCTGATTACGATGGCGAAATCGTGTTTTTCCAGTGTTACAACTCATAACTGATTATGAATCATAGTAGTTTAATTTACTATATAAAATAATATCTACATAAAAGTTTTATTTAAAAAAATATAACAAAACGCCTTACGATAAATACAGTAATAAATGCACGTATGAAAGTGTGCGTGTCTATGTATTAGGGTTTGTTTTAACACAATGGTCGGTGGTAATCTGAAACAGGATTGGGCCGACTGTGAGGGTAGCGGACAGGACGCGTTCATCGGCAGATTTCAACGGAAAACAGTTGACATTCGATTACGTTGAGATTCGGGAATCGAATCGTTAATATTTCTTTATATTTATCTTTACCGTTAATATTCGTTACGTTTGTTTAGCAGTACCATTAGACATATTGAAATATTAGTAACACATCCAGTCACTACGGCTTAATCAGGACTATGTTTTCTACGCTGAAAAGAGTTTTATTGTAGTCTATTTTGTGAATGTAACGAACCGGGAGAAATTAACAGGGCTGAATATATCGATCGAAAAAATCATGATTTCACAAATAACATAATGAAAAGGTTACTGCAAATTTTTGTCAAACAAAAATAGAAGAAAGGAATTTTTTTTAAATAACATGTTTTATGATATTCTGTTAAATTTGTTATTTGCACAGTAATGTAAATTGTGTAATAGATCAAGTATTTGGGGGAGGGGACTAAATTTTTGCACACAAAATTCTATACGGCACTCCTTATTAAAATACCGGCCACCACTGAGAAAGAGTAAAACGAGATGCGCACTTCACGAATCGGGTATTTTGATTTACGCAATGTTCGAAATTAAAGTTTACTTCAGGTAGTGCACGAACGGAAATATGCACACCAGGGAATGGATATTATCCGAAATAAATGCACACCACGGAATGGATATTATCCGAAATGAATGCACACCACAAAATGCACATTGTACGAAATAAATGCATACCACGGAGTCGACATTCCCCGAAATACTGCGCATCACGGAGAGGACATTGTCCGAAATGAATGCACACCAAAATATGGACATTGTCCGAAATGAGTGCACACCACAAAATGGACATTTTCCGAATTGAATGCATACGACGGAGTGGACATTCCCCGAAATGAATGCGTATCACGGAGTGGACATTGTCCGAAATGAATGCACAACATGGAGTGGACATTGTCCGAAATGAATGCACACCACAAAATGGACATTGTCCGAAGTGAATGCACACCACAAAATGGACATTGTCCGAAGTGAATGCACACCACGGAATGGATATTGTCCGAAATGAATGCACACGTAGTCGAGTACGTAAAATAAGATTCGCACCCGAATACAAAAAATGAACGGAGAGCAAGATTCGCGATAATCATACCGAACACGCCCGAAATTGACATTGTCACACGTCCGTCTCACAGCACTGGCGGATCCTGGGGGGTGCTGCAGCCCCTCCTTTGAAATTGGAAACAGTTTGAAGAAATATGAATTTGTTCGTTACCTAATTAAGTAAAATAAAAATGCCAATTATTGGCATAAGTTTTAATTTTGTATTAAAACGGGGGTTTTCTGAATCCTGCATGCACAGGTACAGCGGGACAAGTTAATGTTTAACTTATCCTTGAAGAGAAAGAAGACAAGAAGAAGTAAGTGTCAGGAGCCGATGCGTGGACATGAGTGTGAACAGAGAAATAGCAGACAAAATCGACCCAAACAAAACAGTTGATGAATTCGCGAAGTTGAAAAAAGAAAGTTGGACTTCGTTATGTGAAGTGAATTAGAAATTAAAACCACGAACTTAGTATAAATATTTGTAAAATGTATCTTCATTTATTTTTTTAAATAATTTTGATTTGTACTGATTACATATTTAGTTTTATGCATTCCATGTGGCAGTTTATATTTAATGGTAGCACGTATTTTGAAAATGAAAAGTACTGTACACTATAAGATTGTGCAAGTCCGACAGGCAATCGTTTTACAAGTATGTGACTCAGTGCGTATCCATTGTTGCTGTGCCCAGACTGTACTTTCACCGCGTATCTTTTATAATTAATTATTAATTGTCAATAATAATTTAAGTAATTGTTCATTATTTTGTGAAATATGTATACTAATGGTATGCCTATTATGTACATGTAAATATCATTTGATTAATATGACAAGTAGTTCAAAGTACAGCAGACCTCGCAGTATATTCTTAATTAGCCTAATGTACAGAGCGCCCCACGACAACACTCGTAACTTCCTCCGCACAATTAATTCGTAATCATAATATTTATGAAAAATTTTACTCGACTAAGTATATTAGAAATTGTTTGGTATTTCTCCATTAAGAGGTCAATATTATGATAGGTTTTGTCGTTCAGCCAGTATCACAGGAAATAACCAGGAATTACACTCTCAACGTTGAATCAGAGCCCGACATCTAAAAATGGAAGTGAATGGGAAAACATCCTACACATATGCCATTCGGGCTTTATACGAGGTACCTTTGTACCAAATTTCAAAACAATGCGTTGATTAAAACTGCGTACACTTGTCATAGTTGAATTAGAAGGCGCCGTCTTGAAACGAAGTAAATAGGAAAAAATGTTACACGTACGTTTTTTGGGTTTTATACAAGATATATTAGTACTAAATTTCAAAACAATCGTTAAATGTGTTTGGCTAAAACGGCGTAAATTCGTTGTTATAAAAAAGAGGCCGCTATCTTTAAACGGAAGTAAATGGGAAAAAGTATTACACGATCTTTCGGTTTTTTTTGTTTTTTATTTTTGGTGTTTAACGTCCGATTATTGTGCACACTTGGGCTAATGCAGACGATGGGATGATTTATAGCGTAAGAAAATGCCAAGCCCTCGCCGGGAATCGAACCCGGGTCCTCGGGGTGAAAGCATAGTAATCCACTAGGCCACCGAGGCGGCTGGACTTTATACAAGATACTTTCATAACAAATTTCAGTATAGCCCAATGCGTTTGATAACAATTGCTTACAATCGTGATAGTTAAATCAGAGGCCTCCATATTGTAACGGAAATATACGCTCAAAAATGTTATACAGAAGTCATTTGGGCTTTATACAAAATATCTTTGTATTCAATTTCAAAACAATCGGTCAGTGCTTTTGATCAAAACTGCGTACACTCGTCTTTGTAAATCAGAGGCCGCCATCTTGAAACAGAAATAAATGGGGAAAATCTTACAATATGTTTTTTGGGGTATATAAAAGGTCGGTAGGTCGAAAGGGTTATTTGTGTGTCGAATTTTAAAATAATCGGTTAAAACGTTTCGCTAAAACTGCGTAAGGAAAACTGCGGTCACACAAATCAAATGCCGAATAGTCGAGTTGAAACGGTGATCTCGCTTCGTTTGGTCATTTTCAAGCGGAATGAGCAGTACACACACACACACACACACACACACACACACACACACACACACACACACACACACACACACACACACACACACACAAACACACAAACACACACACACACACACACACACACACACACACACACACACACACACAATAACTATAAAAAATCATAATCAGAATTTAAAAACATTCAGTTATATTCATGATATTACAGATAAAAATAGCTGCAAAAGAATTTGTGTCCCCAAAAGACTCGATCTGGTAAAATCATGAAGTTCAACTACAGCAAAAAGACATCAAAAAACTGTGTTTTTTTTAAAAATATTACTTTCAAAGAAATTGTATATATTTCTTTAAAAAAATTATATATCCATAAATGTTCAGGACAAAACAATTATGTTATCCATGTAATTACATTTATTACATTATTTTTGTTTGCTTGTAACGACGAATCAAAGTCAGGGGTGAGTAGTAAAAATCTGAAGGTATATCTAGACCTGTGGCATGCTGTTAGGCGCTTACATCTCACTTTAGATGAGAGGTGAGACTGTGAATGCTCACTGCTACTGAGACACTATTCTTAGGACTGAGCACTCAGCAGTGAGCAGTTGTGATTGCTCTTTGACTACTTTGCTCTCTGCTCTCTGCTCAGTGTTCTATTGTCTGATCTTTGTTTTACAAGGAAATTTAAGCACACAAAGCGATGTAAAGCATTTAGAAAAAAATAATCCTTATAAGTGTAGCAATAATTAAATAACATTCTCAAAACTTAATATATATGTGTGTCATTTTATATTTACAAAATGCGATGAATTTCTAATAAAAGCATTCTTTTTTTTATTTAAAAATTAAATATTTTAAATATTTACTGAAATGCAAACAATTTAGAATATTTTTAGTTGAAAAAGCAATATTGTTTCCGTTTGGAAAAGCAGTTTGTTTGTCGTTTATAGAAAAGCAGTTTTTTTAATAGTTTGTTGTTTTCTTACCCACCTCTAGAGCTAAGCACATAAGGTGCGCAGTTCAGACAGCAGACTGACCGATGCTTACCACATCGGCCAAAAACATTTAATAAATTATATTTAAATATTCATAACTCATATTAATTTAATTACTAATTAATACTAATTAATTTGATATTATTAATACTGCATTAATAGAACTTAAAAATATTTTAAATATAACACGTATCAATTAATAATAAATTTATTATACTGTACTTTCGATTAATTTTATTACGCTAGTATTTTATCCACGACAAAGGCAATAATAATAAATTATCACTTCCAGTATTCCACAATGGAAGATATTAATTTTAGTTGGAATGAAGAAATTATTTAAATATATCTTTAATTGGTATCAACTTAATGTGTCAAAGAACTGAGGAGCACTAAACTTTGCTGAATAGTAGCTAATTCTTACAACCTTAGTCGAATAATTAGTTCATTGGAATAACTATATATTATATCGTGAACCACTAGCAGTTAGACCGATTGTCGAGCGAATAGTAGCTACCAATGATTATCTGAAACGAATATATTATATACGTTAGTTGCGCAGAGGACAAGTAACTAGTAAGTACCCAATAGAAGTGCACAATTCACAAAACTATTCCTTCAATTGCTGCCGCTTATTGAAGTTAAGTAGGAGTCGCCCACTTAAGTTAAAAAAAATGGCCCCCACATGGAATTTCTGGCCCGGGACCCAAAACCTGAAGCGGGCATTTTATTATGAATTAAGTGTTTTATGAAGTGAAAAAATTGGTCACCCTTCGCATAGAATTGGTTTTAGGCCTATTTTATTTATTGGTTGGTTTTATCGTCTGTTAAACATTAATTTTTGCAGTTAACAAACATTTTTTGGTTTTGTTAACAAAAAATGTCTCGCGGTCCCTGAGGAGTCCGGGCCCAGGACCCTCAGGTGTAATTGGACCCCGGCCCTTTGTGAGGGCTATGCTAAAAAGAATTCAACTATTTTTTTTTAGTATTCAAATATTCGAATAAAAGTGAACTATCCGGACATATGAATACTTTTCTGTTCGAAAAAACCAACACTAATCGTGAGGTGTTGTACCTACCGAATAATAAATAAAGAAACACAGCAAAAGAAAACTATAATATCATACCACAATTCAAAATAATGTTAGAATTCAAAAATCTTAAAGAAATTCTAAATTAGAAACATTTTGTTTAACTCGCGATCAAAAACATTAACTTTTAAAAAGAACCTATACTAAACTGTAATTTAAGAAAACAAATTATCGTGCTTTGTTGAACAAGTGAGCAAGTTTTTATATTTTCGACAGCCTTTTTTGTCTACCGGTGCTCGGCCTACGTATGTGGTAAAAGGGAAACAAAAGGAGAATGGGGGGGGGAGAGAGGCAGAGAATCCGGCGTGAGAGAATTTCGCCCCCCACAACACCTAGACTATGTGTGTGATGGAATGTGGGCAAGCCTCAATGAATCAGAAATTCCTAAAAGATTATATATAGTTCTGAATGGGTCTACAAAGAAAAGGTTCGGGCGAACATACCGGGACAAAAAATGATCTCGTCGCAACCTATTAGTGACACCTTTGTTAGTCTTTAATGACGTCTGTAGTATGGTTGGTGACAATTAGTAAAATTAATGGTTTTTGCAAAAATATATATATATATATATATATATATATATATATATATTTATATTTATATTTAATATATGTATCGCTTTACATAATTTATATATTAATTTTTTTTTAATTAAACAAAAGTCACTTTAAAATATTACCAGCTTTACTTACAGTTTATAAATTTAAATTTACAAATACACAAACAAAAGTAAATAGAGCATACTTACATGCCCGCACTATTTGTAAAATAATAATTCCTTGTAATAAGGTTGTCATTTTTATTCATCAATCACTAACTAAAATATAATACTATCACAGAAAAACTTGATTTTTTAATAGTCAACAGAAACTTGTTATAAAAAACACCCGGTTCATCTCGTGGAACCGTCGTCTCGGAATCAGGTCTGTGCACTGTCAGCAACGGTGCGCGCTTCTGAGTTCTGCTTCTATTCTATTGTGAAATGAATGGAGTCTCCAGTCCCGCATGAATGAATCGCACGGTCGGTCGGTGGCACGGTGGTAGAGGAGGGGGGCGGGAATAACGCAGGAGGAAATGGAATCATAATGTTTCTGTTTTGTAGGACAAGCAAGCATACAATCAGCTCCATCCTTAGCACTGGGTTCGGGTAATCGAGTATGAGATGACTTATCAAAGGCCGACACAGCATTTTCCAGGCGTTATCTACTGGATATACGTTACTGATATACGTTTCTTACTGGCATATAAATTACTAGTAGTTCAAAGAACAGTAGACCTCGCAGTAACTTTTTTCCGCCAATCTAACCGGCAACCGTACTATTTACGAAAAATATTAATGGGCCAACTTTATTCGAAATTTTATGCTCTATCTCCAAGAAGCGGTCAAAATTATAATAAGTTTTGCCGCCCAGCCAATACTACAGGAAGTAACCAACAATTACACTCTTAACTTTAATTCAGAGCCCGCCATACAGTGACGGAACTAAATGAGAAAAGAACACATAAGTCTTCGGGTTTTATATACCTTTGTACCATATTTCACACAATACGTTTGATTAAAAGTCCGTACACTCTTCATCGTTAAATCAGAGGCCGCCAACTTGAACCTGAAGTAAATACGAAAAAATATTACACATGCCTCATTTGGGATTTATACAAGATATCTTCAAACGAAATTTCTAAACATCGGTTAATGTGTTTGGCTAAACTTGCATGTATTCGTTATTGTAAATCAGAAGCCGCCATGTTGAAAAGGAAATCAATGGGAAAAAGTTTATACTTCTTTTGGACTTTATGCAAGGTACCTCTGTATCAAATTTCAAAATAATCGGTTAATGCGTTTGGTCAAAACTACTTAACACAACACACAAACCAAATGCCGAACGGCCGAGTTGAAAGGAACCTCGCTTCGCTCAGACAATTATACATAATGCATAAACAAATAATAATAATTTTTATACTATTTTTTGATTGGACTTGTTACAATTACAATAAACGTAACACTCACCTTTCTCGCTGATATAATGGAAGCGCATTTCCACCAACAATGGGGGCTCGGTGGTCGAATTGACTAAAGCATCTGTCAGTCTTCTGCGTCACCCAACTGCGCACCTAAAGGTTCTTAATTCGAGCTGCAGTTGCTCCCGTTGTTTTTCCTTTACCGTGATCCCTTGTCCTCATTAGTCTAAGTGGCATAGAGTATGGACGTTAATAAACATAAAATAAAAAATCTACCAACAATTAATTTTCTTTATCTAATAGTTTTAAAAAAATGTGATTTGACCACCATAATCGGCATTAAAATCTACATTTATCAGCACTTACAATTATTACATTACATTGACAATACAAAATGAACCATGACCGAAAACATGTTCACTTTCAATGGAATTAACCATATTGAATTGCTGATTTCGCAGATTTTAACGCTGATTACGTTGGTGTAATCAGAGTTTCAAAAAAGTGTAAGACAAAAAAGTTAAGACTTTTCAAGATTTTAAATGGCTGTTATTTTGAAAGTGTCGAACGAATTTTTCTGGGCAACGATTTTGTCCAAACCATTAGGCTACCAAAATCGACTTTTTTGCCAAGTTTGGGTCAAATCGAAGGAAAATTGCAAGCGTGATAGTGCCAACACAAAACTTTGTGTGTGTGTGTGTGTGTGTGTGTGTGTGTGTGTGTGTGTGTGTGTGTGTGTGTGTGTGTGTGTGTGTGTGTGTGTGTGTGTGATTATATGGGCTGTTGATCGGATGAGGGCTTATTTACAAAAAAGTTTCCCTGGGGGATGGAAATTTTTTGAAACATTACCTTTAAAAACTAGCACTTTTAAGCTGTTTTAAGACTTAAAACAGGTATAAAATATGTGTAAAAATATACCCCATTTTAGAAAAAAAAATCACTTAATTTTTTTTAGATTTTTATTTTACAATTCCTATTATTATTTACAAGGACACTCATTTTGAAACAGAAGTTGTTCGAAAGAAAACACGCTTTTTCTTCTTTACCCTCTTCTCAATATTCCCATCCACAATTTTTTATATACAGCCGCAGTTACTCTAGTTGTTTTACCCTTACCGTTAACACTTACCCCCCGTCCTCATTAGCCTAAGCAAGTCCATTAAACGCCACAACAGTTCCTCAACCAAGTTTTGATCAATTTTAGAGTCGAGAAAGATCTTTCTTCAAGAGAAGACAGTACCAACATAAAATATCTAATTGATTAACCCTGTTCTCACCCTCAGTACGAGCGTTACAAAATACACAAACGTACATATATAACTTACATACGGACAACATTTTAGTACATACAAAATTGAGATAGAGATAATGTGACAAGTTTTGAACCCCTGATATACCTTCTTGATCCTTTTCCTCAAATCTACACTGTTTTCATTTTAAGGAAGTAATTTTTTTTTTAATGCAAAAAGCACATTAAGTTTATTATCGCCAATGAATACAGAATCTATAGATTCTGTATTCATTGTTATCGCCTCCCTAAATGTAAGTGTGAGTGTATCGTGTTAAAGCCGTAAGTGTACTGTTGTAAGTGTAAGTGTGTTAGACTCATTACCGCTAGGGACGTCTAAATCCTCTCAATAGGTGCAGCTAGTCCGCACCCCATGCAGGGTAAGGAAGTAAAATAGGATTTTTTACATTTTCTCACGTTATTTTTTTTGTCTCAGGAGAAGCGATCGCTCTTTCCCCCCCCCTACTCCCTCCTTGATAAAAAGTGCTATATATTCGTCCTTGATCGTGCAGAATCGGCATTCATTCAAAGTCTCAGGTTCGGGTCTTACCATAATAACCACACCAAAAGTTAATTTTTGCTGAAAATAGCTAAAAACAGGACTAGGAATCCTGTTGCGCAAAACCGAACTAATATTATGTATAATATGTAAAGACAAATACATCCTTCACTGCTACAAATATATATTTTTTTTTATTTCAGAATTTTTTATCGTTTAGGTAAATGCTGAATTTGATCAAGCGCCTAAAGTCTTTTTGTAATACTGTATATTACAGAACATGGATCGGCTCTGTATATTACAGCTGATCGGTTAACATAAAAGGACTTTTATAATACAGAGTGTTCAAATAGTGAAGCGACCTGCTTACGGCGAAACAAGAAAGTTACTTTATTCCGTGAGTCAGTTACAAAAACTGTTGAAAGTGGGCTCCATTATGAGGTTTTACACAATACTGAATACACGTTGCATGTTCGTGAATAAGTTAACCAACTTAAAAGCCGTGAATGACTTTTTCTTGTGTTAGCACTTTAGACCCACCCACTAAGTTTTGGTGCATTTGTCACATTACCTGTCTCTTGGAAGTTATATAGCAGCATGTTGTACTTGTTCCGTGCATTCGTACCAGTGTTGCCAATCTCAACTGTAATAATTACTCACAGCCAGACGTAAAATTACCCGCAATTACCAGTAAATTACCGATGTCAAGTGTGTGTGTGTGTGTGTGTGTGTGTGTGTGTGTGTGTGTGTGTGTGTGTGTGCGCGCGCGCTTGTGTGTGTTAAGCCAATGAATACAGAATTTATATTCATTGGAATAGATGAATCCATGATAATAGATTCTGTATTCATTGGAATCGCATAATGGCGTTCACTTTTCAACAGTTTGTGTGATTCAAAGAATAAAATAACTGTTTGATTTCCCCATAAGGTGCGTTACTTTTGTACACTCTGCTGCCATAGTTTTTATAATTTAATGCAATCATAAAATTTGGTAAATTTCAAGTTATCAGTTATTGTAAAAATTTGAAATGCTTAAAAAAATTAAAACTCAAAGTTGTATACGTAAAAATGAGCAAAACTTTTATATTAATTATGTTTTTTTAACGAACGAATACTTTAAAAACAATCAATGCACAAACTAATTACATTTTAGTTATTAATTGCCCTTAAAAAGCCTGTTCGGAAGCTATCAACAAATAAACAGAGACTGGGCCTAATTTCTCAAAATGTGTTAATCATATTGTGATAGTATAATTCAAGTCGATGTACCAAATTTTAAATAAAAGAAAATAACAGTTTGAGACTAGATACAATTTATTTAAAATTCAATATGCTGACTTGTTTTATGAACCTTAGCACTGAATATAAACAAACTAGAATAGCAAGAGCATTGTGAGCACTCGCTGTTGGTGGTATCTTGAGGTAGAGTGTTCAACTACAGTTAAATAGATAATAATACTGTCTATTTTCTCAAATGTCTCCACCTCGTGTCCTTGCACCATGCAGCGTTCGTAGCGGTAAGTAGTTCAACTACTTGGACTTTAACTGCTAATAACATGCACACTTTTTATAATGGTGTCTGTACTTTTATATTGAATGACCTTGGTATATGATCAAATTGTGAGCAAAATCTTAGAAATTATGTTGTTTTTAGTCGTTAACTCCATTACCGGGCTTAAGGAAAATATCAGCCTAAATGTTTGTTTTATACAGCCTGTTGTTTTATATTCGAATATTTCGAAAAATTGTACTTTTCGAAAAATTTTGATAGGCTACAAATCGTCACAGCTGATTTTCAGTAAATTTTATTTTTGTATAGAAAGGCATGTAAAAACCACTTTTTTTAGTGTGTATTCAATTTTTAATCAATAGAAGGAACAAAGTGATAGCAAAGTGAATAATGGAGCGTTTATTGCGAAGAGTGCCGCAATAATTTTTTGGGAGTTAAAAAAAAAGGGAAATTTTGAAAAAACTTCAGAGAGCGGCAGAGTAGGGTCTATTCCTTAAAAAGATATGTAGCCAATGAGTGATCTGATTAATGTTGACGTTTGTGTTTGTAGGCCTACCACTAATCGCATTAAGTAACAAAAGGAGAGCTACTGCTATACCACACTGTGCCTCAGAAGCGACAGTACCCTCTACCTTCTTGCCGTCTGCTGTTACACGATACTTTTTATTGTGAAGTCTACTGGTCATCCGGGTCATCGACAGGAAAGGAAGTAAATAATATGCTTAAACCACGTAACAAGGATATGCTCCTACGCACATGACACATTTTTAAAGAAGATTTTGAGGAGATACTTCTTTCTTTCAACACTTACTAGATGACTGCGGCACACAGCTGTCTCGTTGACGTGACAGAAGTGGATTTCAAAAAGTAACTAAATTTAATAACATTACAAAAATTTCTTATGCGAAATTTATGTAATTTCATATAAATACTGAAAACAAATCACACACACTTCCTCAAGATCAAATATTTTCTAAAACGTCCGGCAAAAAAAAACAACAGGAAAATCGACATAATTTTCACAAAAATTTCTCATGCGAACGTTTATGTCATTTCACATGAATACTGAAAACAAATCACACAAACTTCCTCAAGATCAAATTTTTTTCTAAAAAATCCGGCAAAAAAAACAACAGGAAAATCGAGATAATTTTCACAAAAATTTCTCATGCGAACGTTTATGTCATTTCACATGAATACTGAAAACAAATCACACAAACTTCCTCAAGATCAAATATTTTCTAAAACGTCCGGCAAAAAAAACAGGAAATTCGACATAATTTTTACAAAAATTTCTCATGCGAACGTTTATGTAATTTCACATGAATACTGAAAACAAATCACACACACTTCCTCAAGATCAAATATTTTCTAAAACGTCCGGCAAAAAAAAAACAACAGGAAAATCGACATAATTTTCACAAAAATTTCTCATGCGAACGTTTATGTCATTTCACATGAATACTGAAAACAAATCACACAAACTTCCTCAAGATCAAATATTTTCTAAAAAATCCGGCAAAAAAAAAACAACAGGAAAATCGACATAATTTTCACAAAAATTTCTCATGCGAACGTTTATGTCATTTCACATGAATACTGAAAACAAATCACACAAACTTCCTCAAGATCAAATATTTTCTAAAACGTCCGGCAAAAAAAACAGGAAATTCGACATAATTTTTACAAAAATTTCTCATGCGAACGTTTATGTAATTTCACATGAATAAGGAAAACAAATCACACAAAATTCCTCAAGATTAAATATTTTCTAAAACGTCCGGCAAAAAAACAACAGGAAAATCGACATAATTTTCACAAAAATTTCTCATGCGAACGTTTATGTAATTTCACATGAATACTGAAAATAAATCACACAAACTTCCTCAAGATCAAATATTTTCTAAAACGTCCGGCAAAAAAACAACAGGAAAATCGACATAGTTTTCACAAAAATTTCTCATTCGAACGTTTATGTAATTTCACATGAATACTGAAAACAAATCACACAAAATTCCTCAAGATCAAATATTTTCTAAAACGTCAGGCAAAAAAGCAACAGGAAAATCGACATAATTTTCACAAAAATTTCTCATGCGAACGTTTATGTCATTTCACATGAATACTGAAAACAAATCACACAAACTTCCTCAAGATCAAATATTTTCCAAAACGTCCGGCAAAAAAAAACAGGAAATTCGACATAATTTTTACAAAAATTTCTCATGCGAACGTTTATGTCATTTCACATAAATACTGAAAACAAATCACACACACTTCCTCAAGATCAAATATTTTCTAAAACGTCCGGCAAAAAAAAACAGGAAATTCGACATAATTTTTACAAAAATTTCTCATGCGAACGTTTATGTCATTTCACATAAATACTGAAAACAAATCACACAAACTTCCTCAAGATCAAATATTTTCTAAAAAATCCGGCAAAAAAAAAACAACAGGAAAATCGACATAATTTTCACAAACATTTCTCATGCGAACGTTTATGTCATTTCACATGAATACTGAAAACAAATCACACAAAATTCCTCAAGATTAAATATTTTCTAAAACGTCCGGCAAAAAAACAACAGGAAAATCGACATAATTTTCACAAAAATTTCTCATGCGAACGTTTATGTAATTTCACATGAATACTGAAAATAAATCACACAAACTTCCTCAAGATCAAATATTTTCTAAAACGTCCGGCAAAAAAACAACAGGAAAATCGACATAGTTTTCACAAAAATTTCTCATGCGAACGTTTATGTAATTTCACATGAATACTGAAAACAAATCACACAAAATTCCTCAAGATCAAATATTTTCTAAAACGTCAGGCAAAAAAGCAACAGGAAAATCGACATAATTTTCACAAAAATTTCTCATGCGAACGTTTATGTCATTTCACATGAATACTGAAAACAAATCACACAAACTTCCTCAAGATCAAATATTTTCCAAAACGTCCGGCAAAAAAAAAAACAGGAAATTCGACATAATTTTTACAAAAATTTCTCATGCGAACGTTTATGTAATTTCACATGAATACTGAAAATAAATCACACAAACTTCCTCAAGATCAAATATTTTCTAAAACGTCCGGCAAAAAAACAACAGGAAAATCGACATAGTTTTCACAAAAATTTCTCATGCGAACGTTTATGTCATTTCACATGAATACTGAAAACAAATCACACAAACTTCCTCAAGATCAAATATTTTCTAAAACGTCCGGCAAAAAAAAACAGGAAATTCGACATAATTTTTACAAAAATTTCTCATGCGAACGTTTATGTAATTTCACATGAATACTGAAAACAAATCACACAAAATTCCTCAAGATCAAATATTTTCTAAAACGTCCGGCAAAAAAACAACAGGAAAATCGACATAATTTTCACAAAAATTTCTCATGCGAACGTTTATGTAATTTCACATGAATACTGAAAACAAATCACACAAACTTCCTCAAGATCAAATATTTTCTAAAACGTCCGGCAAAAAAAAAACAGGAAATTCGACATAATTTTTTGAAAACAAATCACAAAACTTCCTTCAAATATTTTCTAAAACGTCCGGCAAAAAAACGAACGTTTATGCGAACGTTTATGTCATTTCACATGAATACTGAAAACAAATCACACAAACTTCCTCAAGATCAAATATTTTCTAAAACGTCCGGCAAAAAAAACAGGAAATTCGACATAATTTTTACAAAAATTTCTCATGCGAACGTTTATGTCATTTCACATGAATACTGAAAACAAATCACACAAACTTCCTCAAGATCAAATATTTTCTAAAACGTCCGGCAAAAAAAAACAGGAAAATCGACATAATTTTTACAAAAATTTCTCATGCGAACGTTTATGTAATTTCACATGAATACTGAAAACAAATCACACAAACTTCCTCAAGATCAAATATTTTCTAAAACGTCCGGCAAAAAAAAAACAGGAAATTCGACATAATTTTTACAAAAATTTCTCATGCGAACGTTTATGTCATTTCACATGAATACTGAAAACAAATCACACACACTTCCTCAAGATCAAATATTTTCTAAAACGTCCGGCAAAAAAAAAACA